>CAJNDT010002914.1:0-27050 GCA_905221615.1 Symbiodinium sp. CCMP2592
ATTTTTGTTACTGGAACCCACGGCACTTCCGACGATCACCGGTCAATGTTAAAAAGGGGGCGTGGGGTGTCTGCTTGGCTTGGCCACTTAAACTGGTGAAAGATTTCCTCCATCAACAGTACCTTAAACTGTTGTCACAGTAAGCAATATGCAAGTGATGACAAGCCACAATATCGATCCCTCACCATCTCACCATGTGTGTCGGTGTGTCACTGTGTTTCAAGGACCGAGGTACTTGTAAGACAGATTTTAGGAAACGCAGGTTTTCCTTGCATTTCGGCAGAGTAATAAGTGTTAACTGCATAGTGTGCCTTTTCTACAGTTCACACTCAGTTAACACTCAGTTAACACTACAGTTAACACTACAGTTAACACTGCCGAAATGCCGCAAAAACCAGCATTTTGCAGAATACACGCGTTTTGAAAAGAAAAACTGCTAGTTTTAGTGTCTTGTATACACATTTGACGAAAATGCTGGTTTTCCCAGCATTTCGGCAGTGTTAACTGTAGTGTTAACTGAGTGTTAACTGAGTGTTAACTGAGCGTTAACTGTGGGAAATGTTATTAATTTACACTAAGCCAGAATACACGAGGAGCTCGCCAGTGGGAGTCCCACCGGAGTGCCGCGGAGCTGCATGGAGCAGACTTGGATAGAGGTGGAGCACCCGGGTCAGGGTGCAAAAAAAGTCGCATCCTGGAAGCCTGCTACCACAGTCGGCTTGCGTGGTCTTGGGTCGTACCTATAGCAACCAGCCGTGCCAACAAGCTTGCCGTATCGCATTCTTGGACATGTATAGGGCTTGGTCTGCATGTGGATGGTATCCGTCACAGGAAGCGTGGTACTGTCGAGTGACGACACAGGCTTACTTTGGTGATCTTAGCAAGAAGGAATCCTGTGCGGTCTCGGTTAATGTCGTCGCAGCTGCTTCCTATTTGCAGACGTTTATCTGTAATGGAAATCAATATAAAGGCAAAGAGTATTCAAGAAAATGGACTTTCAAATGGCCATTTGATTGCAGTCACTCGCACACACGCGCTCCTTTGTTCTCTGGCGGAAATCGATCCGTAGCTTCAGCAGCAAGAAGCTTCCTGTGAAAATGGTCTGCATGTTTTCGCCCCCCCCGATGGGATCGAGGTGCATCAAAAGGCACCGACCTGCCATGGAGAGAGAGAATGCAGATGGACCGATCCTTTTGAAGGACAGACCATATAGATGCACAAGAGAGAATGCGAATGCAAGCAATGCTAAAGCAGTGTAAGAGTGCAGACGCCAGCACTTGCACCCAGAAACAAGGGAAGAGGTGGGTGGGACAAAATTTCTGCCCGCTATGCAGGCGAGTTGGCAGCTGCGAGCCTGCTTGCTGCAATGCACATGGAATGTCATGAATGCAGCAAGCATGCAAAACATTACCAAACACTCGTGAGCAAGCACACATACCGTTCGGTTAATGTATTCGCAGCTGCTTCCTATTTGCAGCTTTATATGTAATGGAAATACATATAAAGCAAAAGAGTATTCAAATGGAGTATTCAAATGGAATTGATGCAGTCACTCGCAAAACACTCGCTCCTTTTGTTCTCTGGCGGGAAATGCAGATCCGAGCTTCAGCAGCAAGAAGCTGCCTGTGAAAAGGGTCTGCATGTTTTCTCCCAAATGCAATCTGCCAGAGAACCGAAGTCGCGCATCAATTCCACAAAATGAAAAACGTGCGACAAGGTGATTAGAGTGCTGCTCCTAATGGAGAAACACTCGGAACGCGAAAAGGAGGCTTCCAGCCCTCCGGCGAAAGGGAAATGGAAGGCGACGCAGTCCATAATGAGGTTAAAGGAATACGTCGACGACGCGACATGCTCCACCGATCATGTAATGGAGCAGGAGGAAGCCAACGGCTCAAAAAGTCCGCTTCCACATTCTTAGGACCTGCAATGTGATGCACGTCAAGATGCACACCAGTAAAGCTACTCAAAATGGCTAGTCGCTGCACAAATGCAGCAAGAGGCCATGAAGTCGTAAAAAGTTTGTTTGCTGTGGCCTCGGCACCACTGTTGTCACACCAGGAATGCATGCGAACAGAAAGCCTGCATCCTGGGTTAACTGCACTCAAAAGCCAAACTAATGCAATCTGACCCAAGCATTCGTAGCAAGTAATGTCCTTGTGCGCCTCGGACTTAAGAGGAAGCTCTGCAAATGCAAATTCCTCCACAGTAAATCTTTCAGAGAACCAGAATTCCCCAGCCGGTAAAGCAATGTAGCCGCCAATAGCAAATGTACGGCCATTGCCCATAGCATCGGCGGCAGCCTCCACCATTATAGTGTCAATTGGACGAAGGGATCGCCAGATAGGGGGCAATGAAGACCACTGCAGCCAGAAAAACAATAAGTTGCGAGAAGCTGGGCTCAATGCACGGCGTTTTGAGGCCGAGTCAGCAATGCGAAGCCAGATATCCTTATCACCAATGTTGCAAGACAAAAGGTCGCGCTTGGTGCTAACTTTGCGATGTCGCACTGCAAGCACCTTGCTGCCCACTGTAATGGCGGATCCAGTGGGTAACCTCACAAGATGCAAGGTATCATTGAGACATGAAATGAAGGATTGCCAGTCAGTTCGACGAACACTGAAGTTGGTTGCACGAGGAGTGTTGAGGTCCTGGTAAAGTGACCTGAGCCAGGGCCTGGCCAATGGAAAAAGCTTGAAAAGCCATTGCATCATGCCACACAACTTGCTCAATGTAACACGATCCGTGTATTTACCACGGAGAGCAGTGACTATAACTGAATGCAATCGCTCCAGCTTGTCAGACGGAATGCAAACGCACCCCATGCCAAAATCGAGCTCCCACCCTATCCAGCGGATGGAGCAGCCGAACTGCAATTTCTTCCACGACAAAGGAATGGAAAAAGCACCACAGAAACAGAGGGTAATGCAAAAACTCATCTCCGCCACCGACGCAGATTGGAAGCCAAGTAAATCGTCCACGTACATGGCGAGGAAATGAGCAATGAAAATCAAGCGATGCAGTGTCCGAACAAAGAATGCACCAAGTCTAGCAAACCAGAAAGCAGAAAAAGCAGCACCGAATGGACACACTGAATAGAAATAAAGCTTGGGGCCTACCCGGATGCCGAGGAGGCCCTGCTCGGACTCCCGAACCATAATGGACTTGTGTGCAGCTTGCACATCCAGAGACCAAGCGGCGAGTGGCTCATGTTTCCCACGCAAAGGCCATGAAGTCTGTATAGTCTGTAAAGTAGGGAGTGCAGACCGCTCAGGAATAAGGCATGATGCATTTGTACCACAAATGGAGGAATCCACCACGAGTCGCGGTTTACGGCCTTCGGAATGTACGATATTAAGCTTGCCCACCGCAACATTGGGCCAGAGCTGGCGTGCAGCTTCCAAAGACTCAATGCATCGCAGCCAGCCTTTGTCCACCTCGATTTGGACAAGTTCTTCGAGGAGGACCGGGTCGTCCTCGGCTCCCTGCCAATTTTCTTCACATACGGTCAATGCATCATCAGAAGCAGTGCGACCTGAAGCGAAAACCCCCGAAAGGGGGATGTCGTGTTTGAAGCCAGTGGGAACCCCACTGAGCAATGCATTGAAAAGAGTCATATCTGCATCCTGAAGTGCCGAGGATAATGCAGACAGAGCATTCAGGCAGTATGGCTGCCCATCCTTAATGGACCAGTCGACATCGGAACAACCCTGAGACGCCAACCAGGTACAAAACAACCCACGAATTTCGCCAAGCTCAGTGTCAGAGAACAGATGAGCCTCAGAAGGATGCAAAAGCTTATGCCGCAGCCTGGAAGGAATGCATGCCTTGCCACACCAGGTAATCAATGCATGACGAAGTGATTTGAAAATGTCCTTAGTGGAGCGGTCCTGGCCACTCCAGTCCGGGCGGCTGTTTAGGCCACCACCATCCACCCAAGCATGTGGTGAAGCATCGCACTGTTTGACCGGAATGCAGGACCAGGTCTCATCGATGGAGAACTCGCATTGACCTGAGCATTTGCGAAGGTTGGATATCAAAAGTATGTCGCAAAGTGCATCCACGAATGCAGGAGGATAATCAGAGATCGTGGAGGTCGCACTGCATCTACTACAACAGCATAGGTGCCCCAAAGCAGAGAAAGAAGGCGACGAAGAGACCATGATCCAGGGGCTACCACCAACCCCCTTGTAAGCACATGCCGGTACCTGCACAATGTTTTGAAGGCCGGTGGAAATGCAGTGTAGAAAAAGTTGATCGGACCAGCATTGGTTCCAACCAGAAATGTCAAAATGCACCGTTGCACCTGCAGAGTGTGCCACCTTGCAAAGTTGGAGTACCCAACGAGTGTGGCTCTCGCTCCAGTGGGGTGAAAAAACCAGAAAAATGGAGGCAAATACACCCTCACCCGCACAACGAAAAATGCAGTTTCTGGCATGTTCCTGATCCAGAGACTGAATGCAAACATGAGGAACTCCAGCAGTTGAGAGGCCAGCACGAAGTACCTCAGCATGTTGTGAAGCCAGCAAAAGGCAGAACTTCTTCGGAAGAACGGGCTGAGGCAGTTCGACCGCTTGAGGTTGAGGCATCCGACGAGGTAAGGATTCGCCAGGCAGGGGAAACCCCCACATACGCAATGCATCAACATCTGATGACTGAAATTCAGCTAAACGCCTGCAGGTGTAGGCCGTAATGACCCACCTGTCGCCCCTGAAGGGCTCAGTGGCGTGCCAAAGACCACCATCAAATGCAAGGGGAGAAGACCTGGTGTCAACCAATGAAAAGTTGATGCACTTCTGTAAGGCTTCGACACGCAAGGATTTATCGCCCGATGAAGATTCCAGCAGTAAACCTCCGCCCGAAAAGTCCCCCAGGGCAACAGTGTAGTTGAGGGTGCCGGGCTCGTTGGATGTATCGCGATGAACTTTTAGCACCTCGTTGTGAGAGATGCATAGAGAAGTCCATGTCCCCAATGGAAAGAGCATGCATAACCAAGCATTAAGCCGGCACAAGATGTGCTGGAATTGGAATGTATGATGTGTCAATCCAAAACGCACCGACTGCGAGAAACCACCGAGGTTAAAGTAGGCGGCCTCTGCACGGTCCCCCTCAATAGCCTGCCATCTGTACTTCACAGTTGTGGATGTAAAGGACTGCTGAAGCAAGTCAAGAATGTCAGCATCAGATGTAGCTGTATGACCTGCCGATGGAACAGGTGAGGGTGCATGTGTTGAAAGCCCGGAAAACTGTCCCTCCACAGGTTTCGGGCTGTTTCAGGACTTGTGCATGTAAGCTGGATGATCCTTTCCGCAAGGTCGGCCGCCAACGTCAACAGCACAACCATGTACGAATGCACAGTCATCCAACTTGCAACCAGAGCGAAGGTTCCATCGCTTGCACATCTGCTTCTGTACCCCGTTCTCGTAGAATGAAACCATCCACTTGGGGCCACCCTGGTCTTTGCCGTCCTTGGACTTACCATGTTTGCCCTTGCCTTTGCCACCCTTGCCTTTGGAAGTGGACTTGTCCGGCTGGGCGGTATGACCCGAACCAATGCTGGGCCGTTTGGGCTTCTGAATGAAAACCCTGGGTTGGAGATGACTCTGTAAAATGCAACGCACTTGCACAATCTCATGTAATGCATCATCGATGCTCCACCCTTTGTTCACGAGTTCGCAAATGCATTTCCACGCTTCTTTATCCGCCGCCTGCATTTCGGAGACATTTGGGCTTCGCAGCCCAGACTCTGGCGGCGGACGATGGAATGCAAGCCGAATGAAAAGCTTGTTATACGCCCGAAATGAACTGAGGTGAGCGACTTCCAACAAACAATATGCAAAGGCGATCAAGTCTAACAAATGCGAAAGGAACATTTGCGACACGCCAGTATCAGCGATATCCCTGCTAGGGACATCGTCAAAAATGAAGTCGTCAAGACGTGTGATCTTTTTCGGTCTGGAAGATGTAACATCTTCCTGTTTCTCCTCGCTGAGTCGAAACTTCCATGCAATGTAAGAATAGTGCTTGTCCTGCACGTGCTTGTTGCAGGATGCAAGTAGCCTTGACGAGGGCATGCTGGATGCATCGAGAATTTCGGAGGGATATGAAGCTTCGAATGTAGCTTTCATGGCATTCACTCGATCAATGCTCAACTTCGCAGGAAACGGCTCTGACCACGAAGATGTACTGAGAGCTCCACCGCCAGTAGCAGGGGGTGCAGACGTGGCTGCAGGTGCGGTCGAAATGACCGATGAAATGCAGCGGTGATATGCTGCCTTCAAGCACGCCAAGGTGACAGTATTGAGCAATGCTTGGCCCGGGGCATCCAGGACATCTTTGATGCAATCAGGTAATGTTTCCACACCTTCGCAGATGCAAGGAAACGAATGCACCGTGAGATGAGAAGTGATCTGCCCAGCAATGAGGTCAGGAACTTTTTCCTCTTTGAGGATTTGCTCCAGACTGGGGGAGGACATACTCCCAGAAAGTTCGACCTGGACAAGAATGTGATCCAAATGCAAAGAAAAGGAAATAACCTCAGGCCTTTAAAAGATGGTGCAAATGCACCGGTCAAGGGAGCCGCACAGCTGCACTGTATGCTCAGAACTGTTGGTATAAGTTACCAAAGAATGAAAAAGTAATCGTGCAAGGCACACATGGATTCAAGAAAAGCAAACCTCGCAAAGCTCCAAGGCATGACAAGGTGTCAACGTGCTGTGCATGCTCATGCAGAGTGCTGGCAATCGCTGGAGCCAAGAAAGCAACACGACATTGTAAGAGTTCGCCGACCGCAGAGGTCAAAATCAGCAGATGCAAGCTGAGAATGCAATCCGAACTGATCGAATGCATTTTGCTCTCCCTCGCTGGGAGGTCTTGTCTAGGCGCCCAATTGGCTGCCATGAGAATGGAGGATGCTTACCGCTACCTCTAGGGCCGTCAATGGAAAACCCGAGCAGCCCAGATTAAAATGAAGAAATGGAAAATGCAAAGCTGAGGATGCATTCAATACCCTCCGCGATGCCAGGACCAATGCCAGCCGGAGTTCCATGCAGAATCATCCCAGTCCTGATCGTATGCATCGGCCGATGTATCCGTCTGCACAGACGCCTTCGAATGCATACGGGCACGATAGCAATTTTTGCAGGAGTGCTTGGTCGATGATGCAAGAAAGTGACTATCCTGAGGCACTTCCGAGCTGTAACCACAGAGGGCGTTACAGCCCGGCGTGGAACACTCCGAGCGACAGCAGACAATTTGTCTGGTCGCAAATGGACACTTGCCAGGCGGTGGCTCAGCTCCATCTTGAATGAAAGTCGGGTTGTGGATCGGATGTATTGGAAGTGCTGGTGAAGCATTGGTCTGGGATGTAGAAGTCGTAGGCGGCGTCGTGGATGCATCAGTGTTCCCGGAAGATGCATCAGGAGGATCCTTCACCGACGATGCATTCGCAGTGTCCCCTGCAGTGGAAGATGCACTGGGCAGCACAGCAGGGGATGCATCCTTACTCACCTCTTTCGTACTCGCCTCAGCCGTGGTAGGCGTCTTCTTTTCCTCCTCGATGCAAGTCTTCTCGGGCTTGGGCTGAGACGATGTAGAAGAGGTAGATGCAGACTGCTGAAAGGACATTGCTGCTATCATGAGCAGCTTTCACTGTCCAGAAGCTGGACCGTTGCGAACACACGATACGACTTGATGTATATCGGAGTTGTAAATGAAAGCAAGAGCTTTGCGAAGTTCTTCAGAATCACGGATATTGTCCATGATGATGCAAAAATCGCAGAGTCGCGAAATGCACCGTCCAGACTAGAGCCTAAAGTCTATGCAAGAAAGGGTATCACTTGTTCCGTGCAAAAGTAAGAATGTAAAGGCATGGAAGATGTCAAGAGAAAGCCACATGATGCAAATCCTCCGGCACTACTTCGTCTGAACACTCTGCTGCAGCGGTGTACAAATGCAAATGCCCGCACTTGCCGACCAACCCGTCGTATCAGGTGAGTCGAAATCCCTCACAATCGCAAGTGCAAGAAGGGATGCAATCTGTTTGTCAGGCGCCCGACAAGATCACGAAAGGTTCGTGAGAATAGAAATGCAAGCTTTGGACTTGCAAAAACGTGATCCCTCAGGTGGGTGAGAGACCAAGTGAAAAGTGCCCCGGCAGCCGCAAGCCGGACGGCCTTCAATGCAAGCATGTATGATGTTGCTGGTGGTTGCACTAAGAAATGCAATCTCCTCCGCCTGGCCAAGATCGTCCTCAGATGAGGAGGTCTCAGCCTCATCAGGAACCTCCTCACGGGTGGAAGACAAAGGCAATGCGAGCTTTACCGGAGGAGGAGGAGGTGCAACTAAGTGCACATCCGATAATGTCGTCGATGAGCCTGGCAATGTATCCAACCTGAAGAAAGTCGGGACTGAAACATGTAAAAGTGCCCCCAAATCGGAGGGCCAATGAAGCTCGGGTTCGCAGGGCATGAACGAAACACCACGCATCAGCGGGGGTCGCGACTTCCAGCCTGTCCGGACCTTATCAATGAAGCTGTCCTGAGTGATAAGGAGGGGGGACACGTCGTCCAGCCCATATAATGCACACGATGCAGAATGTTTGTGGTGGCCCTGAAGATGCCTGGCTTCAAGAGGCATGTTAAGCTGCCTAAAGAATGCAAGCAATGTAACTTTCATGGAATGTAGAGTGTATTGTAGTTCTTGTCCAGGTGGAAGTTGATTCCACATGCAAAGCAAAGCCCTGAGCTTCGAGAGGCACTCTGCATAAGTCAAAGGTCTGATGCAACCCGCCTCTATCATAAAGAAAATGTAGTCCGGAATGGATTGGGCTCCGGGCTGGAGATCCAGCAGTGTCTCAACCGAGAGTAACCAATGAATGAGCCAGCAATGCTGGCGAGGCAACCTCAGCAGACCTGAATGAAGGCAGCCGAAGGCCATGTACTTCTGTGTCTTTGTGCGGTAGGATGCACCCCTGAAACTGTCGAAGTCAATGTACAAATCCGATAACTGGATGTGTTGGCTGTCGCCAAATCGCAGACTGCACCAAATGCAAGTCAGAACACTGCCCGCAAAAGCAGTCTCCTCAAGTGTAAACCGTCCAAACACGATTTGTGTTTCCAGCCAAAGCATGAAAGCAAGTGGAAGAGGCAATGCCTCTTTGGATGCAGTTTGGGACTGCCAAGACCGGGCATGAAACAAACCATCATATAGGTTGGGGAAGCCAGTCGGGCGAACCGTTGATGAAAACCATCGCACCGCCTTGAGGACGTTAATGGAATGTACCGACGAATGATGCCGACGGGACAATTGGAGTGTATGGATCGCATCAATTAACTGCACCTGTGTCAGCAATGCAATGTCAAAGCCAAGATCTGTGACCGTATGCAACAGCTGCCAGACAACAGCAATGTATCTCACCGCTGTCGTGTCCGACACTCGACGGAGCAATTGCTCTAATAAAGCACCTTTGTTAGGGCTGCCGAAAACATCACGAAGTAATGTAGAACACGGCAATGCAAAAGCACAAAGTTCACCCCACATGTGTAATGCACGTGCCCACTGCTTTGAATGAATATCAGTCTGCTTGACCACTTTAGATCTGTCAGTGGGCTCTCCAGAATGAATAAGCTCGATACTCCGCTTGGCGCCAGGAGCAGTGGCCTGATGCTTGTGAGATGAAATACCTGGGTTCACAGACGGAGACCACGATAATGCAGCATGCTGAGGGGTAGGCGAGCTCTTAGAGACCGCCCCAGATTCCTGGGCAGCAGAATGCAATCTCTCAGAAGGGTATGATGCATAAGCGCCACGAGCCGAAGGGACCGGCCGAGGTTTGGGCGAAGCCCTAGGTATACCAAGGGATGCTCTGAGTGCAAAAGCTGGACGAGATCTGGCCGACTCACTAGATCTCGCCACCGAAGGATGCAAGGTCGTAGCACGGCATCCGGACTCACTGAGACGAACCGGGCGAGCCAATGGAGTGGCCTTCGGTTGGGTGTCCAAAACAGCAGGACAATGTGCAGGTGCCGGCTGAGAAAAGGCCGGCAACAAAGGATCTGAAATGTCCCTGACAGCATCATCAAAGGAAAGTCGCCCCACACGAAGCGGAGAGAAATGCAAAGGTTTCGGGGCCAAAAGTGCAGGTGGTGTCTCAGGCACTGGCGAGACCATCCCCCAGGACGTAGACCCAGAGTGCTCAGCTAATGCAGAAAGCTCCAGGGAAACATCCAATGGATCTACCAACTCGTAATCCGGATCATACACGGGCGATGGTGGTCGCATCTCGCCTGCGTGGTAGTCCAAAGGAAAAGGAGTCTCTGGTTCTTCGCCCTGTGCAGCCAGAGCAAATGCAGTAGAAGCAGAAATCACAGCTGGCTCATCACTGTCGGAAACCTCTAAAGCTGGGGGTGCAAGGCACTCATCCTGACCATCCTGCAAGGATGAAATCACCGATGCAAAAACTGCTGACGAAGGAGAGGCCCCCACCGAGGTAGAAAAATCCTGCTGAGCCGAGGTCCGCTTCTGGAACCGTTTGACGATGCAACGGGATGGATCAAAATCAGCAATGTCACTTCCCAATGCAGGATCACCAGCATACTCAGGCACTGACGAATCACTCACAGGCACTGACTGGTTCATAATGCAAATAAAGCAACCAATGCAACAAAGCACTGCAAAATCAGCTGGCCTGAAAACCATGCACTCCTCCCCCTATCGCGAGCGGGAGAGGAATGAAGTGAAGCAAAACTCCACACAGATTGGAGGCCTCCAGAGCTGTTCTAGAGGGCTTACAAAGAAAGGCCTGTTAAGCCAACAAAATTTCTGCCCGCTATGCAGGCGAGTTGGCAGCTGCGAGCCTGCTTGCTGCAATGCACATGGAATGTCATGAATGCAGCAAGCATGCAAAACATTACCAAACACTCGTGAGCAAGCACACATACCGTACCTTAAACTGTTGTCACAGTAAGCAATATGCAAGTGATGACAAGCCACAATATCGATCCCTCACCATCTCACCATGTGTGTCGGTGTGTCACTGTGTGTCAAGGACCGAGGTACTTGTAAGACAGATTTTAGGAAACGCAGGTTTTCTTTGCATTTCGGCAGAGTAATAAGTGTTAACTGCATAGTGTGCCTTTTCTACAGTTAGAGTAATAAGTGTTAACTGCATAGTGTGCCTTTTCTACAGTTAACACTCAGTTAACACTCAGTTAACACTACAGTTAACACTACAGTTAACACTGCCGAAATGCCGCAAAAACCAGCATTTTGCAGAATACATGCGTTTTGAAAAGAAAAACTGCTAGTTCTAGTGTCTTTTATACACATTTGACGAAAATGCTGGTTTTCCCAGCATTTCGGCAGTGTTAACTGTAGTGTTAACTGAGTGTTAACTGAGTGTTAACTGAGTGTTAACTGAGCGTTAACTGTGGGAAATGTAAGGAATTTACACTAAGCCAGAATACACGAGGAGCTCGCCAGTGGGAGTCCCACCGGAGTGCCGCGGAGCTGCATGGAGCAGACTTGGATCGAGGTGGAGCACCCGGGTCAGGGTGCAAAAAAAGTCGCATCCTGGAAGCCTGCTACCACAGTCGGCTTGCGTGGTCTTGGGTCGTACCTATAGCAACCAGCCGTGCCAACAAGCTTGCCGTATCGCATTCTTGGACATGTGTAGGGCTTGGTCTGCATGTGGATGGTACCCGTCACAGGAAGCGTGGTACAGTCGAGTGACGACACAGGCTACTTGGGTGATCTCAGCAAGAAGGATCCTGTCGGTTGACGGAGGAAATCTTGCACCATCTGCCTAGTAACAAGTGACACGACGCTTGAGCATATCCCCACACCCCCTTTTTAACATTGAAGATGATGGATACGGAGGTGGTGCAAGATTTTTGTTACTGGAACCCACGGCACTTCCGACGATCACCGGTCAATGTTAAAAAGGGGGCGTGGGGTGTCTGCTTGGCTTGACCACTTAAACTGGTGCAAGATTTCCTCCATCAACAGTACCTTAAACTGTTGTCACAGTAAGCAATATGCAAGTGATGACAAGCCACAATATCGATCCCTCACCATCTCACCATGTGTGTCGGTGTGTCACTGTGTGTCAAGGACCGAGGTACTTGTAAGACAGATTTTAGGAAACGCAGGTTTTCCTTGCATTTCGGCAGAGTGTGCCTTTTCTACAGTTAACACTCAGTTAACACTCAGTTAACACTACAGTTAACACTACAGTTAACACTGCCGAAATGCCGCAAAAACCAGCATTTTGCAGAATACACGCGTTTTGAAAAGAAAAACTGCTAGTTCTAATGTCTTTTATACACATTTGACGAAAATGCTGGTTTTCCCAGCATTTCGGCAGTGTTAACTGTAGTGTTAACTGTAGTGTTAACTGAGTGTTAACTGAGTGTTAACTGAGCGTTAACTGTGGGAAATGTAAGGAATTTACACTAAGCCAGAATACACGAGGAGCTCGCCAGTGGGAGTCCCACCGGAGTGCCGCGGAGCTGCATGGAGCAGACTTGGATCGAGGTGGAGCACCCGGGTCAGGGTGCAAAAAAAGTCGCATCCTGGAAGCCTGCTACCACAGTCGGCTTGCGTGGTCTTGGGTCGTACCTACAGCAACCAGCCGTGCCAACAAGCTTGCCGTATCGCATTCTTGGACATGTATAGGGCTTGGTCTGCATGTGGATGGTACCCGTCACAGGAAGCGTGGTACTGTCGAGTGACGACACAGGCTACTTGGGTGATCTCAGCAAGAAGGATCCTGTCGGTACCTTAAACTGTTGTCACAGTAAGCAATATGCAAGTGATGACAAGCCACAATATCGATCCCTCACCATCTCACCATGTGTGTCGGTGTGTCACTGTGTGTCAGGGACCGAGGTACTTGTAAGACAGATTTTAGGAAACGCAGGTTTTCCTTGCATTTCGGCAGAGTAATAAGTGTTAACTGCATAGTGTGCCTTTTCTACAGTTAGAGTAATAAGTGTTAACTGCATATTGTGCCTTTTCTACAGTTAACACTCAGTTAACACTCAGTTAACACTACAGTTAACACTACAGTTAACACTGCCGAAATGCCGCAAAAACCAGCATTTTGCAGAATACACGAGAAAAAAAAAAAAAAACTGCTAGTTCTAGTGTCTTTTATACACATTTGACGAAAATGCTGGTTTTCCCAGCATTTCGGCAGTGTTAACTGTAGTGTTAACTGTAGTGTTAACTGAGTGTTAACTGAGTGTTAACTGAGCGTTAACTGTGGGAAATGTAAGGAATTTACACTAAGCCAGAATCCACGAGGAGCTCGCCAGTGGGAGTCCCACCGGAGTGCCGCGGAGCTGCATGGAGCAGACTTGGATCGAGGTGGAGCACCCGGGTCAGGGTGCAAAAAAAGTCGCATCCTGGAAGCCTGCTACCACAGTCGGCTTGCGTGGTCTTGGGTCGTACCTATAGCAACCAGCCGTGCCAACAAGCTTGCCGTATCGCATTCTTGGACATGTGTAGGGCTTGGTCTGCATGTGGATGGTACCCGTAACAGGAAGCGTGGTACAGTCGAGTGACGACACAGGCTACTTGGGTGATCTCAGCAAGAAGGATCCTGTCGGTTGACGGAGGAAATCTTGCACCATCTGCCTAGTAACAAGTGGCACGACGCTTGAGCATATCCCCACACCCCCTTTTTAACATTGAAGATGATGGATACGGAGGTGGTGCAAGATTTTTGTTACTGGAACCCACGGCACTTCCGACGATCACCGGTCACTGTTAAAAAGGGGGCGTGGGGTGTCTGCTTGGCTTGGCCACTTAAACTGGTGCAAGATTTCCTCCATCAACAGTACCTTAAACTGTTGTCACAGTAAGCAATATGCAAGTGATGCCAAGCCACAATATCGATCCCTCACCATCTCACCATGTGTGTCGGTGTGTCACTGTGTGTCAAGGACCGAGGTACTTGTAAGACAGATTTTAGGAAACGCAGGTTTTCTTTGCATTTCGGCAGAGTAATAAGTGTTAACTGCATAGTGTGCCTTTTCTACAGTTAACACTCAGTTAACACTCAGTTAACACTACAGTTAACACTACAGTTAACACTGCCGAAATGCCGCAAAAACCAGCATTTTGCAGAATACACGCATCTTAAAAGGAAAAACTGCTAGTTTTAGTGTCTTTTATACACATTTGAAGAAAATGCTGGTTTTCCCAGCATTTCGGCAGTGTTAACTGTAGTGTTAACTGTAGTGTAACTGAGTGTTAACTGACTGTTAACTGAGCGTTCACTTAGCGTTAACTGTGGGAAATGTAAGGAATTTACATTAAGCCGCGAAGCTGCATGGAGCAGACTTGGATCGAAGTGGAGCACCCGGGTCAGAGTGCAAAAATAGTCGCATCCTGGAAGCCTGCAACCACAGTCGGATTGTGTGGTCTTGGGCCGTACCTATAGCAAGCAGCCGTGCCAACAAGCTTGCCGTATCGCATGCTTGGACATGTATCGGGCTTGGTCTGCATGTGGATGGTACCCGTCACAGGAAGCGTGGTACAGTCGAGTGAAGATCCTGTCGGTACCTTAAACTGTTGTCACAGTGAGCAATATGCAAGTGATGACAAGCCACAATATCGATCCCTCACCATCTCACCATGTGGGTCGGTGTGTCACTGTGTGTCAAGGACCGAGGTACTTGTAAGACAGATTGAGGAAAGGCAGGTTTTCCTTGCATTTCGGCAGAGTAATAAGTGTTAACTGCATAGTGTGCCTTTTCTACAGTTAACACTCAGTTAACACTCAGTTAACACTACAGTTAACACTACAGTTAACACTACAGTTAACACTGCCGAAATGCCGCAAAAACCAGCATTTTGCAGAATACACGCGTTTTGAAAAGAAAAACTGCTAGTTTTAGTGTCTTTTATACACATTTGACGAAAATGCTGGTTTTCCCAGCATTTAGGCAGTGTTAACTGTAGTGTTAACTGTAGTGTTAACTGAGTGTTAACTGAGTGTTAACTGAGCGTTAACTGTGGGAAATGTTATTAATTTACACTAAGCCAGAATACACGAGGAGTTCGCCAGTGGGAGTCCCACCGGAGTGCCGCGGAGCTGCGTGGAGCAGACTTGGATCGAGGTGGAGCACCCGGGTCAGGGTGCAAAAAAAGTCGCATCCTGGAAGCCTGCTACCACAGTCGGCTTGCGTGGTCTTGGGTCGTACCTCTAGCAACCAGCCGTGCCAACAAGCTTGCCGTATCGCATTCTTGGACATGTATAGGGCTTGGTCTGCATGTGGATGGTACCCGTCACAGGAAGCGTGGTACAGGCGAGTGACGACACAGGCTACTTGGGTGATCTCAGCAAGAAGGATCCTGTCGGTACCTTAAACTGTTGTCACAGTAAGCAATATGCAAGTGATGACAAGCCACAATATCGATCCCTCACCAGCTCACCATGTGTGTCGGTGTGTCACTGTGTGTCAAGGACCGAGGTACTTGTAAGACAGATTTTAGGAAACGCAGGTTTTCCTTGCATTTCGGCAGAGTAATAAGTGTTAACTGCATAGTGTGCCTTTTCTACAGTTAACACTCAGTTAACACTCAGTTAACACTACAGTTAACACTACAGTTAACACTACAGTTAACACTGCCGAAATGCCGCAAAAACCAGCATTTTGCAGAATACACGCGTTTTGAAAAGAAAAACTGCTAGTTCTAGTGTCTTTTATACACATTTGACGAAAATGCTGGTTTTCCCAGCATTTCGGCAGTGTTAACTGTAGTGTTAACTGTATTGTTAACTGAGTGTTAACTGAGTGTTAACTGAGCGTTAACTGTGGGAAATGTAAGGAATTTACACTAAGCCAGAATACACGAGGAGCTCGCCAGTGGGAGTCCCACCGGAGTGCCGCGTAGCTGCATGGAGCAGACTTGGATCGAGGTGGAGCACCCGGGTCAGGGTGCAAAAAAAGTCGCATCCTGGAAGCCTGCTACCACAGTCGGCTTGCGTGGTCTTGGGTCGTACCTATAGCAACCAGCCGTGCCAACAAGCTTGCCGTATCGCATTCTTGGACATGCATCGGGCTTGGTCTGCATGTGGATGGTACCCGTCACAGGAAGCGTGGTACAGTCGAGTGACGACACAGGCTACTTGGGTGATCTCAGCAAGAAGGATCCTGTCGGTTGACGGAGGAAATCTTGCACCATCTGCCTAGTAACAAGTGGCACGACGCTTGAGCATATCCCCACACCCCCTTTTTAACATTGAAGATGATGGATACGGAGGTGGTGCAAGATTTTTGTTACTGGAACCCACGGCACTTCCGACGATCACCGGTCAATGTTAAAAAGGGGGCGTGGGGTGTCTGCTTGGCTTGGCCACTTAAACTGGTGCAAGATTTCCTCAATCAACAGTACCTTAAACTGTTGTCACAGTAAGCAATATGCAAGTGATGACAAGCCACAATATCGATCCCTCACCATCTCACCATGTGTGTCGGTGTGTCACTGTGTGTCAAGGACCGAGGTACTTGTAAGACAGATTTTAGGAAACGCAGGTTTTCCTTGCATTTCGGCAGAGTGTGCCTTTTCTACAGTTAACACTCAGTTAACACTCAGTTAACACTACAGTTAACACTACAGTTAACACTGCCGAAATGCCGCAAAAACCAGCATTTTGCAGAATACACGCGTTTTGAAAAGAAAAACTGCTAGTTCTAATGTCTTTTATACACATTTGACGAAAATGCTGGTTTTCCCAGCATTTCGGCAGTGTTAACTGTAGTGTTAACTGTAGTGTTAACTGAGTGTTAACTGAGTGTTAACTGAGCGTTAACTGTGGGAAATGTTATTAATTTACACTAAGCCAGAATACACGAGGAGCTCGCCAGTGGGAGTCCCACCGGAGTGCCGCGGAGCTGCATGGAGCAGACCTGGATCGAGGTGGAGCACCCGGGTCAGGGTGCAAAAAAAGTCGCATCCTGGAAGCCTGCTACCACAGTCGGCTTGCGTGGTCTTGGGTCGTACCTATAGCAACCAGCCGTGCCAACAAGCTTGCCGTATCGCATTCTTGGACATGTATAGGGCATGGTCTGCATGTGGATGGTACCCGTCACAGGAAGCGTGGTACAGTCGAGTGACGACACAGGCTACTTGGGTGATCTCAGCAAGAAGGATCCTGTCTGTACCTTAAACTGTTGTCACAGTAAGCAATATGCAAGTGATGACAAGCCACAATATCGATCCCTCACCATCTCACCATGTGTGTCGGTGTGTCACTGTGTGTCAAGGACCGAGGTACTTGTAAGACAGATTTTTAGGAAACGCAGGTTTTCCTTGCATTTCGGCAGAGTAATAAGTGTTAACTGCATAGTGTGCCTTTTCTACAGTTAGAGTAATAAGTGTTAACTGCATAGTGTGCCTTTTCTACAGTTAACACTCAGTTAACACTCAGTTAACACTACAGTTAACACTACAGTTAACACTGCCGAAATGACGCAAAAACCAGCATTTTGCAGAATACACGCGTTTTGAAAAGAAAAACTGCTAGTTCTAGTGTCTTTTATACACATTTGACGAAAATGCTGGTTTTCCCAGAATTTCGGCAGTGTTAACTGTAGTGTTAACTGTAGTGTTAACTGAGTGTTAACTGAGTGTTAACTGAGCGTTAACTGTGGGAAATGTTATTAATTTACACTAAGCCAGAATACACGAGGAGCTCGCCAGTGGGAGTCCCACCGGAGTGCCGCGGAGCTGCATGGAGCAGACTTGGATCGAGGTGGAGCACCCGGGTCGGGGTGCAAAAAAAGTCGCATCCTGGAAGCCTGCTACCACAGTCGGCTTGCGTGGTCTTGGGTCGTACCTATAGCAACCAGCCGTGCCAACAAGCTTGCCGTATCGCATTCTTGGACATGTATAGGGATTGGTCTGCATGTGGATGGTACCCGTCACAGGAAGCGTGGTACAGTCGAGTGACGACACAGGCTACTTGGGTGATCTCAGCAAGAAGGATCCTGTCGGTACCTTAAACTGTTGTCACAGTAAGCACTATGCAAGTGATGACAAGCCACAATATCGATCCCTCACCATCTCACCATGTGTGTCGGTGTGTCACTGTGTGTCAAGGACCGAGGTACTTGTAAGACAGATTTTAGGAAACGCAGGTTTTCCTTGCATTTCGGCAGAGTAATAAGTGTTAACTGCATAGTGTGCCTTTTCTACAGTTAGAGTAATAAGTGTTAACTGCATAGCGTGCCTTTTCTACAGTTAACACTCAGTTAACACTCAGTTAATACTACAGTTAACACTACAGTTAACACTGCCGAAATGCCGCAAAAACCAGCATTTTGCAGAATACACGCATTTTGAAAAGAAAAACTGCTAGTTTTAGTGTCTTATATACACATTTGACGAAAATGCCGGTTTTCCCAGCATTTCGGCAGTGTTAACTGTAGTGTTAACTGTAGTGTTGACTGAGTGTTAACTGAATGTTAACTGAGCGTTAACTGTGGGAAATGTAAGGGATTTACACTAAGCCAGAATACACGAGGAGCTCGCCAGTGGGAGTCCCACCGGAGTGCCGCGGAGCTGCATGGAGCAGGCTTGGATCGAAGTGGAGCACCAGGGTCAGGGTGCAAAAAACGTCGCATCCTGGAAGCCTGCAACCACAGTCGGCTTGTGTGGTCTTGGGTCGTACCTGTAGCAACCAGCCGTGCCAACAAGCTTGCCGTATCGCATTCTTGGACATGTATAGGGCTTGGTCTGCATGTGGATGGTACCCGTCACAGGAAGCGGGGTACAGTCGAGTGACGACACAGGCTACTTGGGTGATCTCAGCAAGAAGGATCCTGTCGGTTGACGGAGGAAATCTTGCACCATCTGCCTAGTAACAAGTGACACCACGCTTGAGCATATCCCCACACCCCCTTTTTAATATTGAAGATGATGGATACGGAGGTGGTGCAAGATTTTTGTTACTGGAACCCACGGCACTTCCGACGATCACCGGTCAATGTTAAAAAGGGGGCGTGGGCTGTCTGCTTGGCTTGGCCACTTAAACTGGTGCAAGATTTCCTCCATCAACAGTACCTTAAACTGTTGTCACAGTAAGCAATATGCAAGTGATGACAAGCCACAATATCGACCCCTCACCATCTCACCATGTGTGTCGGTGTGTCACTGTGTGTCAAGGACCGAGGTACTTGTAAGACAGATTTTATGAAACGCAGGTTTTCCTTGCATTTCGGCAGAGTAATAAGTGTTAACTGCATAGTGTGCCTTTTCTACAGTTAGAGTAATAAGTGTTAACTGCATAGTGTGCCTTTTCTACAGTTAACACTCAGTTAACACTCAGTTAACACTACAGTTCACACTACAGTTAACACTGCCGAAATGCCGCAAAAACCAGCATTTTGCAGAATACACGCGTTTTGAAAAGAAAAACTGCTAGTTCTAGTGTCTTTTATACACATTTGACGAAAATGCTGGTTTTGCCAGCATTTCGGCAGTGTTAACTGTAGTGTTAACTGTAGTGTTAACTGAGTGTTAACTGAGTGTTAACTGAGCGTTAACTGTGGGAAATGTTATTAATTTACACTAAGCCAGAATACACGAGGAGCTCGCCAGTGGGAGTCCCACCGGAGTGCCGCGGAGCTGCATGGAGCAGACTTGGATCGAGGTGGAGCACCCGGGTCAGGGTGCAAAAAAGTCGCATCCTGGAAGCCTGCTACCACAGTCGGCTTGCGTGGTCTTGGGTCGTACCTATAGCAACCAGCCGTGCCAACAAGCTTGCCGTATCGCATTCTTGGACATGTGTAGGGCTTGGTCTGCATGTGGATGGTACCAGTCACAGGAAGCGTGGTACAGTCGAGTGACGACACAGGCTACTTGGGTGATCTCAGCAAGAAGGATCCTGTCGGTTGACGGAGGAAATCTTGCACCATCTGCCTAGTAACAAGTGACACGACGCTTGAGCATATCCCCACACCCCCTTTTTAACATTGAAGATGATGGATACGGAGGTGGTGCAAGATTTTTGTCATTGGAACCCACGGCACTTCCGAGGATCACCGGTCAATGTTAAAAAGGGGGCGTGGGGTGTCTGCTTGGCTTGGCCACTTAAACTGGTGCAAGATTTCCTCCATCAACAGTACCTTCAACTGTTGTCACGGTAAGCAATATGCAAGTGATGGCAAGCCACAATATCGATCCCTCACCATCTCACCATGTGTGTCGGTGTGTCACTGTGTGTCAAGGACCGAGGTACATGTAAGACAGATTTGAGGAAAGGCAGGTTTTCCTTGCATTTCGGCAGAGTAATAAGTGTTAACTGCATAGTGTGCCTTTTCTACAGTTAGAGTAATAAGTGTTAACTGCATAGTGTGCCTTTTCTACAGTTAACACTCAGTTAACACTCAGTTAACACTGCAGTTAACACTACAGTCAACACTGCCGAAATGCCGCAAAAACCAGCATTTTGCAGAATACACGCGTTTTGAAAAGAAAAACTGCTAGTTCTAGTGTCTTTTATACACATTTGACGAAAATGCTGGTTTTCCCAGCATTTCGGCAGTGTTAACTGTAGTGTTAACTGTAGTGTGAACTGAGTGTTAACTGAGTGTTAACTGAGCGTTAACTGTGGGAAATGTAAGGAATTTACACTAAGCCAGAATACACGAGGAGCTCGCCAGTGGGAGTCCCACCGGAGTGCCGCGGAGCTGCATGGAGCAGACTTGGATCGAGGTGGAGCAACCGGGTCAGGGTGCAAAAAAAGTCGCATCCTGGAAGCCTGCTACCACAGTCGGCTTGCGTGGTCTTGGGTCGTACCTACAGCAACCAGCCGTGCCAACAAGCTTGCCGTATCGCATTCTTGGACATGTATAGGGCTTGGTCTGCATGTGGATGGTACCCGTCACAGGAAGCGTGGTACTGTCGAGTGACGACACAGGCTACTTGGGTGATCTCAGCAAGAAGGATCCTGTCGGTTGACGGAGGAAATCTTGCACCATCTGCCTAGTAACAAGTGACACGATGCTTGAGCATATCCCCACACCCCCTTTTTAACATTGAAGATGATGGATACGGAGGTGGTGCAAGATTTTTGTTACTGGAACCCACGGCACTTCCGACGATCACCGGTCAATGTTAAAAACGGGGCGTGGGGTGTCTGCTTGGCTTGGCCACTTAAACTGGTGCAAGATTTCCTCCATCAACAGTACCTTAAACTGTTGTCACAGTAAGCAATATGCAAGTGATGACAAGCCACAATATCGATCCCTCACCATCTCATCATGTGTGTCGGTGTGTCACTGTGTGTCAAGGACCGAGGTATTTGTAAGACAGATTTGAGGAAAGGCAGGTTTTCCTTGCATTTCGGCAGAGTAGTAAGTGTTAACTGCATAGTGTGCCTTTTCTACAGTTAACACTCAGTTAACACTCAGTTAACACTACAGTTAACACTACAGTTAACACTACCGAAATGACGCAAAAACCAACATCTTGCAGAATACACGCATGTTAAAAAGAAAAACTGCTAGTTTTAGTGTCTTTTATACACATATCAAGGAAATGCGGGTTTTTCCCAGCATTTCGGCAGTGTTAACTGTAGTGTTAACTGTAGTGTTAACTGAGTGTTAACTGAGCGTTAATGAGAGTTAATGTGGAAATGTTATTAAATTTACACTAAGCAGCCAGAATACACGAGGAGCTAGCCAGTGGAGAGTCCCACCGGAGGCCGGGGAGCTGCATGGAGCAGACTTGGATCGAGGTGGAGCACCCGGGTCAGGGTGCAAAAAAAGTCGCATCCTGGAAGCCTGCTACCACAGTCGGCTTGCGTGGTCTTGGGTCGTACCTATAGCAACCAGCCGTGCCAACAAGCTTGCCGTATCGCATTCTTGGACATGTATAGGGCTTGGTCTGCATGTGGATGGTACCCGTCACAGGAAGCGTGGTACAGTCGAGTGACGACACAGGCTACTTGGGTGATCTGAGCAAGAAGGATCCTGTCGGTACCTTAAACTGTTGTCACAGTAAGCAATATGCAAGTGATGACAAGCCACAATATCGATCCCTCACCATCTCACCATGTGTGTCGGTGTGTCACTGTGTGTCAAGGACCGAGGTACTTGTAAGACAGATTTGAGGAAAGGCAGGTTTTCCTTGCATTTCGGCAGAGTAATAAGTGTTAACTGCATAGTGTGCCTTTTCTACAGTTAACACTCAGTTAACACTACAGTTAACACTACAGTTAACACTGCCGAAATGCCGCAAAAACCAGCATTTTGCAGAATACACGCGTTTTGAAAAGAAAAACTGCTAGTTTTAGTGTCTTGTATACACATTTGACGAAAATGCTGGTTTTCCCAGCATTTCGGCAGTGTTAACTGTAGTGTTAACTGAGTGTTAACTGAGTGTTAACTGAGCGTTAACTGTGGGAAATGTAAGGAATTTACACTAAGCCAGAATACACGAGGAGCTCGCCAGTGGGAGTCCCACCGGAGTGCCGCGGAGCTGCATGGAGCAGGCTTGGATCGAGGTGGAGCACCCGGGTCAGGGTGCAAAAAAAGTCGCATCCTGGAAGCCTGCTACCACAGTCGGCTTGCGTGGTCTTGGGTCGTACCTATAGCAACCAGCCGTGCCAACAAGCTTGCCGTATAGCATTCTTGGACATGTATAGGGCTTGGTCTGCATGTGGATGGTACCCGTCACAGGAAGCGTGGTACAGTCGAGTGACGACACAGGCTACTTGGGTGATCTCAGCAAGAAGGAACCTGTCGGTACCTTAAACTGTTGTCACAGTAAGCAATGTGCAAGTGATGACAAGCCACAATATCGATCCCTCACCATCTCACCATGTGTGTCGGTGTGTCACTGTGTGTCAAGGACCGAGGTACTTGTAAGACAGATTTGAGGAAAGGTAGGTTTTCCTTGCGTTTCGGCAGAGTAACAAGTGTTAACTGCATAGTGTGCCTTTTCTACAGTTAACACTCAGTTAACACTCAGTTAACACTACAGTTAACACTACAGTTAACACTGCAAAAAAAAAAAAAAAACCAGCATTTTGCAGAATACACGCGTTTTGAAAAGAAAAACTGCTAGTTCTAGTGTCTTTTATACACATTTGACGAAAATGCTGGTTTTCCCCGCATTTCGGCAGTGTTAACTGTAGTGTTAACTGTAGTGTTAACTGAGTGTTAACTGAGTGTTAACTGAGCGTTAACTGTGGGAAATGTAAGGAATTTACACTAAGCCAGAGTACACGAGGAGCTCGCCAGTGGGAGTCCCACCGGAGTGCCGCGGAGCTGCATGGAGCAGACTTGGATCGAGGTGGAGCACCCGGGTCAGGGTGCAAAAAAAGTCGCATCCTGGAAGCCTGCTACCACAGTCGGCTGGCGTGGTCTTGGGTCGTACCTATAGCAACCAGCCGTGCCAACAAGCTTGCCGTATCGCATTCTTGGACATGTGTAGGGCTTGGTCTGCATGTGGATGGTACCCGTCACAGGAAGCGTGGTACAGTCGAGTGACGACACAGGCTACTTGGGTGATCTCAGCAAGAAGGATCCTGTCGGTTGACGGAGGAAATCTTGCACCATCTGCCTAGTAACAAGTGACACGACGCTTGAGCATATCCCCACACCCCCTTTTCAACATTGAAGATGATGGATACGGAGGTGGTGCAAGATTTTTGTTACTGGAACCCACGGCACTTCCGACGATCACCGGTCAATGTTAAAAACGGGGCGTGGGGTGTCTGCTTGGCTTGGCCACTTAAACTGGTGCAAGATTTCCTCCATCAACAGTACCTTAAACTGTTGTCACAGTAAGCAATATGCAAGTGATGACAAGCCACAATATCGATCCCTCACCATCTCACTATGTGTGTCGGTGTGTCACTGTGTGTCAAGGACCGAGGTACTTGTAAGACAGATTTTAGGAAACGCAGGTTTTCCTTGCATTTCGGCAGAGTAATAAGTGTTAACTGCATAGTTTGACTGAATCCAAGAGCTTGCCAAACAGGCATTGTGGAAACTGTACAATTGCCACCCCGGAAATTCAGATGTCAGATATTCCGATAATCATTAAGAGCCATATAGTACAAACAAATCGAAAACGTCAGAAATACAGAAATTCGAATTTCCGGAATTTCCGGCAAATCCTAAAATTCATGAAGTCCGAATTTCCGGAATTTCCGGAATTTCAGGAAAATCATGAAATTCATGAAAGCCGAATTTGCGGAATTTCCGGAAAATCATGAAATTCATGAAAGCCGATTTTCCGGAATTTCCGGAAAATCATGAAATTCATGAAAGCCGATTTTCCGGAATTTCCGGAATTTCCTGAAACTCATGAAATTCATGAAATCCGAATTTCCGGAATTTCCGGAAAATCATGAAATTCATGAAAGCCTATTTTCCGGAATTTCCGGAAAATCATGAAATTCATGAAATCCGAATTTCCGGAATTTCCGGAAAATTATGGAATTCATGAAAGCCGATTTTCCGGAATTTCCGGAAAATCATGAAATTCATGGAATCAGAATTTCCGGAATTTCCGGCGAATCATGAGATTCATTTAATTAATTGATTAATATTATTAATACAATTATACAAATACACATTATATTTTAAATATATATAATTTCGAATATCGTCATTATCATGACTACTCTGTATATGACTGCTGGCACTGGATGTGAGTACAGGGTGGGCCGTGCTTCTGAAAAGGCGACAGCATGGCAGCATAGACTCATAGAAGTGACTCGCCGTTGTTTGTGATCCAAAACGTGGCTCGAACAGGGGTTCGTTCTGAGCCATGCGCTTTCGCCCTTGCGACCTTTGAAACTTCGGCTGACAGCCAGAAGACATGTCGGATGAGGAGTTGGAGCAGCTCGATGCGCTGGTCAGGGAGGTTAGGAAGAGCACAGACACCCCAGCTCACCGAGGGCCGCTGTCGACCAAGTTTGCGAGACTAGCACGCAGTCTGAAGCTTTCCAAACAACACAAGCATCAGGTGGCTGTGAGAGTACGCAGCTTGATTGAGAGATACAATGGGCGGCACGCCAAAACGTCAGAAGATCTCATCAATCTTGATGAACGCAAGCGGCCAATCCAGAAGGGCAAAGGTAAGTACAAACAGTGGTTGCCCGCAGCTCTTCTCAGAGTTTGCTGGGGCGTGAGACCAGAGCGCAGACCCAGGAGGAAGCGCGTGCCAACCGCGAGGCTGCGCAAAAAGAGCAGTGTTTCGGCTGCCAGCCAGAAGCGAGCTCCTCCTGCTGTGGCGGTTGCTTCCCTTCGCGAGACAGCCCGGCAGAACCAGTCTAGCACAACACACGTGGCCCGGATCCGACATGCGATGTCAGAACTTTTCATGCGTGTTCAGGAGCAGGAACTCAACATGTTGCCGCGTGTTCAGGAGCAGTGCATAGAGATTGCATTTGACGAGACCCAGGAGCCAGTATCCATGCAGACAACTGCAGAAACGGCTCAAGTCATGGTGCTTCACATGAAGTTTTTTCGGCTGCCAGCCCGGGGCGCAAAACTTCACGTGTTCAGAGTGGTGTTGCCCACCGTGGTGCTGCCAGGCACGACCACTGCCGACCTCCTCGGTGGCTTGTTGGCACGCGTCCCCGTAGCTTTGGAGCAGCTCAAAGCCGTCGCTGATAGAACCACCTTCTTGTTGAAAACTGACAGTTTCGGCAGCTGCCTAAAGTTGGTGAAGTGTTTGCAAACAAGTCATGCCTGCCTGAGCTGTCCGTGCCGTATGCACCAGTTGTGCTTGTCAATGACGGCAAGCATTGCTCAATCCGGCTTGATGGCATCCTTGTTTTGCAGTGCGCTGCTGCTGCGGAGGTCACGCTTGCAGAAAACGCTCCGTGCCAGACTGAAGCGCTTGGTGTTTGAGAAACTCCGCATCGAGTACGAGCCGCCCAGCTCTTCGGCTGTCAGCCATGCCAGAGCAGTGTGGGACTTGATTTGGCCTTTGATTCAAGCGTGGCACGACAAGGACAAGCGCGTCACCACTCCAAGAGCCCAGGCATGGCGCAGGCTGCGCGAAAACCTTTGTGGCCCCTTGGATGACACGACCAGTGTGGTGCATTACTGTCCATATGGATGTCACCACTCCAGGGATGAGGCGGCTTCAGAGATCTTTGAGGACTTGTGCGTTGTCTTCCTGGACTCCCCGCCTGTGGTGCCGGCTCTGAACAAGTGGACAAAGCTCGCCCCGCCGGTGATGTGGTTTTCTTGCTTCCTGCAGGTTCATGGTTTGCTCGCCCAGTGCTTGCAGCCGATGATAGATGCAAATGCTGCAAACGTGTCGCTACCGGTGCTGTGTGGGGATGAGGAGATCGAGCAAGACACAGAGGAGCAAGGGTGCGGTTTCGGAAACTTCGAAAAGGAAGAGGCCGCAAGGTTTCGGAAGTTTGCTCGGTTTGCCACCTGCCCAGAAGTAGGGCCCAAACTGGCGGCGACGCTGCTCTCATTGCTCCCAGGTCTATCTATCATGGGAAAATTCTTCGACTCTGCGGAGGAGTGTGCTGACCCAAGCACAAGTCATGCAGCAACCACCCTGAGTTTCACTCAGGCTTCGCAGTCGCCTGCTGTCAGCACGATTGAAGTTTTGCTGTCTGCCTTGTCCTCTGAACAGAGCTCGCACTGGCTGTCACTGTGCCTTCCGGGTTCTGCAGGCTGGGATGCCAGAAGGTTCCAATGTGCAGCAACACCAGCATGGGTGCAGGTTGGCCAGTTGTACTCCAGGTTGGTGATGCCTTTCAGTGCATGGCCTTTCAAGGCAGGCCGCATGCTGGACCCAGGCGTCTCCCGCCAAACGCAAGAGGCCTTGGCGAAGGAGTTGTTGCTTGGTTGATATCAAACTAGAAATCAAATCTTCAAGTCTTCAAGTATCAATGGTCAATGGGACCGGAATTCGGAATCAAAGCCCAGTAACTTTTGCTTTCGTAGTCTTGAGTCTTTAGTTTAAGTTTAAGTCTCTTTAGTCTTTAAGTCTTAAGTCTTTAGTCTTTAGTAATTCAGCTAGAACTGATGTCACAGAGTCACAGATGTCCAAAGTCC
>CAJNDT010002915.1:0-27042 GCA_905221615.1 Symbiodinium sp. CCMP2592
GACTTTGACGTTTGGTAGGTTGGCCACCAGAGTTCAGAAAGCATCCAACTGTCCAGCAGAGTTTCATGTTTGGTAGAAACTAGCATTGGAGAGCATCCAACTGTCCAGCCGCCTGTAGAGTTTGATGTTAGCTGCCTCGTGCGGCTGGAGGCATCCATCTACCTGGCAGCCTGCAAAGTTCGACGTTTGGAAGCCGTCTCAGTGTGTCTCAGCGCTCGGAGGGCATGCTGCCTGCAGACTTTGACGTTTGGTAGGTTGGCCACCAGAGTTCAGAAAGCATCCAACTGTCCAGCAGAGTTTCATGTTTGGTAGAAACTAGAATTGGAGAGCATCCAACTGTCCAGCCGCCTGCAGAGTTTGATGTTAGCTGCCTCGTGCGGCTGGAGGCATCCATCTACCTGGCAGCCTGCAAAGGTCGACGTTTGGAAGCCGTCTCAGTGTGTCTCAGCGCTCGGAGGGCATGCAGCCTGCAGACTTTGACGTTTGGTAGGTTGGCCACCAGAGTTCAGAAAGCATCCAACTGTCCAGCAGAGTTTCATGTTTGGTAGAAACTAGAATTGGAGAGCATCCAACTGTCCAGCCGCCTGCAGAGTTTGATGTTAGCTGCCCCGTGCGGCTGGAGGCATCCATCTACCTGGCAGCCTGCAAAGTTCGACGTTTGGAAGCCGTCTCAGTGTGTCTCAGTGCTCGGGGGGCATGCAGCCTGCAGACTTTGACGTTTGGTAGGTTGGCCACCAGAGTTCAGAAAGCATCCAACTGTCCAGCAGAGTGTCATGTTTGGTAGAAGCTAGAATTGGAGAGCATCCAACTGTCCAGCCGCCTGCAGAGTTTAATGTTAGCTGCTTCGTGCGGCTGGAGGCATCCATGTACCTGGCAGCCTGCAAAGTTCGACGTTTGGAAGCTGTCTCAGTGCCTCTGAGTGCTCGGAGGGCATGCAGCCTGCAGACTTTGACGTTTGGTAGGTTGGCCGCCAGAGTTCAGAAAGCATCCAACTGTCCAGCAGCTTGCAGGGTTTCATGTTTGTTCGCGTGCACAGCGTTTTTAAGCTTTTGAGGCATCGAACTACCCAGCAGCCTGCGAACGACGTAGGGTTGGTTCCTCAGATCGCCACTACTTGACAGCTTGCACAGTTGGACGTTTGGTCGATCAGCCAGAGTTTGGACGTCTCACTACCCAGCATGCAGAGTTTCATGTTTTTGAGCCTTGCGCCATCGAGCTTGGAGGGCATCCCACTTCTCGTAGCTTGCAGAGTTTCGCTTGGTCGCCTGTTGAACCAGAGTTTGGAGCATCCAACCTGCGAAGTTCAACGTATTGTGTGTGGGGGAGTGAGAGAGACGAAGAGAGAGATATAGAGGGGAGTATGCCTGCATCTGCGAATGCGTGCGTGCGTGGCTGCGTGGCTGGGTGGCTGGGTGGCTGAGTGGGTGGGTGGGGGGGTGGGTGGGTGGGCGCGTCAGTGAGTCATGGAGTGACTGCGTGACTCGTGGTCTGTGCATTGGCAAATTTTTTCGAAACGGCACGAAAGTGTTGCAAAAACCCAGACAGAACGAAGAAAGAAACGTCCGAAAACGTGGAAAAACATTTTCCGAATGCAGGGGTAGTGAATGTGCGGGTTTGGAACCGCGGCCTATGCAAGGCTAACCTGCTGTGAAAGTGTTGCTAAAGACAAGAAGAAGCGAAGCAAAATCTAGCCGAAGGCTTCAAAAGCAATTTTTCGGCAGGTTTCTGCAAGAAATGCGCGGTTTTTAAATCGTAGTCTGTGCGTTGGCAATTTTTTTTCGAAACGGCACGAAAGTGTTGCAAAAACCCATACAGAACGAAGAAAGAAACGTCCGAAAACGTTGAAAAACATTTTCCGAATGCAGTGGTAGTGACTGTGCGGGTTTGGAACCGTGGCATATGCAAGGCTAACCTGCTGTGAAAGTGTTGCTAAAGACAAGAAGAAGCGAAGCAAAATCTAGCCGAAGGCTTCAAAAGCAATTTTTCGGCAGGTTGCTGCAAGGAATGCGCGGTTTTTAAAGCGTAGTCTGCGCGTTGGCAATTTTAGCGAAACGGCACGAAAGTGTTGCAAAAACCCATACAGAACGAAGAAAGAAACGTCCGAAAACGTTGAAAAACATTTTCCGAATGCAGTGGTAGTGACTGTGCGGGTTTGGAACCGCGGCCTATGCAAGGCTAACCTGCTGTGAAAGTGTTGCTAAAGACAAGAGGAAGCGAAACAAAATCTAGCCGAAGGCTTCAAAAGCAATTTTTCGGCAGGTTGCTGCAAGGAATGCGCGGTTTATAAATCGTAGTCTGTGCGTTGGCAATTTTAGCGAAACGGCACGAAAGTGTTGCAAAAACCCAAACAGAACGAAGAAAGAAACGTCCGAAAACGTTAAAAAACATTTTCCGAATGCAGTGGTAGTGAATGTGCGGGTTTGGAACCGCGGCCTATGCAAGGCTAACCTGCTGTGAAAGTGTTGCTAAAGACAAGAAGAAGCGAAGCAAAATCTAGCCGAAGGCTTCAAAGGCAATTTGCTGCTGTAGGGAATGCGTGGGTTTTGAATCGCAGTCTGTGCGTTGACACACTTGCGCGACACGCAGCAATATGTTGCACAAACCCATACAGAACGAAGAAAGAAACGTCCGAAAACGTTGAAAAACATTTTCCGAATGCAGTGGTAGTGAATGTGCGGGTTTGGAACCGTGGCGTATGCAATGCCAAACTGCTGTGAAAGTGTTGTTAAAGACCCGAAGAAACGCAGCAGCCGAAGGCTTCAAAAGCAATTGTGGGCATGCCGCTGTAAGGAATGCGCGGGTTTTGAATCGCAGTCTGTGCCAGTCTGTGCGTTGACAAACTTGCTCGAAACACAGCAAATATGTTGCACAAACCCAAAAACCATAAAGAATACGCCGGAAAGGCTTGAACAACAATTTTCCGAATGCTGTGGTACTGAATCTGCGGCTTTGGAACCGGGGCGTGTGCAAGGCGAATGCGCGGGTTGTGGGTCGTGGTCTACGCATTGGCAAACTTTGTGGAAACGCCGCGAACGTCTGAGCCAAAAGAAGGCGAAAGGAAGAACGATGCGTTCGAAAGGCTTTACAAAGAAGTTTCGAATGCAGGGGTAGGGAATGTTGCTTTTGAGTGAGTCACTGACTGAGTGAGTGAGTGAAGGCGTGACCGAAAGAAGGAGGGACTAAAACACTTGTGTGGGGCGTCAGAGAGAGCTTGACGTTGTTCAGGTCATGCAAGCACGATGCTCCAAGCCATCCACAATGGCCAGCGCCCGCAGATCTTCAAACGGAGTTTCGATGTATTCAAGCGGGTTTGTAAGCCGCCCTTCCGAGGGTCCAGCTTGGTTTGGGTTTGCCACGTTCCCTCCGCTCCTGGCTTGGGGCTGCTGTGACAGCAGCTTGCCTGTTTGCGGTCTAGTGGGACGAAAACCACTCTGTTCCTGCTGTTGGTTCAGCACCTTATCACCTGTCTCGGGAAAGGGCGCGGCGAGAAGAGAGGAAGGACCAAGCGGAGGGGAGAGGAGGAGGCTAGGGGGAGGAGGGGGGGGTCCGAGGTGCCGTGCCTCCTCCCTCCACCGCCCCTGCCTAGTGCCTGAATAGTGCCCGAATAGTGCCCGAATAGTGCCCGAAATAGTGCCCGAAATAGTGCCCAAATGAACCCCTCCTAGTGCCCAAATGAATTTCTCTTGTAAAGGAAAACAAAATCTGTCTTTTTTCGCAAGAAAAATCATTTGGGCACTATGAAGGGTTCATTTGGGCACTATTTCGGGCACTATTTCGGGCACTATTCGGGCACTATTCAGGCACTAGGCAGGGCAGGGCAGGGCAGGGCGGGGCGGGGCGGGGCGGGGCGGCGCGGGACGGGGCGGGGCGCGGGGCGGGACGGGGCGGGGCGGGGCGGGGCGGGGCGGGGGAGGGCGGGGTGGGGCGGGGCGGGGCAGGGCCGGGCCCCGCCGGGCCGGGCAGGGCAGGGCAGGGCAGGGCGACTATCACGCCTTCACCTGCAAAGCCACCCAGGCCAGCTGGCTAAAACCGCGCCGCGAGGTGCTCAATGCCCAGCAGGCATGCCGAGGCAGCAGCCACGCCTGCATCAGTCACAACCTGTCGCAAGCAAGATCTGCGCACCTCATGAGTTCACTGCAAGCGAGCGCTTGTGGAAGCATTTCTTGTTTCAGAAGCCAGGGTATGCAAACGAAACCCGCGTTTCGTGACGCTGTCCGAACCATGTGTGCGCAATTTGGCGATGGCTGATGGCAGCGAAGCATCCGGTGAGCCCCAGCCCTTGGCAAATGGCCCGGAGCAACACCTAGACGCAGATGGCAGTGCAGAACCCGGTGAGCGAGCTGTCCTGCAACCTCAACAACACCCAGACGGACCCGTCGAGCTAGACGAGACAACCGAGGTGCGCGTGCGAGGTGCCATCGCCGAACTTTTGCCCAGCGTGGATCTGCAGCAGGTGAGCGTTTATGACTTTCGCTGCCAAATCGCACGCCATCTTGGTTTCGGGCGCAAAGGCTTAGAAGCCGCCGCTGACCAAGTGAATCTCTGGATTCGCGAAGCCGTGGACAACCGTGTGGCGCGTGCGCAACAAAGCCCCGAGCAGCGCATGGAAGCCATGCTGGACATACTCGGCTCCGAGGATGAATCTAAGAAGACACAAGTCCACTTTCTCACATTTGCGCGTCTCTTGCCGGGCACGGCAGAGCTTCGCGATCTGCGAGATTTGGAAGCGATGTCGCGCGAAGACCTTGCTTGCTGCGTTTGGAAGGCTTTTGACGAGCCTGTAGCTGCAGGTCGTGGCCGCCCTCCAGGTGCTACACAGCTGGTTCGCAAACTCGTCGTTTTTCGAGAAGAGCATGCGGACGGCATGCATCATTTCCACGTCGCGGTCTTGCTGCGACAATCGCGTAGCTTCGTTGCCGCAAAGCGCACCCTGCGTGAGCGAGACCACCTCGCTGCGCACTTTTCCGCTTCGCACACTGGCTTCTGGAGCGCGGTCCGATATGGACACATCCCCACGGCCAAGAAGCCCGAGGTGGATGCCAACCCCGTATCCTGGTCAGAAGATGGCGGTTGGGGTGCGCTGGACTTGTTTGCCGAGTCGCAGAGACCATGGATGGCTGAAGTCTGGAAGCGTAGACACGAGGACCTTTGGTTTGGGCTGAAAAGTGTTCTTGTGCATCGGAGTCCTTGCGTTTTTGCGTGCAGGTTTCTGGCATAATGTTCCGTAATGAGACCTAGCTCAACCTTGGACTTACAGGAGTCCGCAAAAACGGCCAGCGGAAGCCAACAGAGCTCCAAAAGGCCGAAGTTCAACAAATTGGATTTGACTTCCATCATGCTGGCGAAGAACTTGACGACCAAGGCTGCCGTGCTGGCATATGCCCAAGACCATGGCACGGCCGAGATGCAGGTCTTCGTTCACGCGCATCAGAGAAAGCTTGCGGACTTTCTGCAAGAAGCCGCCGACTGGGGAATGGCACGCTCCGCGGCAGCGGCCGAAAAAGATCTGGACTGGGATCTGGTCTGCCGTACAGCGCAGGAAGCCTGCCCACATGATGGGAGCTGCACCTATGCCGCAGCCGTGCAAGCGTTCTTCTCGGCCAATGCAGCGTGTGTGTCGCAGCAGGAGCTGGCAACGGCCCTGCGGGCGATCATTCGCTCAGGCCCTTCGAAGACAACACGGGTGCCGCTTCTTGCAGGTCCCACGAATTCTGGGAAGACAACCATCTTGCTTCCCTTTGATGATCTTTTCGGGTTCAAGCACGTTTTCCACAAGCCTGCATTGAACTCCAAGTTCGCGCTTCGCAATCTGTTGAAAGAGAAGCGGTTCTTGTTCTGGGATGACTACAGACCTGTGGAATACGCCCAGGAGACTCTACCAGTCACTGCGTTTTTGAGCTTGTTTCAGGGCCAGCCCCTCGAGGTGCAAGTCTCGCAGGCCTTCAACGATGGCAATGTGGACTTTGAGTGGCATCGTGGATGCATTATGACCGACAAGTCCGAGGGCCTCTGGGTGCCATATGGTAGCGTCTCCCAGGAAGATGTGCGCCACATGCAGAGCCGTGTCCATGTTTTCACGGCCACCGCCACCGTCCGTCATCTCCAGTACACGCAGCCCTGCAAGCAGTGCATGTGCGCGTGGATCCGCGACGCGGCAGCGCAGCACGATGCAGAGGAGGTGGTCCGTGTCGTGGGGCCGCCCAGAGCCGTGGAACCAGCATCAGAAGCTGCGGGTGTGGCTGGACTTGCAGCTCTATGTGTGCAAGCCCGCCTGCCCGCGGAGAAGATGCAGCACATGGATGCCGAGCTCCACGCTTTGGGTGCCGTGCATGTGACGGAGCTTAGTGTAGAAGATTGGAGGCGCTTGCAATCTTGGGGGGAGTTGCTGCCTTTCGAGCAGCGCCGCCTCCTGTCGGCAGTCAGCAGCTAAAGCGCTGTCTGATCACCTGGTGTCGAGGAACGAAAGAGTCGTGCGGTCGGCCACGGCAAAACTGTGCGCCAGCTGCACCACGAGCCTTTCAAACTTAATCGCTGTGCCAGGCGGCGGATTTCGGGAGAGCGCTTTGGTCTGCCTTTGCTTTGGGTCCCAGAAAGCCGGTCTATGTCATCTGCAAATGCAGGAAAAACCGCGTCAGGTTAACGCCACCGATGCTGTGGATGTTGACTGGCAGGGTTACAAACGTGCGAACCATTACCTGCTCCTTTCATTCGCAGCGTCACGAAACTCCGCAAGTCTAGCAGAAACCTGGACGTCTGGGCCTTCCGCAGAGCCGGAGGATAAGCGCGAAGTGATGGCTACGTGATGGGCTGAAAGCCAACCGAAGGCGCGGAAAAATGTTTGAAGACCACAGGGAGCATTGACTAGCTGGAGATGCTCAAGCCCGCCGAAAGTTCGACCAAAATGGTGTTAAGTTTTGAGGCAAAGATTGCGGCGAGCCTGTTCTAGAGGTGCAAAAACCGTAGGACAGATTGTAGCGACGCAATGTCTCTTTCAAAATGTAAGACCGTGTCATACACCATTTTTTTCGAACTTTCTGCGGGGTTTAGGATCTCCAACCCCAGAGAAACTTCGACAAAAACCTTAGAGCTGACAGTTTTTGAGGTTAGATACGCGCCGCACCGTAGGAAACTCTTCCGACAAGCAGAGGCACAGAGGAGGAGCTGCGAGAGCAGATCTTGGTGTTGTGCAGAGACGTGCAAGAGTCAGGGTGCTGGAAGGTGGCACAACACATGCTTACATCACAAACTTGGAGGACGAGAGCCGCGCTGCGTGAAATGTCCCTTTCCATGCGTATGCACTGTGCACAGCATGCGACTTCTCCGAGCTTTTGCAACCGTTCTGAAGTGTCTTCAGTGCTGCTATGTCCTTCTGACCTCAGCTTGTGCTGACTGTTGGGCTTGGAACGCCGGCCAGGCAGGTGGAAGGTGGGATGGCTGAGGCTACAAGGCAGAGCTTGGAGAGTGGAAGTTTTTGGAGGTCACGATGCGTGAAGGTCTACAGGCACGCTGCACTCCCTGTCACGACCCAGTTGACCAGAGGTTTGGCCAGTTCCCGTGCTGACGGCCGCGCTGTGCAGAAGAGGCGGGCTTTGACACAAGTGGAGGGTGGAACAGCTGCCCAGGCAGCGCTCTGAACACGAAGGTCTAGGAGGGTAGGAATGCCTGCAGGCAGTGGAAGCTCTTCAACGCACTTGTGAGCAGGTGTTGCCAGCTCCCGTGACGACGGCCGTGCTGTGCAAGACCAGCGTCAAAATGTGCTACGGATAGTTTCTTGTCTCTGGAAGCAGCTGCCGTCCGTACTTGCAGCCTTTCCCGCTCCATGTGTCTTTGCTTCGGCCTCCGTTTCCAACCAAGTCATTAAATCCAGCTAGACTCTCGTATTCACGCTTGAATCCAGATTTCCCCGCACCCCCTTAATTTCAATGTTGCAGTGGACAGTCTGCTGCTGCTGTGAGGGGGCACTGCCGGTCTGGCTGGCTGGAAGAAACGAACATTGAAATTGGGGGGCGGGGGGGCCAATCTGTATGATTTTGTAACATTGGGTGAGGCTACTTTCTGCTTCGGATGCAGAGGAAAAGTCCAGGACCAGTTTCGGTACCCTGCGAGTTGTGCAGGGCTCTGCGGGACAAGTCATCCATCATATGCACCTGTTCGTGTTGGAATGACGGGGCCGTGCTGCAATGCTATTTTGGCTTCTGCAGTTTTTTCCTCTGCTGTCTGTAGCTCGCTGGCCAGTTCTCGTGGACCCTGCCTCATGGGAGAGGCGGCCGAAGACATGGAAGAGTTGGGCGGCCGTGCCGAAGGCAGGGCTGATGGCGGCGGCAACCGTGGCGGCGAGGCACCAGCTGTGTAGGACTGGTTGGGCATGCCAAGGTTTTTGCTGTTTTTGTGAGTATCTCACACAGTAGGTTTGGTAATTGGTTCTGAGCCAGGCATTACGCAGAGTACAGAAATGCATGTCGTCGGTGAGAAAAGCTTTGAGTCGATCCAAAGCACGTGCGGCGACGCTGCATTTGACCGTGCGGGAAGCGAGCATCGTGTTGGCGATATATTTGTTGTCGAGGTACAATCTCAATGCTGTGGCATTGTATGTGGCTTCAAGAAATGCGGTCCGGCAGCAACCGAGCCACAGTGCAGCAGAGGTGCGTGAGTTGACAGAAAGCCTGTACTTAGAAACTTCCATCGACGAACTGATTGCTTTGGAGTGTGGGGAACCTGGAAGACACGCGCGTGTCCGACACGCAGCAGTGTCGTTTTTGGCGGAACTGCGAACAGTTGAATGGTTGGAGTCTCAAAACATGCTCGGCGCCGCCCCTAGCTCGGCTGCCATGGCCAGCAAGTATCTGATGTTTTGCGAAGCTTTTCATGACTCCCGGTGGGACGGTGCGCTGGCGAGGGCGGTCCACAACAAGTCGCTGAATCACAGCGCTGGGCGGTACTTGCGCAAGTGGTCTGCAGACTTCCGCGAACGCTGGAATGTTGCTTTTCGAGTGCTTTCGGTGAAGCCTCCTGCACCTTGCGCAGAGCTTGCGGCGAAGGTCTGGCGAAGAAAACAGTGAAGCCCGAATCGGCTTCAGAAAGTCCCCGGTAGTATATGGGCGCGTGAGTAATGAAGCCAAATTGTGGCCTCAAATTCTGACACCATAGTGGCCTCAAACATGTGCATCCTTTAGGTTGCTCTGGGTCCTCTGACTCTTTGTGTTCAGGTAAAAACTCTGTGGCAGTGGGTGTTCTGGCTACGCCACTGCTGTATCGGCGTTGGCAAGATTCCAATCTTGCTGAACTTGGATGAAAGCTACATCCCCTGGAGCCCTGGCTCACTTGCTGGCAATGTTCTTCGCAAGACCAGAGTGACGGGCGCGAAGCGTCGCAGGGGAGGCTTTACTTATACGCCCATCATCTGCACGAATGAAGCTTTGCAGCCCTTGCTGCCCCGTTTCCTTGTGGCCAAGCGTTCTGTTCTCAGCGCTCGAGCAGTGCGGACTGTTTCTGCTCAGAAGCCGGACAACCTACATATTTGGCGTGAGGCAAGCGCGTGGTCAACGGTTCGGGTGATGAAACGTGTACTCGAGGAACTGTCACATGTAATGGCTGCTTTCCCGGCCTTCCAAGCAATCTTGCTTCTGGATTGTCATGCTTCCCACATTCACCCCGACACGGTGCGCGCCGCGAACAACAGCAACATCTGGATGGCTGTCATTCCAGCAGGCCTAACTGGGCTGATTCAGCCTTTGGACACACTGGCCTTTTCGGCTTTCAAGTTCCATCTCAAACAGCAATTTCAGATGGGTCTGGGAGAGAGCGAGACACTGCCAGAGGATTTTTTACGCCGAGTCTTTGCTTTGAGCCAGACCTTTTTCAATGGAAGGAAATGGAAGGCAGGTTTTGCGTCTTTGGGGTTGGAGCCGGAGGCCCCTGTTCGCTTATCGCGTGATCTTCGACCATATCAAGAAGCCCTCGCGCTGGTACCTTCAAGTGCGCCCACTGGCGACCAGCTTGCTTCAATTTTTCCTCGTAATTACGTCTTGACAGATGATCTTTTCGACGCATGGACTCGTCTTGCGCGTGGTCGGCACCTGCGTTTGCGCTTGGTTTGAGGCGCGCCGGTAAAGGCTGAACTCGGGGGGTACTGTTTCATGTCCTCTAGACTTGTTCCAGTCCGCGAGGCTACTTTCTGGCACGGACACACGGTAGAAAAAACAGCCCAGCGGAGTCTGCAGGGTGCTGCTAAAATGCGTCTGTGCGTCAAACCTGGCAGGAGAGCTTAGACACGCAGCTCGCCCGCCTGAAACAGGCTAGAAAGGATCTGAAAGAATCCATGAAGAGGGCGACTCGGGCATTGAAGAGCGCGAAGCAGAAGAAGCAAAGGCGCCTTCTCTGCAAGAAGTTTTGCCCCTAACAAGCACCAATACATGTTAATCGGAGGCTGCTCAAGCAAGCGCGGCGCCTGTCAGATGCAGATTTGAGCGAAGTGGTGAGAATGCGGCTGGGAGGGTGAACGTGCGGTGTTTCTGTAGCTTGTCGTGGGCTTTGTCTTGCCCTAGCAATGTACAGAATGCCCGTGTGGAGATCTGTATAGGATGCTTGCAGGCCGTCCTGCAGCAGTGTTTCTGCTCCTCGCTTGGCGTGCTGGGCGTTGTCTTTGCCGCAGCACTGTAGAGAAGTGCTCGTTTTAGGATCTGTACAGATAGATGCTTGCAGGCCGTCCTGCGGTAGTGTTTCTGCTCTGGCGTGGTGGGCGTTGTCTTTGCCATTCTTTGCCGCACCAATGTACAGAACGCCCGTGTACATATCTGTACAAATAAGATGCTTGCAGGCCGTCCTGTGTGTTGTAGCCTTCCCCGCGAGCCACAGCGCCGTACAGTAGAGCACAGAGCTGCACTCGTGAACTCTTTGCAACCTACCAGACCTGCTGGGTACTCACAAACGCGCAATGCTGCAATGACATGTATTGTGGCTGCAAGTCTGCTGCGGTGAGCGTCTTGTAACTTAGAGTAGCTTCTGGCTTGTTTAGAACGGGATGCGTGCACTGTTGTGTGCTTCACGCCCGACTCTTCAAGCTGCAACACACTACTGTGACTGCCACAGCCAGAAAGCGTCCCAGGGCACGAGACTGTCACTGCATTTCACCGCCATAGTTGGCATGGTCTGTGGCTTGCTTATGTCTGACTGCTCAGAAGGGTTTTGGAACTGCTGCAGAAATCTCAGGGACCATCCGCGTCCTGGCACACCTCGAAACACGAACACGCGAAACAGATCCTGAGATCCGCATGAAGCTTTTGATGGCCACTGCGGCAGGCCAGACTTCAGAAAGCATCCAACTGTTCAGTAGAGTTTTCGACAGCATCCAACTGTCCAGCCGCCTGCATTGTTTGATTTCAGCTGCCTCGTGCGGCTGGAGGCATCCATCTACCTGGCAGCCTGCAAAGTTCGACGTTTGGAAGCCGTCTCAGTGTGTCTCAATGCTCGGAGGGCATGCAGCCTGCAGACTTTGATGTTTGGTAGGTTGGCCACCAGAGTTCAGAAAGCATCCAACTGTCCAGCAGAGTTTCATGTTTGGTGGAAACTAGAATTGGAGAGCATCCAACTGTCCAGCCGCCTGCAGAGTTTGATGTTAGCTGCCTCGTGCGGCTGGAGGCATCCATCTCCCTGGCAGCCTGCAAAGTTCGACGTTTGGAAGCCGTCTCAGTGTGTCTCAGCGCTCGGAGGGCATGCAGCCTGCAGACTTTGACGTTTGGTAGGTTGGCCACCAGAGTTCAGAAAGCATCCAACTGTCCAGCAGAGTTTCATGTTTGGTAGAAACTAGAATTGGAGAGCATCCAACTGTCCAGCCGCCTGCAGAGTTTGATGTCAGCTGCCTCGTGCGGCTGGAGGCATCCATCTACCTGGCAGCCTGCAAAGTTCGACGTTTGGAAGCCGTCGCAGTGTGTCTCAGCGCTCGGAGGGCATGCAGCCTGCAGACTTTGACGTTTGGTAGGTTGGCCACCAGAGTTCAGAAAGCATCCAACTGTCCAGCAGAGTTTCATGTTTGGTAGAAACTAGAATTGGAGAGCATCCACCTGTCCAGCCGCCTGTAGAGTTTGATGTTAGCTGCCTCGTGCGGCTGGAGGCATCCATCTACCTGGCAGCCTGCAAAGTTCGACGTTTGGAAGCCGTCTCAGTGTGTCTCAGTGCTCGGGGGGCATGCAGCCTGCAGACTTTGACGTTTGGTAGGTTGGCCACCAGAGTTCAGAAAGCATCCAACTGTCCAGCAGAGTTTCATGTTTGGTAGAAGCTAGAATTGGCGAGCATCCAACTGTCCAGCCGCCTGCAGAGTTTAATGTTAGCTGCTTCGTGCGGCTGGAGGCATCCATGTACCTGGCAGCCTGCAAAGTTCGACGTTTGGAAGCTGTCTCAGTGCCTCTGAGTGCTCGGAGGGCATGCAGCCTGCAGACTTTGACGTTTGGTAGGTTGGCCGCCAGAGTTCAGAAAGCATCCAACTGTCCAGCAGCTTGCAGGGTTTCATGTTTGTTCGCGTGCACAGCGTTTTTAAGCTTTTGAGGCATCGAACTACCCAGCAGCCTGCGAACGACGTAGGGTTGGTTCCTCAGATCGCCACTACTTGACAGCTTGCACAGTTGGACGTTTGGTCGATCAGCCAGAGTTTGGACGTCTCACTACCCAGCATGCAGAGTTTCATGTTTTTGAGCCTTGCGCCATCGAGCTTGGAGGGCATCCCACTTCTCGTAGCTTGCAGAGTTTCGCTTGGTCGCCTGTTGAACCAGAGTTTGGAGCATCCAACCTGCGAAGTTAAACGTATTGTGTGTGGGTGAGTGAGAGAGACGAAGAGAGAGATATAGAGGGGAGTATGCCTGCATCTGCGAATGCGTGCGTGCGTGGCTGCGTGGCTGGGTGGCTGGGTGGCTGAGTGGGTGGGTGGGTGGGTGGGTGGGTGGGCGCGTCAGTGAGTCATGGAGTGACTGCGTGACTCGTGGTCTGTGCATTGGCAAATTTTTTCGAAACGGCACGAAAGTGTTGCAAAAACCCAGACAGAACGAAGAAAGAAACGTCCGAAAACGTGGAAAAAACATTTTCCGAATGCAGTGGTAGTGAATGTGCGGGTTTGGAACCGCGGCCTATGCAAGGCTAACCTGCTGTGAAAGTGTTGCTAAAGACAAGAAGAAGCGAAGCAAAATCTAGCCGAAGGCTTCAAAAGCAATTTTTCGGCAGGTTTCTGCAAGAAATGCGCGGTTTTTAAATCGTAGTCTGTGCGTTGGCAAATTTTTTTCGAAACGGCACGAAAGTGTTGCAAAAACCCATACAGAACGAAGAAAGAAACGTCCGAAAACGTTGAAAAACATTTTCCGAATGCAGTGGTAGTGACTGTGCGGGTTTGGAACCGTGGCCTATGCAAGGCTAACCTGCTGTGAAAGTGTTGCTAAAGACAAGAAGAAGCGAAGCAAAATCTAGCCGAAGGCTTCAAAAGCAATTTTTCGGCAGGTTGCTGCAAGGAATGCGCGGTTTTTAAATCGTAGTCTGCGCGTTGGCAATTTTAGCGAAACGGCACGAAAGTGTTGCAAAAACCCATACAGAACGAAGAAAGAAACGTCCGAAAACGTTGAAAAACATTTTCCGAATGCAGTGGTAGTGAATGTGCGGGTTTGGAACCGCGGCCTATGCAAGGCTAACCTGCTGTGAAAGTGTTGCTAAAGACAAGAGGAAGCGAAACAAAATCTAGCCGAAGGCTTCAAAAGCAATTTTTCGGCAGGTTGCTGCAAGGAATGCGCGGTTTATAAATCGTAGTCTGTGCGTTGGCAATTTTAGCGAAACGGCACGAAAGTGTTGCAAAAACCCATACAGAACGAAGAAAGAAACGTCCGAAAACGTTGAAAAACATTTTCCGAATGCAGTGGTAGTGAATGTTCGGGTTTGGAACCGCGGCCTATGCAAGGCTAACCTGCTGTGAAAGTGTTGCTAAAGACAAGAAGAAGCGAAGCAAAATCTAGCCGAAGGCTTCAAAGGCAATTTGCTGCTGTAGGGAATGCGTGGGTTTTGAATCGCAGTCTGTGCGTTGACACACTTGCGCGACACGCCGCAATATGTTGCACAAACCCATACAGAACGAAGAAAGAAACGTCCGAAAACGTTGAAAAACATTTTCCGAATGCAGTGGTAGTGAATGTGCGGGTTTGGAACCGCGGCGTATGCAATGCCAAACTGCTGTGAAAGTGTTGTTAAAGACCCGAAGAAACGCAGCAGCCGAAGGCTTCAAAAGCAATTGTGGGCATGCCGCTGTAGGGAATGCGCGGGTTTTGAATCGCAGTCTGTGCCAGTCTGTGCGTTGACAAACTTGCTCGAAACACAGCAAATATGTTGCACAAACCCAAAAACCATAAAAAATACGCCGGAAAGGCTTGAACAACAATTTTCCGAATGCTGTGGTACTGAATCTGCGGCTTTGGAACCGGGGCGTGTGCAAGGCGAATGCGCGGGTTGTGGGTCGTGGTCTACGCATTGGCAAACTTTGTGGAAACGCCGCGAACGTCTGAGCCAAAAGAAGGCGAAAGGAAGAACGATGCGTTCGAAAGGCTTGACAAAGAAGTTTCGAATGCAGGGGTAGGGAATGTTGCTTTTGAGTGAGTCACTGACTGAGTGAGTGAGTGAAGGCGTGACCGAAAGAAGGAGGGACTAAAACACTTGTGTGGGGCGTCAGAGAGAGCTTGACGTTGTTCAGGTCATGCAAGCACGATGCTCCAAGCCATCCACAATGGCCAGCGCCCGCAGATCTTCAAACGGAGTTTCGATGTATTCAAGCGGGTTTGTAAGCCGCCCTCCCGAGGGTCCAGCTTGGTTTGGGTTTGCCACGTTCCCTCCGCTCCTGGCTTGGGGCTGCTGTGACAGCAGCTTGCCTGTTTGCGGTCTAGTGGGACGAAAACCACTCTGTTCCTGCTGTTGGTTCAGCACCTTATCACCTGTCTCGGGAAAGGGCGCGGCGAGAAGAGAGGAAGGGCAAAGCGGAGGGGAGAGGAGGAGGCTAGGGGGAGGAGGGGGGGGTCCGAGCTGCCGTGCCTCCTCCCTCCACCGCCCCTGCCTAGTGCCTGAATAGTGCCCGAATAGTGCCCGAATAGTGCCCGAAATAGTGCCCGAAATAGTGCCCAAATGAACCCCTCATAGTGCCCAAATGAATTTCTCTTGTAAAGGAAAACAAAATCTGTCTTTTTTCGCAAGAAAAATCATTTGGGCACTATGAAGGGTTCATTTGGGCACTATTTCGGGCACTATTTCGGGCACTATTCGGGCACTATTCAGGCACTAGGCAGGGCAGGGCAGGGCAGGGCGGGGCGGGGCGGGGCGGGGCGGCGCGGGACGGGGCGGGGCGCGGGGCGGGACGGGGCGGGGCGGGGCGGGGCGGGGCGGGGCGGGGGAGGGCGGGGTGGGGCGGGGCGGGGCAGGGCCGGGCCCCGCCGGGCCGGGCAGGGCAGGGCAGGGCAGGGCGACTATCACGCCTTCACCTGCAAAGCCACCCAGGCCAGCTGGCTAAAACCGCGCCGCGAGGTGCTCAATGCCCAGCAGGCATGCCGAGGCAGCAGCCACGCCTGCATCAGTCACAACCTGTCGCAAGCAAGATCTGCGCACCTCATGAGTTCACTGCAAGCGAGCGCTTGTGGAAGCATTTCTTGTTTCAGAAGCCAGGGTATGCAAACGAAACCCGCGTTTCGTGACGCTGTCCGAACCATGTGTGCGCAATTTGGCGATGGCTGATGGCAGCGAAGCATCCGGTGAGCCCCAGCCCTTGGCAAATGGCCCGGAGCAACACCTAGACGCAGATGGCAGTGCAGAACCCGGTGAGCGAGCTGTCCTGCAACCTCAACAACACCCAGACGGACCCGTCTAGCTAGACGAGACAACCGAGGTGCGCGTGCGAGGTGCCATCGCCGAACTTTTGCCCAGCGTGGATCTGCAGCAGGTGAGCGTTTATGACTTTCGCTGCCAAATCGCACTCCATCTTGGTTTCGGGCGCAAAGGCTTAGAAGCCGCCGCTGACCAAGTGAATCTCTGGATTCGCGAAGCCGTGGACAACCGTGTGGCGCGTGCGCAACAAAGCCCCGAGCAGCGCATGGAAGCCATGCTGGACATACTCGGCTCCGAGGATGAATCTAAGAAGACACAAGTCCACTTTCTCACATTTGCGCGTCTCTTGCCGGGCACGGCAGAGCTTCGCGATCTGCGAGATTTGGAAGCGATGTCGCGCGAAGACCTTGCTTGCTGCGTTTGGAAGGCTTTTGACGAGCCTGTAGCTGCAGGTCGTGGCCGCCCTCCAGGTGCTACACAGCTGGTTCGCAAACTCGTCGTTTTTCGAGAAGAGCATGCGGACGGCATGCATCATTTCCACGTCGCGGTCTTGCTGCGACAATCGCGTAGCTTCGTTGCCGCAAAGCGCACCCTGCGTGAGCGAGACCACCTCGCTGCGCACTTTTCCGCTTCGCACACTGGCTTCTGGAGCGCGGTCCGATATGGACACATCCCCACGGCCAAGAAGCCCGAGGTGGATGCCAACCCCGTATCCTGGTCAGAAGATGGCGGTTGGGGTGCGCTGGACTTGTTTGCCGAGTCGCAGAGACCATGGATGGCTGAAGTCTGGAAGCGTAGACACGAGGACCTTTGGTTTGGGCTGAAAAGTGTTCTTGTGCATCGGAGTCCTTGCGTTTTTGCGTGCAGGTTTCTGGCATAATGTTCCGTAATGAGACCTAGCTCAACCTTGGACTTACAGGAGTCCGCAAAAACGGCCAGCGGAAGCCAACAGAGCTCCAAAAGGCCGAAGTTCAACAAATTGGATTTGACTTCCATCATGCTGGCGAAGAACTTGACGACCAAGGCTGCCGTGCTGGCATATGCCCAAGACCATGGCACGGCCGAGATGCAGGTCTTCGTTCACGCGCATCAGAGAAAGCTTGCGGACTTTCTGCAAGAAGCCGCCGACTGGGGAATGGCACGCTCCGCGGCAGCGGCCGAAAAAGATCTGGACTGGGATCTGGTCTGCCGTACAGCGCAGGAAGCCTGCCCACATGATGGGAGCTGCACCTATGCCGCAGCCGTGCAAGCGTTCTTCTCGGCCAATGCAGCGTGTGTGTCGCAGCAGGAGCTGGCAACGGCCCTGCGGGCGATCATTCGCTCAGGCCCTTCGAAGACAACACGGGTGCCGCTTCTTGCAGGTCCCCCGAATTCTGGGAAGACAACCATCTTGCTTCCCTTTGATGATCTTTTCGGGTTCAAGCACGTTTTCCACAAGCCTGCATTGAACTCCAAGTTCGCGCTTCGCAATCTGTTGAAAGAGAAGCGGTTCTTGTTCTGGGATGACTACAGACCTGTGGAATACGCCCAGGAGACTCTACCAGTCACTGCGTTTTTGAGCTTGTTTCAGGGCCAGCCCCTCGAGGTGCAAGTCTCGCAGGCCTTCAACGATGGCAATGTGGACTTTGAGTGGCATCGTGGATGCATTATGACCGCCAAGTCCGAGGGCCTCTGGGTGCCATATGGTAGCGTCTCCCAGGAAGATGTGCGCCACATGCAGAGCCGTGTCCATGTTTTCACGGCCACCGCCACCGTCCGTCATCTCCAGGACACGCAGCCCTGCAAGCAGTGCATGTGTGCGTGGATCCGCGACGCGGCAGCGCAGCACGATGCAGAGCAGGTGGTCCGTGTCGTGGGGCCGCCCAGAGCCGTGGAACCAGCATCAGAAGCTGCGGGTGTGGCTGGACTTGCAGCTCTATGTGTGCAAGCCCGCCTGCCCGCGGAGAAGATGCAGCACATGGATGCCGAGCTCCACGCTTTGGGTGCCGTGCATGTGACGGAGCCTAGTGTAGAAGATTGGAGGCGCTTGCAATCTTGGGGGGAGTTGCTGCCTTTCGAGCAGCGCCGCCTCCTGTCGGCAGTCAGCAGCTAAAGCGCTGTCTGATCACCTGGTGTCGAGGAACGAAAGAGTCGTGCGGTCGGCCACGGCAAAACTGTGCGCCAGCTGCACCACGAGCCTTTCAAACTTAATCGCTGTGCCAGGCGGCGGATTTCGGGAGAGCGCTTTGGTCTGCCTTTGCTTTGGGTCCCAGAAAGCCGGTCTATGTCATCTGCAAATGCAGGAAAAACCGCTTCAGGTTAACGCCACCGATGCTGTGGATGTTGACTGGCAGGGTTACAAACGTGCGAACCATTACCTGCTCCTTTCATTCGCAGCGTCACGAAACTCCGCAAGTCTAGCAGAAACCTGGACGTCTGGGCCTTCCGCAGAGCCGGAGGATAAGCGCGAAGTGATGGCTACGTGATGGGCTGAAAGCCAACCGAAGGCGCGGCAAAATGTTTGAAGAACACAGGGAGCATTGACTAGCTGGAGATGCTCAAGCCCGCCGAAAGTTCGACCAAAATGGAGTTAAGTTTTGAGGCAAAGATTGCGGCGAGCCTGTTCTAGAGGTGCAAAAACCGTAGGACAGATTGTAGCGACGCAATGTCTCTTTCAAAATGTAAGACCGTGTCATACACCATTTTTTTCGAACTTTCTGCGGGGTTTAGGATCTCCAACCCCAGAGAAACTTCGACAAAAACCTTAGAGCTGACAGTTTTTGAGGTTAGATACGCGCCGCACCGAAGGAAACTCTTCCGACAAGCAGAGGCACAGAGGAGGAGCTGCGCGAGCAGATCTTGGTGTTGTGCAGAGACGTGCAAGAGTCAGGGTGCTGGAAGGTGGCACAACACATGCTTACATCACAAACTTGGAGGACGAGAGCCGCGCTGCGTGAAATTTCCCTTTCCATGCGTATGCACTGTGCACAGCATGCGACTTCTCCGAGCTTTTGCAACCGTTCTGAAGTGTCTTCAGTGCTGCTATGTCCTTCTGACCTCAGCTTGTGCTGACTGTTGGGCTTGGAACGCCGGCCAGGCAGGTGGAAGGTGGGATGGCTGAGGCTACAAGGCAGAGCTTGGAGAGTGGAAGTTTTTGGAGGTCACGATGCGTGAAGGTCTACAGGCACGCTGCACTCCCTGTCACGACCCAGTTGACCAGAGGTTTGGCCAGTTCCCGTGCTGACGGCCGCGCTGTGCAGAAGAGGCGGGCTTTGACACAAGTGGAGGGTGGAACAGCTGCCCAGGCAGCGCTCTGAACACGAAGGTCTAGGAGTGTAGGAATGCCTGCAGGCAGTGGAAGCTCTTCAACGCACTTGTGAGCAGGTGTTGCCAGCTCCCGTGACGACGGCCGTGCTGTGCAAGACCAGCGTCAAAATGTGCTACGGATAGTTTCTTGTCTCTGGAAGCAGCTGCCGTCCGTACTTGCAGCCTTTCCCGCTCCATGTGTCTTTGCTTCGGCCTCCGTTTCCAACCAAGTCATTAAATCCAGCTAGACTCTCGTATTCACGCTTGAATCCAGATTTCCCCGCACCCCCTTAATTTCAATGTTGCAGTGGACAGTCTGCTGCTGCTGTGAGGGGGCACTGCCGGTCTGGCTGGCTGGAAGAAACGAACATTGAAATTGGGGGGCGGGGGGGCCAATCTGTATGATTTTGTAACATTGGGTGAGGCTACTTTCTGCTTCGGATGCAGAGGAAAAGTCCAGGACCAGTTTCGGTACCCTGCGAGTAATTTGTGCATGTCGGACAAGCCTACGGGCTGCTTCTGCGAAGCGTGTGCGAGAAAATCCCATTTGTCACCTGGGACGCAAACACCTACCTCAGTCGCAGTTTTCCCCAAGCCTCTTAAGCGCAGTAGCTGCAGCCATGGCCCACGAGCACCTCTCGCTTCCCCGGCCTTAGCCCTCTCACTTGTCGAGATGGGCTGGGAATGGGAAAGGAGGTGGTGCTACCACTCCTGGAGATGGGTCTGGCGAATGGTTTGGAACGGACCAGAACCGTTTAGGGCTGACTTCTGGGAGCCCCCAGCCGAGCCCTCAGCAGATCAGACCGCCGGTCACAGCTCCTCGGAAGCTTGTGGTGATACCGGCGGCTCTGATGGTCCCACCACCGGGTGGCAGGACTGGCAAGGTTGGTGGGAAGAGTGGGACTGGACCGACCAGGCTGGCGACACCGGTGCCAGCGGGTCCAGGGACGTCCCATCCGCCTCCTCTGAAGGGCGTGGTCGCTCCACCCCTTCAAAAGGGCGAGGCGAACAGCCCTCCGTCCACAGGGAGGACAAGGCCCTCGTCCAGGCCTACCGGAAGCATGTGGACGAGCGTGCCAAGAAAAACCCCGATGCGAGGCGGGTTTCGGTTTCCAGCTTTGTGCGGAACCGGAAACGTCCCCCTCGCAGCCAGAGGGAGGCCCTAAAGGCCGAAAGGGAAGGGTCCGACCCTCCCAAGGCCTCGGTGGACGGCAAGCCGCCCAAAGTCCGCACCCTTCCCCCTTCCAGGCGGACTCGGCAACAGCAAAGGGGCGGCAAAGGCTGTGAAAGCCTCTACAAGCTCCACGGAAAGCTCCGAGAGCAGCCCCCCGACGGCACCGACGGAGCCTCAGGAGCCCGAAGACCAGGAAGAGATGCTGCCCTGGTCCCGCCGTATCGTTCAGAAAACGACGGCGGTAAAGTCGTCGGCCAGGGCCAGGTCGGCCAACGACCCACCTTGCAGCTCTGGAGAGGAGATGGAGCCTGACCCACCCTCTGCTGCGCAGGGTCCCAGTGCCGTGAAGGCACCCGCCACCAAGACGCAGGACCTCCTGGCACAGCCAGTGAGCGGGATCCTGCTCCACAGGAGGCGCCACCTAAGCCCCCGGGGCGTGAGACCCCGCCTGCTGGCCCCCCGGTCTCCTACGGCCCAGGGGAGGGGACCCAGAGGGAGGAGGGAGCCCCTAAAGCCCCTACCCGGCACCTGCCAGTGCACCGAGGGTTGAGGAGCCTCCTCCCCTCCCTCCTCCTCCCCATCCTCCCGAGGGAGGAGCAGCCCCTCGCAAGAGAAACAGGGGCGATGTCCCAGGCGGTGCCCCGGCGGCGTCCCAGTTCATGCGCCTCGACACAGAGTGTCGCCAACCGCCGGAGGCGAGATGGATCGCCCTGGCAGTGAAGCCCTCAGCCCTTGCCTCTGAGGTGCTCAGCCTGTGCCGCAACAGCTTGGACTGCCTCCAGGTATGGCCAGACGAGGCGATCCTGGACCTTCGGTTGCCCATAAACGACCAACTCCGCGAGGGTGAAAGGACCCTCATGGCTACTGGGCCTTCGGCCCTGCAGCCAGAGGTCCCCGAGGCCAGCGAGCCCTCCCTCAGCGAGGCTGCGGGGTCTACAGGAGGGACGGGGTGCCCCCCCCCTCAAGAGCCTTCTTCGGATTCAGCTCTTGTAGAGGATGTGGAGGCACCACCCTCGTATGGACCCCACCGTGCTTTGTTACGCTTGTAGGGTCGGGTGCCCTACAATCGAACATATGCAAGCCCATTTCATGACCCCCGGGCATCAGGAGCGGGTCAGGAGGTTTTTGGCCTCCTAGCCTCCCCTCTCCTTTGCAGAGGCAGGAGGCTCTGCAGGGTGAAGGGTTCCTCCCCTCCGGGTGAGGCTCCCTCCCTGTAGGACTTTCGTCCTGTTTCACTGGGATGTGGCTCGTGTGCATGTCGGACAAGCCTACGGGCTGCTTCTGCGAAGCGTGTGCGAGAAAATCCCATTTGACCTTGGATGTCCTGATGTTTTCGGCATGCCTGAAGCTGTGAGGAGTGCTTTTGAGTTAGGAAGTGACTGCACGTTCGTTTCGTCTCGTTTCGTTAGTGCTTGAAGTGTTTTGCTTGGAGACAGACAGCTGCAAGGTGTTTCACTGTCAGTCAGAGCCCGACGCGACTCCGCTTTGGCTCAAGAAAAAGACCGAGTGCTGCGCGCTCTGTTTTTCACATTTCCGCACGGCTCCAGTGGACTACGTTTGTTTGTGGAGGACCACTTTGAGTTGTTGTCGATTCCCAGTCTCCAGGTTTTCCACAGATGCAGCTGCTCAAAAATGTAACACCCAGTTACCCAGTCACTATTTGTCTTGAACGCATCTTCGGTTCAAAAATCAAGTTGTAGCATGTGTTCTTGCAGGATTTGTGAATGTGAGCACTTGTGCATGTCTGTGTGTGAAGCATGCAAAACTCGAGTTTGTCATGACCGGTAGAAGCTTATGAGCACAGTTTGCTGAGTTCACGAGCATGGACCGGAATGTGGAACTCTGGCGAATGGTTAGATTCGTGGCGTCTTGCAAGTCTGCCAATGTGTACTGTGGGGGTACTCTGATGTGTTCTATGTTTTTTGTTGTTTTCGAGCCCCGAAAATGGACTCGTAAAGCTCGTCGAAAGTGTGGCAGGGTAGAGAAGCTCTAGACGGGTTTTCAGGCTGGAGAAGTGTTGGAAGGGACTTGGCAAGGCTGCGGTGCATGAATAGTAGACGTCTTCAAATAGTGCCCGAATAGTGCCCGAACTAGTGCACAAATGAACTCTTCATAGTGCCCAAATGATTTTTCGCGAAGAAAAAAAAGATTCCTTTCTTTACGAAAGAAAATGTATTTAGGCACTATTATGAAGAGTTCATTCGGGCACTATGGAGACTTGGGCGGCATATCTGGAGCTAAGGGTTGGAAGGTCTGCAAAACCACCAAAACACTGGAAATGCGCACGAAGACTGGAATTTGTGCTGCAGGAGGCATTGGGAAGTGATCTGCGGGGAAGGGTTTGGAATGGGAAAAGAGGGGGTTCAGGGAAGGATCTGCAGAGTTTAGGGCAGAATCTGCAGGCAGGATTTGGGAGAGGGTCTGCAAGCAAGCGTTTGGAGGAGCATACACGAAAAACATGAGGGGTGGCATGTGCAAAAAATTGTAGGGTAGTCTATCTACAAGTTTACGGGGGCCTTGGCCATGCGAGTGTTTAGGGAAAGATCAGGCAGGACTTCGGGGAGGATCTATAACGAGACTTTATGAAGGAGTTATGGTTTTTATCGAGTGCAGCAGCAGTCAGTCATTGACAGTCTTCTTGTTTGCATATTCAGAAACCTTCCCCCTGCCCCCTCAATTTCAATGTGTGCCGCAATGTGTGCCGCAATGCCCATTGGGCGCTTCTATGTAAACATTGAATTTGGGGGGAGCGGGGGGTTTGGAAAGTTTCAAGATTTGTGGACAAACAATTCCAAAATTGTACTATCGCACGAGGCCATTTTCAGTGTTCGAAAAACAACGAAAACTGTAGGACGCATTAAGGTACCCCCATAGTCAGTTGCCGCCTTGCTTGCCATGCTGTGGTGTTTATGACAAGTAGTTGTCATGACATCATGGTCAACAGTCCCAAGCTGACCACGTACAGACCCCGTGCATAGCTACAAGGTTGTTTTTCGAGCAAAGTTCCAATCCAATTGGGAGCGTCTTTGTCCAAAGGTTTTCGATCCAGCCCATTTTCGAGCTCCAAAAACGAAGCCCAAAATGGGGTCTCCCCTAATAGTTTCCAATCAGGCGGTCTCAGCTTTGGGAACCAATTTTTGGCCTCAAAATGGGGACCAACCCGAGCTCAAAAACTGCGGAATTCTGCGAGGGAGACGTGTTTGAAGCTTTACCAAAGTTTTGCCCGACACGCGGCGACCAGTGTCGCGAGCGACCGCGTCTGTTGAAATCAATCAAAACGCTCCGTTGCTACCCTGATGATTGGGCTTGTGCTGCTTAAGCACCGTTGTTTGCCACTATAACTGTGGGGGTACTCTGATGTGTCCTACGTTTTTTGTTGTTTTCCGGGCCCCGAAAATGGGCTCGTAAAGCTCGTCGAAAGTGTGGCAGGGTAGGGAAGCCCTGGACGGAGGTTTTCAGGCCTGGAGAAGTGTTGGGAGGGACTTGGCCAGGCTGCGGTGCATGAATAGTAGACGCCTTCAAATAGTGCCCGAATAGTGCCCGAATAGTGCCCGAAATAGTGCCCGAACTAGTGCCCGAATGAACCCTTCATAGTGCCCAATGATTGTTCGCGAAGAAAAAGGAGATTTTCCTTCCTTTACGAAAGGAAATGTATTTGGGCACTATGAAGGGTTCATTCGGGCACTATTTCGGGCACTATTTCGGGCACTATTCGGGCACTATTCGGGCACTATGGCAGGTGGAGGCTTGGGCGGCATTATCTGGAGGGCTAAGGGTTGGGAGGCCTGCAGGACCACCAAACACTGGAAATGCGCACGAAGAATAGGAATTTGTGCTGCAGGAGGCATTGGGGAGTGATCTGCGGGGCAGGGTTTGGAATGCAAAAGGGGGGGTTTAGGGAAGGATCTGCAGAGTTTAGGGTAGGATCTGCAAGGCAGGATTTGGGGAATTTGGGGGAGGGTCCGCAAGCAAGCGTTTGGAGGAGCATACACGAAAAACATGAGGGGTGGCATGTGCAAAAAATTGTAGGGTAGTCTATCTACAAGTTTACGGGGGCCTTGGCCATGCGATGGTTTAGGGAAAGATCAGGCAGGACTTCGGGGAGGATCTATAACGAGACTTTATGAAGGAGTTATGGTTTTTATCGAGTGCAGCAGCAGTCAGTCATTGACAGTCTTCTTGTTTGCATATTCAGAACCTCCCCCCCGCCCCCTCAATTTCAATGTGTGCCGCAATGTGTGCCGCAATGCTCATTGGGCGCTTCTATGTAAACATTGAATTTGGGGGGAGCGGGGGGTCTGGAAGGTTTCAAGATTTGTGGACAACAATTCCAAAATTGTACTATCGCGCGAGGCCATTTTCAGTGTTCGAAAAACCACGAAAACTGTAGGACGCATTAAGGTACCCCCATAGTCAGTTGCCGCTTTGCTTGCCATGCTGTGGTATTTATGACAAGTAGTTGTCATGACATCATGGTCAACAGTCTCAAGCTGACCACGCACAGACCCCGCGCATAGCTACAAGGTTGTTTTTCGAGCAAAGTTCCAATCCAATTGGGAGCGTCTTTGTCCACAGGTTTTCGATCCATTCTAGAGCCCATTTTCGAGCTCCAAAAACGAAGCCCAAAATGGGGTCTCCCCTAATAGTTTCCAATCAGGCGGTCTCAGCTTTGGGAACCAATTTTTGGCCTCAAAATGGGGACCAACCCGAGCTCGAAAACTGCGGAAGTCTGCGAGGGAGACGTGTTTGAAGCTTTACCGAAGTTTTGCCCGACATGCGGCGACCAGTGTCGCGAGCGACCGCGTCTGTTGAAATCAATCAAAACGCTCCGTTGCTACCCTGGTGATTGGGCTTGTGCTGCTTAAGCACCGTTGTTTGCCACTGTAACTGTGGGGGTACTCTGATGTGTCCTACGTTTTTTGTTGTTTTCCGGGCCCCGAAAATGGGCTCGTAAAGCTCGTCGCAAGTGTGGCAGGGTAGGGAAGCCCTGGACGGAGGTTTTCAGGCCTGGAGAAGTGTTGGGAGGGACTTGGCAAGGCTGCGGTGCATGAATAGTAGACGCCTTCAAATAGTGCCCGAATAGTGCCCGAATAGTGCCCGAACTAGTGCCCGAATGAACCCTTCATAGTGCCCAAATGATTTTTCGCGAAGAAAAAGGAGATTTTCCTTCTTTTACGAAAGGAAATGTATTTGGGCACTATGAAGGGTTCATTCGGGCACTATTTCGGGCACTATTTCGGGCACTACTCGGGCACTATTCGGGCACTATGCCAGGTGGAGGCTTGGGCGGCATTATCTGGAGGGCTAAGGGTTGGGAGGCCTGCAGGACCACCAAAACACCGGAAATGCGCACGAAGAATAGGAATTTGTGCTGCAGGAGGCATTGGGGAGTGATCTGCGGGGCAGGGTTTGGAATGCCAAAGGGGGGGTTTAGGGAAGGATCTGCAGAGTTTAGGGCAGGATCTGCAAGGCAGGATTTGGGGTTTGGAGGAGCATACACGAAAAACATGAGGGGTGGCATGTGCAAAAAAATTGTAGGGTAGTCTATCTACAAGTTTACGGGGGCCTTGGCCATGCGAGGGTTTAGGGAAAGATCAGGCAGGACTTCGGGGAGGATCTATAACGAGACTTTATGAAGGAGTTATGGTTTTATCGAGTGCAGCAGCAGTCAGTCATTGACAGTCTTCTTGTTTGCATATTCAGAAACCTCCCCCCCGCCCCCTCAATTTCAATGTGTGCCGCAATGTGTGCCGCAATGCTCATTGGGCGCTTTTATGTAAACATTGAATTTGGGGGGAGCGGGGGGTCTGGAAGGTTTCAAGATTTGTGGACAAACAATTCCAAAATTGTACTATCGCGCGAGGCAATTTTCAGTGTTCGAAAAACCACGAAAACTGTAGGACGCATTAAGGTACCCCCATAGTCAGTTGCCGCCTTGCTTGCCATGCTGTGGTATTTATGACAAGTAGTTGTCATGACATCATGGTCAACAATCTCAAGCTGACCACGCACAGACCCCGCGCATAGCTACAAGGTTGTTTTTCGAGCAAAGTTCCAATCCAATTGGGAGCGTCTTTGTCCAAAGGTTTTCGATCCATTCTAGAGCCCATTTTCGAGCTCCAAAAACGAAGCCCAAAATGGGGTCTCCCCTAATAAGCCCTAATAGTTTCCAATCAGGCGGTCTCAGCTTTGGGAACCAATTTTTGGCCTCAAAATGGGGACCAACCCGAGCTCAAAAACTGCCGAATTCTGCGAGGGAGACGTGTTTGAAGCTTTACCAAAGTTTTGCCCGACATGCGGCGACCAGTGTCGCGAGCGACCGCGTCTGTTGAAATCAATCAAAACGCTCCGTTGCTAGCCTGGTGATTGGGCTTGTGCTGCTTAAGCACCGTTGTTTGCCACTGTAACTGTGGGGGTACTCTGATGTGTCCTACGTTTTTTGTTGTTTTCCGGGCCCCGAAAATGGGCTCGTAAAGCTCGTCGAAAGTGTGGCAGGGTAGGGAAGCCCTGGACGGAGGTTTTCAGGCCTTGAGAAGTGTTGGGAGGGACTTGGCAAGGCTGCGGTGCATGAATAGTAGACGCCTTCAAATAGTGCCCGAATAGTGCCCGAATAGTGCCCGAACTAGTGCCCGAATGAACCCTTCATAGTGCCCAAATGATTTTTCGCGAAGAAAAAGGAGATTTTCCTTTTTTTACGAAAGGAAATGTATTTGGGCACTATGAAGGGTTCATTCGGGCACTATTTCGGGCAC
>CAJNDT010002916.1:0-27041 GCA_905221615.1 Symbiodinium sp. CCMP2592
TATTGTGCCTTGTCCCTGTCCTGTGAATAGTAACAGTGCAGTTGCTGAATAAGCTTTTTTCCTTCCTGAACGGGTCCGACCGAGTCCGTGATAATGCTGGTTGTGCAGGTCGTGAATATGATCACTTCCTGCCGCAAGAGAAACACCACGGAGGACCGCACCACATTCAGCCAGTCCATCCTGGACACTCCTGTATGCCAGGATGCTTTCGGGCGACTGCTGTTTATCGGAAAGGAACGAATGCAGAAACTTTGGAAAGCTGTGAGATCGGGCGTCCCTCCACCCAGGGATGGACGCTTCTTGAAGCAAACTCGTCAGTACCGGAAGATGCAAGGATCCACGGAGAAACAGCAGGCGGTGGTCGAGTTCTTGACGGAAATGCATGCCACTGTGGCTGAGTACATGCCCGAGGCAAACCGTGCCCGGGACACCGCCAGCCCGGTTCCCAAGACGACTGAGTCTCAGAATGGCAATGACACTGTGCCAATTGGTCTGCGTTTTCGAAAAAGGACAGGCAAGCGTCCTCGGAAATCCGTGTCTATGAATTTTGGCAAGGACACGACAGCATTGAAAATGCTGCCACCTGGCACATTCACAGGATACTTGGCTCTGCTCAACGCCCGCAGAGAAGGCAAAGACAAGATCAGCCTGAAGATGTTCAACGAAGCAGCTTGGCAGTGGACTGACAGGCAATCCGCTTTAAATCACTACTATGCATTAGTTACGTCATCCTGAATCATAGTCTAACTTAGCCTTATGACCACGGCACACCTGCACCTTCAACTCATGTTGGAGTTTATCCTTTGTCATAGGTTTGGGCCGAGTCCTTTGGCACCCGCCTGGCCATCCGACCTGTCAGCCGACACGCGCTTTGCTCTGTGTGTCTACGGCACAAGCTCATCATTCGAAAATGTGGTGCAGACGAGGTGGCGAGGGACATCCAATGCCGTCAGTACGAGCAGCACTTGAAACTGCAGTACAAGGACCGTACTTGCTACTGGGAAAAGAGGGGCCTCGCCAGGCTGAGATCCTTGCAAGGCAATGGACTGTATCCATTGAGCCTCATAATGGACGGTGCAGACCACAGCAAGTTCGCCTGCCCAAGATCAGGAGTCTTCTCCGGAAAAGACTTCTCCTCTTTGCACCGACCGACCATGGACCTGGTTGGATGTCTGCTGCACGGGCAGTCAGCCTGCCTGGCGTTGAGCCACCCGCGCCTGGCGAAGGATTCGTCCTACTCGACGGAGCTCCTCTATCACATGCTCCACCGCGTTTCCAGCCGCGTGGATCTTCGTCAAGCTGAGCTCTTCCTTCAAGCTGATGACACGACTCGCGAAGTGAAGAACAATACTCTTCTGAGAGCAATCAGCTTGCTTGTGGCATGCCATCGGCTGGCACGGGGGCAGCTCAGCTGCCTTATGTCTGGTCACAGTCACGAGGACATCGACCAGCTGTTCGCATCAATGAACACATTCATCGAGCGACACAGCGACATCCCCACGCCGTCAGCCTTCAAGGAAGTCTTGGGGGAGTTTTTTTGGCCGCAGCAAGCTGGAGAGTAGGCTGAGAGGTTCGGAGCCTCGCTCTTGTCTCGGCCGAAATCCACGGATTGATTCTGACACGCGCTGCCTGCCATGTGTGCTAGCCAGCAAGTAGGCTGAGAGGTTCAGAGCCTCGCTCTTGGTCTCGGCCGAATTTGCTGGCTAGCAAGACTCATTGGAAACTAGGCAGAGAGGATCAGAGCCTCGCTCTTGTCTCTGTTCAGGTTCCTGCGCCCGGAGACTTGCCGGCCGAACGAGCCAGACCGAGAGGTGTTTGAAGTTCACTCTGTCCGAGATTGGCTCCCTGTGTGCACTGAATCAGTTCTTATTTACTTACTTGTTAATTTCAAGTCTATTTGTGAATGCCAATGCTTTAATGTTTTTGCCAAAGATCTGCGTAGATTTGAATTCATGGTCCTACGGTAACATTTCGTGCTCCACTTGAACTGACGTTCGTGCAAAGGAAAATGAAACTGCAGCTAGCTTGCTGCTACAGTCACCTCGGTGGAATAGCTGGGCCCGGCGCACCACACGTGTTCGCATTTGATCGCATTGGCACGCTGCGTTTTTTGGACCGCAGCAAGATGTGAAGTGTTCTTGGTGACGGGACCAGACACAAACATTGTTCAAAGCAGCATTAAATTATCATTGGTCTGACTGAGGCATTGATCGTGCCGACGTGGACTGCCGCTACTGGAACAAATTGGGATATGGAACGAAGATCCCGCACCACGATTCTGATGTGGTTCTCAGGTGGGATTCAGGGAGGGGAGCCTGCTCGGCTGTCATTGCCAGTTGGAAGTAGAAGTGGACATTGAGTGCCCGTCGTGATGTTGCCTGCAGGACCAAGCAGAACATGTCGGACGAGCGTTGGGGCAGACCAATCCTGCATTTGCCGTATGCGGTGGCTCACAAGTGGCAGCTGCTGAAGGAGCACCTAGAGGCCAGGCTACTGAGGTTCTGTTAGAAGTTGAACTGCAAGTCCAGCTTTGTCTTTCTCCCCGCATGTCATCCCCAATTTAAGTTGAGCGCGGCAGTTCTTTGCAGCGACCGGGCCAACGACGAGAAAAGCAACCAGAACTGGCTGAAGATGGCATCAATTCTGCGTTTCTCAGCTGCGTTCACACACGGACCAACTCATCATGAATGAGAGCGACCGCAGCCAGGCAGCGAGCCCTACCATATGACGGATGCTGCGGGATTTCTCACCAACCTTGCCGAAAGGACGGACGTTCGGTCCCCGCCACTGCCAGTGAGCCAGGCTCTTGCAACCCCTGGGCCGTCTGTGGGTCGTGGCCCTGCTGGACGGCCGCCCACGCCGGAGGTCGTTTTCCGCCCCGTGCCCGGGCTCTATGCCACGCTTTCTTTTTGAAGCAGTAAATACTAACCATCCAATGTCAATGTGAGATTGGCTACGCATGAATGCATCCTCAGCTCAGGATCCAAACATACTTCTTTTGCGGCAGGAGTTACCCAACAAAAAGCATTTGCAGAGATATCGGCAAAGTTCGGCCAAACAGAGTATGTATGCAGCAGCCGCAAAGATGTGGGCGGCGGGTGTCCCATGGCCTCAGGCACTTTCAAAGTTTCACATTGTCTTGTGAGAATGACAGGGTATTGCAGCAATTTGAAATAAACTTACGGTGTGATGTGTGTAACATGGCATGATTAAGCATGACATACATCATTCATTGTGCAGGCTTTGCACATCATGAAGGAGGCCTTCGCGGCTGTGGACTGTTGACGGGGAGCCAGAATTTTGGAGAGTAGCCTGAGAGGATCGGAGCCTCGCTCTTGTCTCGGCCGAAACAGGAGATTCTGATTCTGCGCGAAAGCAGGCGGAGAGGATTGGAGCCTCGCTTTTGTTTCGGCCGAAATCCATGGAATCTGGCGCGAAAGTAGGCTGAGAGGTTCAGAGCCTCGCTCTTGTCTCAGCCGAAATCCAAGGAAGCAGAATCTTTGTCCACGCAAGAACAACAAGTTTGTCTCCATGCTCTGGCTTTGGGCAGCTCCATGCCGATGAATGAACTCAAAATAATTCAACATATGATTGTTACCTGGTTTTATTTTTCTTTGGCTCAAGATGCACTTTGACAAGTTGATCCTTATTGTATAGGCCCAAGCCTGCATGGCGGCTGTTAGCATCCTCCCGCTAGCAAGGCACTGTCCTTTGAGCATGGCTCACAAGCCAGGCCTGCTGGGGAAATCGTCGAGCAAGTTCAACAAGATGACACGTGCCTGGCGCGAGGTGCCAGCAGCCTCGGGGTACAATAAGATCAATGTCAAGCCAACTACTACGTCAAGCCATCCACCTCAGCTCCAAGGTGGGAAAAAAGAGATGGCTTCGCCAGGGGTCAGCGAGAAGCACATCCCTTTCACAGGGGTCACCCAGAATCAGATCCGGAAGCGCAGCAAAGCCTGCCAAGATCTCCTTCAGCAGACACGGGAAGAGGTGGAATGCCTTGACCTAAAGCCGGTGGTCCGTTGCGAGCTCATTGAGCTGGCTGAAAGTTATTTGCCTGACCCGGCTAGTAATGTTCCCAAGGTGCTTTGGGAGGATAATTTCTACTGTGCCAAGGAACGGATCCGAAGGCTCAGGGAGAGCCAGGTCTGGAGCGTAGGCTGAGAGGTTCGGAGCCTCGCTCTTGTCTCGGCCGAAATCCACGGATTGATACTGAGACGCGCAGCTTGCCCTGTTTGCTAGCCAGAGTGACATGCGATGGAAGCGTGCACGAAAAAAGATATGAAGTTATTAAGAGTTCAAATGAACCTCACATGGACTTGCTGCTGTTCCCGTGTGGGCTCAGGTTGTTCTTCTGCGTGCTCGAGAACGTCGGTAATCTTCGTTGCGGCAAGCTCCGGCATGTGATGGAATATGTGACTCATGACAGGGTTTCTGCCCGTGGTTTCGGTTCCCATATTATTTATTATTATGCGAGGCTAAGCATGAGGAAAAACGTCGTCAGAGTCAGTCCCTGGCAGGAGTGTGCAAAACGAGACCTTTCGCTGCGCTGGGCAACAGTGACTGGGAAAATGGTGGGTGTCAGTGTATCTCGGTCGCAATTAATTTGTCGTTTTATGTCTAGACTCGGACGCAGTTTGCAGCATGAATGTTCAGGTCTGGCGTGAAAGAGTTTTTCTGCTGTGCTGCAAGCGTGGCAGAGAGCAAGAGTTGTTCCAGGTGCATGCTGCAGTCGACATTGATTTCTTATTATTTCTCATTGCTTAGCAGGTAATGTATGGTAACCGTGCTGCAAAGTTTCATTGACTGACCGCCTGTCTCGATCAGTTTTACGACTTCCTCGATTGCGACACCACGCACCAAAGGGCAGCTAAGCCGTGGAACACCAAAGGAAAAATACCACTGCACCGCTGGATGCAGAAGAAATGCAGCGCAGAAGATCTGTTGCGACTGCGAGCTTGTGGCAACATCGTCATACCTCGTTGTGGCGAGCTAGCGCTCAATGCCCTGGGGCACAGCTATGTCCTTTGAGCTCATTGTGGCATGATGCTCCTTTCCCAGGCAGGCCGGGGCTTTACAGATACTCTGCAAAGAGACACTCGACAGCGAAGCTGAATGTGCTTTAGATCTTGAAATAAGAGTGAGTGCTACCTAGCTCTGGAAAAATATGAGTCTCAACGCTATATTTTGTGACACAGGAGCTATGTTTTGTGACTCAGGAGCTATTTTTTGTGACACAGGAGCTAAATTTTGTGACACAGGAGCTATGTTTTGTGACACAGGAGCTATGTTTTGTGACACAGGAGCTATATTTTGTGACACAGGGCTATGTTTTGTGACACAGGGCTATGTTTTGTGACACAGGAGCTTATTTTGTGACACGGACGGACTCCTCACGTCACAAAATCGCAGGCCAAGCCGGGGCCAAGGAGGTGAGAAGACCTATAAATTGTGACACAGGAACTATATTTTGTGACACAGGAGCTATGTTTTGTGACACAGGAGCTATGTTTTGTGACACAGGACCTATATTTTGTGACACAGGGCTATGTTTTGTGACACAGGAGCTTATTTTGTGACACAGACGGACTCCTCGCGTCACAAAATCGCAGGCCAGGCCGGGGCCAGGGCAGAGGGTCAGGGCCAGGGCCAGGGCCAGGAGCAATATTTTGTGACACAGGAGATATGTTTTGTGACACAGGACTATGTTTTGTGACACAGGGCTATGTTTTGTGACACAGGAGCTTATTTTGTGACACGGACGGACTCCTCACGTCACAAAATATTGCACGCCAGGCCGGGGTCAGGAGGTCCTAGGAGCTATGTTTTGTGACACGGACGGACTCGTCCCGTCACAAAATCGCAGGCCGGGGTCTGGAGGTTGCCGGTCGGCCCAGCTCAGCGGGAGCAGTTTGCGAAGCTTGTCTGTGTCTCAATCCGCATGCTTCGTTTTGATATGTGTGTTGTTTATACGGAGGGGGGCCCGGCATCACGAAAAGCATGCTTCCAGCATGGCCAAACCCAAGAACGGGGGGGTCAGCGCCCCGTTCTTGAGTTTGGCCATGCTGGAAGCATGCTTTTCGTGATGCCGGACCCCCCTCCGTATAAACAACACACATATCAAAACGAAGCATGCGGATTGAGACACAGACAGGCTTCGCAAACTGCTCCCGCTGAGCTGGGCCGACCGGCAACCTCCAGACCCCGGCCTGCGATTTTGTGACGGGACGAGTCCGTCCGTGTCACAAAACATAGCTCCTAGGACCTCCTGACCCCGGCCTGGCGTGCAATATTTTGTGACGTGAGGAGTCCGTCCGTGTCACAAAATAAGCTCCTGTGTCACAAAACATAGCCCTGTGTCACAAAACATAGTTCCTGTGTCACAAAACATATCTCCTGTGTCACAAAATATAGCTCCTATGACCTCCTGACCCCGGCTTGGCCTGCGATTTTGTGACGTGAGGAGTCCGTCCGTGTCACAAAATAAGCTCCTGTGTCACAAAACATAGCCCTGTGTCACAAAATATAGCTCCTGTGTCACAAAATATAGCTCCTGTGTCACAAAATATAGCTCCTATGACCTCCTGACCCCGGCTTGGCCTGCGATTTTGTGACGTGAGGAGTCCGTCCGTGTCACAAAATAAGCTCCTGTGTCACAAAACCTAGCCCTGTGTCACAAAATATAGCTCCTGTGTCACAAAATATAGCTCCTGTGTCACAAAACATAGCTCCTATGACCTCCTGACCCCGGCTTGGCCTGCGATTTTGTGACGTGAGGAGTCCGTCCGTGTCACAAAATAAGCTCCTGTGTCACAAAACCTAGCCCTGTGTCACAAAATATAGCTCCTGTGTCACAAAACATAGCTCCTGTGTCACAAAACATAGCTCCTGTGTCACAAAATAAGCTCCTGTGTCACAAAACATAGCCCTGTGTCACAAAATAAGCTCCTGTGTCACAAAACATAGCCCTCACAGAAAACAAGCTCCTGTGTCAGATAAATATAGCTCCCGTGTCACAAAATATACTTCCTGTGTGACAATATATAGTCATAGCTCTTATGTCACTGTATCATAGCTCCTGCATCACCAATCAAATAGTCTTAGCTCCAGTGTCACAAAGCTCCCCGCTTTGCAGAGGCTGACTTCTGCAAGAGGTATGCTACAGCGTGTTTTGCAGTGGTTCCCAACAAACATGACAGGTTCTTCATGAATTTGTCAAGGGTGGAGGCCTGAGGGTGAAGGCGACCGAAAATCGAAAATAATTGAGGTGCGGCATGGACATTTAGGACCATTGCTTGCGAGGGGAAGGTATTAGTGTGAGCCGCAGGCAATGTGTATCCAGTATTTCCGGTTGTGCCATACAGGGGCCGCCCACGTCACAAAATACAGCGCCCGCGCTTCGGAGCGAACTCGGCAATTTTGCAAAGCTTCCGGCGTTCGAAACTGAGGGGACTGAAAATAGAAAATAATTGAGGTGCGGCATGGACATTTAGGACCATTGCTTGCGTGGGGAAGGGATTAGCGTGAGCCGCAGGCAATGTGTATCCAGTATTTCCGGTTGTGCCATACAGGGGCCTCCCACGTCACAAAATACAGCGCCCGCGCTTCGGAGCGAACTCGGCAATTTTGCAAAGCTTCCGGCGTTCGAAACTGAGGGGACTGAAAATAGAAAATAATTGAGGTGCGGCATGGACATTTAGGACCATTGCTTGCGTGGGGAAGGGATTAGCGTGAGCCGCAGGCAATGTGTATCCAGTATTTCCGGTTGTGCCATACAGGGGCCGCCCGCGTCACAAAAACAGCGCCGGGGGATTGACACGACAGGTCGAGGTCTAAGTTAGGCTGAGAGGATCGGAGCCTCGCTCTTGTCTCGGCCGAAATCCAAGGAGAAAAAAAAGCTGAGGCATTGAACAAAGTGTCATGAAACTTGTCCGCAGGTACGCTTTGCTCCGGCCCAGAGTTCTGGAAAGTAGGCCGAGAGGTTCGGAGCCTCGCTCTTGTCTCGGCCGAAATCCAAGAAGAAAAGCAAAGCCAAAGTTCTGGGAGCCTCGCTCTTGTCTCGGCCGAAATCCAAGATCAAAAGCAGAGGCGCGGCATTCGCAAAGTGTCATGAAACTTGTCGGGCAAGGCAGCTTAGGCTTTAGGAAAGGCTGCAACACAGCCCCAGACAGACAGACATACAAACAGACAGACAGACAGAGACAGACACGACAGAGGCTTTGTTGTTTCCCGAAACGAAACCAATAATTATAGTACCCAAACCATCTCTAGAGTCCCGGGCAGGTACCTTTTGCTGTGCAATGTCGTGCACACCCAGAGGCCTGCGGTTTCAGTGGTGCAGCTTGCACTTTGTTTATCAGCCAGAGGCAGAGTTAGTTCTGGAAACTAGGCCGAGAGGATCGGAGTTGCGCTCTTGTGTCGGCCGATAGTTTTCTTTTATTTTGTAGCCAGAGGCAGAACAGTTATGGAAAGCAGGCCGAGAGGTTCGGAGCCTCGCTCCTGTCTCGGTCGTTTTGCTAGCTAGCCAGAGGCAGAGTTAGGAAAGTTGGCCGAGAGGTTCGGAGCCTCGCTCTTGTCTCGACCGAATCCAAGACCCAGCGATGGTCCTACCAGAGGGGTGTGGTGCTTCCCATACGAAGACACCTCTTCATGCCACTGGCCGGGCATGGGACTCCCGGGACTGGTCGTCTGCCACAGTTGGCCCGCTATCATCGCGACAGTCACAGTGGCCGAGACCCTTGGGGCCAACCAATCCACGGAAGGGATTGATGACAGCCAGGCGATGCGCTAATGCGCTGGCTGGGGGTCAGGGAGTGGCGGCACGGGGGATAGCTCCGGGACAGACCGGCTTTCGTCCGTAAACAGTCCCCGGCATGCATGGGAGGCTGTTCGTTGCTGCTTTTTGCTTTCCCGCGAGGTTTCATGTCATTTCGAATCTGGGTCGATGTCCTTACCCACAGTGAAAGCTGAACACCGTTGGCCGGGTGTTGGGACTGATGTGCCAAGTTCCTGTTTCTGGCCAACCCACAGAACTTCTGTGGATGACAACAGAGCAAATGGGCTAATGCGTCTGTTGGGCAGGATCCTGTGCTCACCCGTGTCGACGATCCTCTCCCCCTGACCGTGCGGCCGGCGGTCACATAGGGGTGCAAGCTTGCCGAGCGGGGACAGCGCCAGTGCCCTGTCGCCCACTTGGGGTGGAAGGGCGAGGGTTGCACAGTGCCATCAGATTGCAGGGGAGGCCCTTGGATCATTGGATCCAATGACAACTGTATTGTCGCAGACTGTGTAGTAGTAGTAGACTAATGACGACTGCATGGTCACATCAATTTTCAATAATTGCTGATTGCTTCCAACCAACATTAATTATAATAATAATACTGAATGTTCAGTCACGGTGTCATGGATTGATGTAGGACGACATTGACTGAGAACCGAAGGCCGTAAGTTAAACCCTGGGCCCTTCGAATCAGAGTCTAATCAGCAGCAGCCTTGACCTGACCTGTGCAGCGGGCTGGCCGAGGGGGCCCTAGAGACCTGCCAGGTTCCACCTTGTGGCCGTTGGTGGGGGCAGCGATCCATCCGCCGGAGCTTGTTGATGCCACTGACGCCACTGCGTGGCCACTCGTGGCGGCCACCCTTGAGGCCAACGCCCCAAAGCCCGGGGGTATGACAGCGGGGCGATGCGCTATGCGCCCGCTGGGGGTGGCCTCAACGGAGGACGGTGCGTCCGGACCTCCCCGGGGGGATCCAAAGAGGGAGGCCTAATAATAGTAGGCCGAGAGGTTCGGAGCCTCGCTCTTAGTCTCGGCCTGTCTTCATAATTTTGCTGTTAGTTATTAGTCGGCGTTAAGTAGTATTGACGTCCGGATATTAGGCCGAGAGGTTCGGAGCCTCGCTCTTAGTCTCGGCCTCAGTCCTGCCTGTCTTCATTTACTGTTAGTTAGTAGTCGGCGTTAAGTAGTATTGAAGTCCGGATAGTAGGCCGAGAGGTTCGGAGCCTCGCTCTTAGTCTCGGCCTTGTCCTGTCAAACTCCAGAGTCGAAGTCAGAATCAGTCCCAGTCGTATGTCGAAGCTATGCCTTAGCTAAGGAGTCGGAGTCGAATCGAATCCTTGGCCCGCTATCGCGACAGTCACAGTCCCCGGCATGCATGGGAGGCCGTTGGTTGCTGCTTTTTGCATTCCCGCGTTTAGTCTGTTTTTGCATCCGATCCCTTTTTCAGAAGTCAGTATTATTTCAACACAGAGGTTAAATCATGAGTGCTGTGTGGACTGTGTGGAATCCTTTGGTCACTTCTTGAGGTTTCATATCATGTCGAATCTGGGTCGATGTCCTTACCCACAGTGAAAGCTGTACACCGTTGGCCGGGTGTTGGGACTGATGTGCCAAGTTCCTGTTTCTGGCCAACCCACAGAACTTCTGTGGATGACAACAGAGCAAATGGGCTAATGCGTCTGTTGGGCAGGATCCTGTGCTCACCTGCAGCGACAACCAGGGGCCCCTCCCTCTGACTGTGTTTGGCAGTCATGCGGGGGCACACACCGCCGTGCAGGGACAGCGCCAGTGCCCTGGTGCCCACTTGGGGTGTAAGGGCGAGGGTTGCACAGTGCCATCAGATTGCAGGGGAGGCCCTTGGGTCATTGGACCTGGATCCAATGACAATTATAATAATACTGTTACTACTACTCAGCAGACTCAGACTGTCACTGTGTAGTAGTATTAGGAGTGACTGCTGTAACGTTGACTGACTGCATGGTAATGGTCACGTCAATTTTCAATGTCAATCAATGAATGTTCAGTCACGACATATGACACGGTGTCTCTCACGAATTGACATTGATTGTCTTGTCAGTTATTATTACTCTTATTGTAATTACTATACAGATCTGATGTGGAATCGCTTATTATTATTATTATCATCACTTTGCAGCCAGTGTCACTGTGGCTGTGTGGTTTTGTGGGAAGTTGAAATAAAATAAGATGATAAGACTAAGATCTATTATTATGACGTTGTCATTGTACGACGATTGACACTGAGAACCTAAGGCCGTAAGTTAAACCCTGTGAAGCAGAATCTAATCAGCAGCAGCCTTGACCTGACCTGTGCAGCGGGCTGGCCGAGGGGGCCCTAGAGACCTGCCAGGTTCCACCTTGTGGCCGTTGGTGGGGGCAGCGATCCATCCGCCGGAGCTTGTTGATGCCACTGACGCCACTGCGTGGCCACTCGTGGCGGCCACCCTTGAGGCCAACGCCCCAAAGCCCGGGGGTATGACAGCGGGGCGATGCGCTATGCGCCCGCTGGGGGTGGCCTCAACGGAGGACGGTGCGTCCGGACCTCCCCGGGGGGATCCAAAGAGGGAGGCCTAATAATGGATAGTAGGCCGAGAGGTTCGGAGCCTCGCTCTTAGTCTCGGCCTGTCTTCATAATTTTGCTGTTAGTTATTAGTCGGCGTCAAGTAGTATTGACGTCCGGATATTAGGCCGAGAGGTTCGGAGCCTCGCTCTTAGTCTCGGCCTCAGTCCTGCCTGTCTTCATTTGCTGTTAGTTAGTAGTCGGCGTTAAGTAGTATTGAAGTCCGGATAGTAGGCCGAGAGGTTCGGAGCCTCGCTCCTAGTCTCGGCCTCAATCCGGTGGTCCTGCCTGTCACTGTCTTCATTAGTCGGCGTTAAGTAGTATTGAAGTCTAGTCCGGATAGTAGGCCGAGAGGTTCGGAGCCTCGCTCTTAGTCTCGGCCTCAATCCTGCCTGTCTTCAATTTAAATTTATTGCTGTTAGTTAGTAGTCGGCGTTAAGTATGTCAGAATCAGAGCCAGTCGAAGCAGATTTAAATGCCTTACCTAAGGAGTCGACCCCTGCCCCATCAGGGTTGCTCCCCACACCGTTGGCCAGGTGTGAGGCGTTCGGTTTGCCTGTGTCAGAGCCTTGAGGCCAACCTATCCCAGGGGCAGGGGTTAGATGACAGCCGGGCACATGGGCTAATGCGCCGGCTGGGGCCTGACCTGGTGACATCGAAGCATTTTGCAAGTCACCGGAAGCAAATTAATACCGGACAAAGAAGGGAGGCCGTTCTTGGGACATGGCTGTGTTGTTAGGCCGGTTGAGTTTAGTATTATTAGTTATTCCTTGTATGTCAACTTCATTGCATTTCGCTTGCCATTGCTTGTGCTTGCTTTTGAACAGAGTAAAACCCAAAGCCTGCAACCTTCAAGCCGAGCAGTGCTGCAAATCTTCCATTGTTTTGTTCTCTGTCGTTGTGATGCATTGCTGCAGCAATTGCTCAAGCTGTATTTTGCAAAGCCATGATTCTGAATTGCCGTGATGTTGCTGCTGGCCTGGAGACCTCCCTGAAGCTTCATTATCCACACGAAGATATTTTGATTTTAGGTTTTGAGTTGTTCAACCTCGATGTGGTCTTGGGCTGCTTTCTGGAGTCGAACGCCGATTCTGATTGGCTGAGAGCTATGGCCAGTACATGTGTCCTCACAAAGTACTTCATCATGGGCTTGAAAGCTGACCAACGTCCGGAAGGTGGCCCTTTTCCTCGAACTCCTCTGGACCGGCTTGCTCCTCCAGTGCTGCGGGGGGCCAACCTTCTCCGAGAGGCCGCCGGAAGGCCTTTGGGTTCGCTCTTATTTCAAGCCCAGGAGTTCCTCGAGCATCACGCGGATGTCTTCCTCCACCAGAGCGCCTGGTTCAAACTCGCCTTTGAGATTCATGAAACTTTGAAGGATCTCGAATGGGTCCCTTCACCAAGCGAGGAGAGCTAGATTTTTAATGTGAAAGCAGGCGGATCCACGTCGTCCAGTAAGTTATGGAGACTAGGCCGAGAGGATCGGAGCCTCGCTCTTGTCTCGGCCGAAATCCTTCTTCTGGAAAGTAGGCTGAGAAGTTCGGAGCCTCGCTCTTGTCTCAGCCGAAATCCTTCTTCTGGAAACTAGGCTGAGAAGTTCGGAGCCTCGCTCTTGTCTCAGCCGAAATCCAAGTAAGTTAGACAAGACACTCGATGCAACCACGATCCCATTGCTCACGAGCTTTCAAAAGGTGCGGCATGCAGAAAGCAGTATTAGTAGAGCATTAGTAGTAGTATTAGTATTAGTATTAGTATTAGTATTAGTATTAGTATTAGTATTAGTATTAGTAGTAGTATAGTATTATTAGTATTAGTATTAGTATTAGTATTAGTATTAGTATTATTATTATTACTATTAGTATTAAGTATAAGTATTAGTATTAGTATTAGTATTAGTACTAGTATTAGTATTAGTATTAGTATTAGTATTAGTATTAGTATTAGTATTAGTATTAGTATTAGTATTAGTATTAGTATTCGTATTAGTATTAATATTAGTATTAGTAATAGTATTAGTATTAGTATTAATATTAGTATTAATATTAGTATTAGTATTAGTATGAGTAGTAGTATTAGTATTAGTATTAGTATTAATATTAGTATTAATATGGATATTGGTATTGGTATTGGTATTGGCATTCGTATTAAAGTGATAGTATCAGTATCAGTATGAGTATTAGCATTAGCATTAGCATTAGCATTAGTATTAGTATTAGTATTAGTATTAGTATTAGTATTAGTATTTAGTATTAGTATTAGTATTAGTATTGGTATTGTATTAGTATTAGTATTAGTATTAGTATTAGTATTAGTATTAGTATTAGTATTAGTATTAGTATGAGTATGAGTATGAGTATGAGTATGAGTATGAGTATGAGTATGAGTATTAGTATTAGTATTAGTATTAGTATTATTCGTATTAGTAATAATGATTCATAGCAGTTGCAGGCCATTAGCTAGTAGTCATCATTTCGTTGACGACGTCAAGGTAGCAAGCATAGTAGTTAGTAGGCGGATGGGTTAATATATAATAAATAATTAAATGCACTACGACACATGAGCCTGCGGCCAGGCTGACTTTTCCCTTGACGTCGCTGAGAGGCAACGATAAAGTCGTCTGCCGATGCAGCTTATGAGACGCGGGAAACATTTGAGAATTCTCATGCCATTATTATGCTGGTCGAGCCTAAATAAAAGCGCGTGATGTGCTGCTGCAGCTCGAGCTGTCAGTGAGTGTGCGTTGCGGTGCTGTATTATTGCATGTAATGTCTGAGCAGGACCATCATTGATGATAGTAATATGACAGTAAATCTCGGTTTCATTTTGCAATGCTTCACGATTGCGGCCGGGCTCATCATTGGTCTCTGCGTGAGTGTAGACTGACAGTCAGTCTGTCATCGAGTGCCCAGCAAGCATGCCTGGCACGAAGAGAACGGCTCTGGGTCGACCTTCCTTGGGGGGGAGCTCGAATGCAAGCAAAAGTGGGAAGAACCCCAAGCGAGCGAAGTCGGACGCCAGTCTGGGAAGTGAGATGATCGTGAGCGACATTTCACCAAATGTGGAACGCTTGAGAACATGGTTGTTCCCTGGTTCAGGCAATTACAACATTCGACGCTGAATCCGTGTCTCCTTCTAATTGACAATGTATTTCTGACAGTGTTTTCAACGTGAGGTCTGACAAGCTGAGCTCCCATCGCTCTGTCGACCGCCTCCTGCAGGCTGAGTTGGCAAACCAGGTGGGGTCACGGAGCAGCCTGCTGCGTGTGGGAGCCAACTACTATTCGGACGCCGACAACACATGTCACTCGCAGGAGACTGTTTTGGAATTCCTGCGGTTCGTCGAGGAGAAGTTTCCACCTGAGGAGGGTGTGAATCTTGGCCCCAGGACTTTCTGTGTTCGAGTGCAGCAACCTGAATTGAATTGAAAATTGTTGTGCCATGATCTGGACAGCAGAGAAATGCTTTACAATCCCAAGTCTGCTGCCAAGGACATACTGCCAGACCGTGGATCGTGCAGGTCCCACATGTCTGAGGCCCTGGCAGCTGCCCTGGTCTCCGAATGCAGGCTTCAAGGGGTACGTGGAGCCCGTGCCCGGGACGTTTTGGAGCATGTTTACGTACTCTAAGGTAGCAGTCGGGTATTGCAGGGGGCCTGGCAAAGCCTTACAATCATGCATTTGGCTGAGGACTCCCTCTATCAGCTCCTGGAACTCGTGTACATCAACGGGCCAGCATCGATGCATTTAATTTGGGATTTGCTTTATGGATTGGATGTGCAGCCGGCGAGTGTTGAGACTGACTAGAAGCCAAGGTTCCAAACAGACCCAAGCCAGGGAGGAGTGGAGGCGTTGACCATCGCGCCACAACGACAAGACAGTGGTCTGAAGAATCAGTTCGTAATCGCGTCGGATGAGATTTCAAGCTCGGCTGCGGGCCTCCTGGACCCTCAGAAAATCATTTGTGCAAAGGGATGGACGCGATCCGTGTGTGGCATTCTCATGCTCCTGCTTTGCTTCCAAGACAGCGAGTTCTACAAGGACGGGGGGGAAATTAGTAAAAGAGGGCCAGGGGGGGGTTAAAAATGGTAAAAGGAGGGCTCTGCGCGGTAACACATGAAACGTTGCGGTCATTTTCTTTTGTAGGACGGATGCATTGCCTTCATTTAATTTGTTAAGTCATGTCTTGTCCTGCACGGAGAGGAGATGCCAGAGTTTGTCCGGAGGAGCAAGTTCATTGCCGTTCATGTTCAGGGCTAGATAATAATAAGTGAATGCATGCAGAGACGATGCAGGACGTTTGCCACTGTGCACTGCGTGGTGATGCCGGGGAACTTGGACCCGGGCAGCCTCATCCTGAAGAACCGCAGTGCCACGGCAGTTAACGAAATGTGACGGCAGACTTAGCACAATTTGATTTCAGCATTGGGATCTGAATCATGCACATCCATGACAGGTGTGACCATGGCTTCGGCGATAAGGAGGAAACCAAACTGCTTCAATTTGGTGCATCAGATCGTGCTGGTCAAGAAAATGAAGTGCGAGGACGTTGGGTCGTTGGAGGACTGGTTTCATGCGTTTGCTGACTTACAGACTGACTGCCATACCATTGGCCGTCTGAATCTGAGTCTTATTGTACCTTGTAACGCTTGGAGGCGTGGGAGCATGCGGCCAAAGAAGCGGAGGCGTACAGAATTGGAAGTCTTGAAAGCAAAGCCGCCCTGCAGCTGTTGACCGCCGTGGATGGCCCAGTCTTCGAGAAGCTGAGCGACATGGTGAGGACAGCCCATACTTGTGGAAACTAGGCCGAGAGGATCGGAGCCTCGCTCTTGTCTCGGCCGAAATCCAACGGCTTAGGACCTTAAAGTTCTCACGGAAACTAGGCCGAGAGGTTCGGAGCCTCGCTCTTGTCTCGGCCGAAATCCAACGGCTCAGGACCTTAAAGTTCTCACGGAAACTAGGCCGAGAGGTTCGGAGCCTCGCTCTTGTCTCGGCCAAACTGAATTCCAACGGCCATGGACGTTAAAGTGTTCTCACGCACGGAAACTAGGCCGAGAGGTTCGGAGCCTTGTCTCGGCCGAAATCCAAGGGCCTTGGACCTGTAAGTCCATGTTCTTCGAGGACCTACGGGATGAACAAGATACTCAATCATGAGCCCATCGCTGACGGCCTTTTCAACAGAGATTACTGCGCGGCCAGCGGGCAGTTGAAGCCATGGGCTGATATCTTGAGCAATACACCGCAGTCCCTGGAGCTCACGCTGCACCGCATGGAGGAAGACTACAAGAACCTGCACGTGAAGATGCGCAAACCCTTTGCCTCAAAGGACGTGGAACCTCAGCGGCTACATAGTACAAAAAGCTCATCCTAGCCTGTTCTGGAAGTTTCAGTGTCGCGATACATTAGGCTTGTCGTCTGGCCTTGAAAATATCGCAGCTTGCGTCGCTGAGGAAGCCTGCTTGAAACGTTGCGCCCTGTTCCTGGCTGCTCTGGTACGTGCTCACGAGTACTTTCCGAAGGGCTTGATGGATCGCGAAACAGGAAATCTCACGAAATCGTTTCAGTTGCTGCAAGAAGACTGCTAGGTCTGCTTTGCTACGGGTTTGGCAAAGCTCAGTGGGTGCGTTTTTTTCTGGTCCTGGTTCACCCTGAGGTTCATGCTCCGACATTTGGATGCAGACCTGGAGAATTTGCTAGAGCAGTCGGTGCCGCCGGTGGACCTCAGCATGCTGGCCTGCTTCCGCGGCATGATGTTGAAGCTGAAGAAGGAGGCTTGCAAAGAGCGGCACGGTTCCCGTGGGAAATAAGTATTCTGATAATTTGCATATTATATTATTATTTGTCTGCTGTTCAGTGTTATTGTAAGTTGTTGCAGCTTTGTCCGTCTCACTGAAGATCAGCTGGCAATATTTAATTGCAGGCAATTTGAGATGTGTATCACTATTACCTCAATTCATTTATCATGTCAAACACGACGTTGCAACTACTTTGTGCTGCTGAGCCTGGGAATTTGTTGTAACGTGTTGAGAGGCCGAGGAAGAGCAACTTCTGGAGTCAGAAAAGCCGGGAGCCCACTGATTTATAGGACACCGTGCGACAATGACTAATGACAAAGCATTGGATGATTTGCCGAGGCTGGCGGCGCAGATGGCCGCTGCAACAGCTCAGCAAGCTGAAGCCAAGGTGGAGGATGATCTTGTGAAGCTGACCAGTTACTTTGAGGAGAAGAAAGCCTTGGCCAACAGACAGGCAAGCCGTGGTTCAGCAAGTCAAGGTCCCCAGAATGCAAACTGAGGACCTCTAATAAAAGCCATTCAAGCCCTCCAGCCGCAGGGCGGGCTCGATGTACGGTTTCTGGCTCAGCGGTACCAGAGAGGCACGAAGGAGGTCGAGAAGATCATGGAGGAGAAGCATGAGTACAGGTCTTTCCCAAGCGGCCTGCTGGAAGCCCATGCGCATCTTTTGCAACTCATCACGCGCTTGACAAGTACGCCACAGCACGAGGACACCGACCCGTTCCTGGGATGCTTAAGGTGCATGACATTCTGAGGCCCTGCTTGCGGCCTCTTTAAGGCTGACTGTCTGAGGCTCATCATCTTCATTATCGACGTGACAGCGTGGCCGTTCCAGCGCACCTTGCTTTAACTTTGCACCTTGCTAATCCGTGAACCAGTTCTAAATTTTTGGTGCTGCCTAGTGGTGACATTAAATTTTCGGAGGCCCAATTGTGGTGGATGAAGCCGTGGACTTGGCAAAGAACATCAGCAATGGCAACGCCAATGCCGTGTTGTTCAGCCTGCTTCCCATGCAGCACAGCTCCGGGACCCAGCAGACCGTTACGAAGTGCAAACGGCAGATCGAGGACAAGGTGATGCAGCTACTTGGGTCATTATTTAAATGTGCCGCATCCCAAGGTCTTAGGGCATCGTATGGTCATGGATTGTGGTCGGACATTGAGTACTTATTAAATTAATTCATCACCTACAACTACTACTGAAGCTGCTTTGCTCGAGCAGTGGGTGGTGGCTAGGTCGGCACTGCTGGGCTGAGCATTGGGAGCGTGGCCACGCCCTTCGGGTCATGGCATGGCGCTCTGAGGCGTCCTCTGCGGGGCTGGTCGGGCAGGGCTTTCATTGACGATCCAGCACCGAGTGGGGGTCAAGGGCGACGGGCATGAGGAGGCAGCTGGGCATCATGGGAGTGCAATTTGCATTGAAATCAGCCCAAGCTCGGACGGTGCAGCTGATCATTCCATCTGAATGGCACCTCTTGCGCTCGTAAATCACTTTCGGCCTGGGTCTTAGAAGCTCAAGACTTAGACTGTGGTCAGATTCAGTTCTTGATGGCCACACACAGAGCGTGTAGCAAGCCAGGCAGGCCGTGTTGCCAACAGGGTCTGCTTGGCTTGCGACGCACTTGTTATCTGGATCTATTGGAGGTTGAGCAAAACAGGTACAAGGACCTTCAGGTGCAATACGATGCATTGCAGGCCCTCTGCAGTTCTTCTTGCCCAACGAGCTGCCTTTTCTGCAGACCCCCGGAGTTCCAGAAGTCGCAGCACGGCTTTGTCTTGGCATTGGGCGTGTTTCCAGGCCACCACAGAAGGACAGGGCATGGCCATGTCACGCCAGAAATTGAAACTCACGTCGCTGGTCGATGTTGTTGTCTGCAGCCCACATGGTGCAGCTCGGAAGAGAGAGAGATCGAGGCACAATGTCCCTCGATCTCCTTTTTCTTCTGGGCTACGCAATGTGCAAGCGGCAGGCCACTCCAATGGATTCTCACACTGAGTGTCACTGGGACTGGCAGCAACAGTGGAACATCGCTGCCGATGGACGTTGTTACTGCAACTGTACCAGTCCGCTACTCGCGAAGCCGGACTGGTTAGGAGAAACGTCATCATAATATGATGATGCTGCTCCTCACCAGTCCGGCTTCAACGCGACTGTTGCCGAGTGCATCTACACATCAAGAGCGACAGCGAGGACAAGCTTTGCCTTGCTGTCGCTCTTGATTTGTAGACACCACAGACAGATGGCAGCTGCTGTTAGTTAGTCGGCGTTAAGTATTGAAGTCCGGATAGTAGGCCGAGAGGTTCGGAGCCTCGCTCTTAGTCTTGGCCTCAATCCGAGGATTTTGCGCATGTCACAGCCTGCCGCCTCACTGTTTGCTAGCCAGGAAAAAACCACAGATCAGATATGGAAAGTAGGCTGAGGGGATCGGAGACTAGGACTGCGAGTGAGTATTGCGGCCACCGCGACCACTGACTATCAGCGGTATTACTGGTTACTACTACTACTACTACTACTACTACTACTACTACTACTACTACTACTACTGCTTCTACTGCTTCTACTGCTACTACCACTACTATAATTACTCTGATTCTGCGAATGTTGTACACTGTACAGCAACCATCCCGTCATTTGTTATGTTTCTGTAACAAGTGTCAAGCTAAGCGCCCATTGTCATCTGTGCCAAGGACAATGGATGTCTATGAAGGGAGCTTGGGTTTCAGAGACTCAGGGCACGGGAATGACCGTCGCAGACGATCCCAGACCTGCCATTGCCCGAGACAGCTTGAAATTTGCTCCTTGCGTGCGGGTCTTATGTTTTTGAACTTTGTGCACTGCGTGCCAAGGCATCCTCAGTGTGAGCACCATTCACCGGAGCTTCGCATTCCAGAGAAGCAAAGCCATGCTCGGAGCTCTCGGCCCGGTTTCCCGGGCACGTGTTTGTGACCTCTGGGGGGACGAGGACAACAGGACTACGCCACTCCAAAGAGTGCCTGGCACTGGAGAGAAAACTATGTATGACAGTCAGCGTCGCCAAGCCATTTAAAGTTTTCACCAAGCATGATCGTGTAAGTTTAAGGTCCAACAAAGAGGAGTTCGGGGAACGAGGGAGACTTTGATGGGACTGCTGGAGAACATGTCCGTGCCGTCAGGGAAGCCAGTCATTGTGGCCGACTTGGTTCCCAACCAGATTCTGGACCTAAAATCATTCAGTGAGTGAGCTTTCATCTACTATAATATTACTATTATGATTCATGTTACTTATTGGGTTATGATTGTGATGGGGTGGTTGGTGTGGTGGTGTTTCTGTTCTGAGTCTTTTTCTGGACTAAGTGTGACTCACTGAAGAATTATTCAATGGGTCAGTCAGTCAATTTGAATTTTGACACATTGTGGATGCATTTGCTCCAGGTTCAATGAATGGGGACGTGCAATTGCCGAAATGCAGATTGAGAAGTTCGACAATCCGACAAGTTGCTACAACTGGCACTTCGTCAGCTACCCTCATCCAGATGACTTGGATGCAACAGCTTTGCAGCAGCACATTGCTGGTGTCTTCATGAATGTGTGGTCCTCGGTCTTACTCTTCCGTGAATGAGTTTGACCGACAGATGATGACTCAATCCCTGACCTCGTCGCAGGACTGGTGGGATACTTCAAGTCAAGCTGGCCCTAAAGTTCGTCCACAGTCTGACACCGAACGCCTTGTCGTGCCAAGCTTGGAAGTCTTGTCGCTGGACACAGACTTCAAGGTGACGACACTTGCCTCATGATAATTGATTGAGTCGTCTGTCCTTGGTTTGAGAATAATAGAGCTCGTCGCTTCCTCATGGCAGTGAAGGTTGCCGGAATCGGTGAAGTCAGCACTGGGCACCAGCAAATCCGAGTCTTTGCAGAAGAAGGTGAATGCCCTGAATCTGCAGTCGACTCCTCTGGGAAGCAGTACTCGCGCAGCCGTCTCTGGAGCAGGGGCAGGGCAAGCTGAAGGGAGGACGGGCAACAGGAATGTTGCCAGAACGCTTTGCCGCCCAGAGTTCAGCCCCGGAGCTACCCCCCCGGATCTTCTCCGAACCCTGGTATTGGACATGATGTCAGTTGGCGAGCTCGAGGAAAAGTTACAGCGCCTACACAAACAAGAAGCTACGTTTGATTTTTCGGTTAGAGCACAGTGGCGGGAAGTCTGCAGCCTTCGACACTGCATTGAGGTCCTTCGTCCAGGCTCCCGCATCATCTTGCGACAAGATTGATGTCTTTATCGAGACTGGCACCGAGCCAGGAATTTACCTTGGCAACACGAGCGAAAGCGAGACTGTGACGATGGAAGCCGGGGAGTTGTGCGGTTTCAACCTTGGAAGCTTCGTGGAGAGAGCGCAAGGCGCGGCATGGAGTCTCCCTGTGAGTGAGTTTCACTGTCTTTGTGTGACCGTGACAGGCCCGCTTGAACATATTCCTGCCATGCAACAGACTATAATAGTTAGTAAAGTTTCATGTTTAATGAATAAATCGGAGGCATGGCACGGAACAACAAGGACAAGCACTTGCCGTTTATGTTGGAGAATGATTGGTCCTTGGTCGTGTTCCTCGACCCCGTCCGTGGTAAGGTAGCCATGTCTGTGGCAGACCTCGTGTGCCACGCAACCCAAACGCATGGAATCACGGAAGTGAACCTTGTGGACCACATGCTCCAACAGATGCTCGAGGCAAGACTTGAGTCTCAATGAGTGCTAGAATTCACTGTTGGAGACGTGTTGAATGGCCCGAGTTATGGCAGGACGATGGTGTCTCGCTGAGGATGTTTCGCTACACATTGGAGCCGAATGCCAAGTTGAATTGCTTTGAGCCCAAGGCTCTGGAGGAGGGTGCCGATGCCAGGTCCTCTCAACTTGGGGCTGCTATGCGTGGTCGCTTCACCAAGTACCCTTTGAGCGGCCCCAACTGTGCCTTGTTGTGGGAGGCACGACGCGGGTTCAAGTTGAAGTTGATGTTTCATCTCTGACTCATAATAAGTCAGTTAATGTGAGATATTATTCTTATTATTATGTGATAGTGACTGAAGTGACAGGTACGGCTGGACCAGGGCGTTCCATGCCAAATCGTGGCCGTGAAACCAAAGCTTTGGCTTCTTGGCGAGTTGAAGCTGGCGCCGCTGACATGCGCAAAGCTTGTGTAGAGCCGGGCAGATTGGACTTGGAGACAATTTGTCTCCAGCTTCGGCGGCCGAAGCTTCTTGTGAGCAAGTAGAATTGAATTAAAACCGGTAACCATGATCATGACCTGTCTCCCGGAAGAAGTTTACATTGAATTGGCCTCCGGAAGCTCGGTCCGCCATCAATTTGGATTGACACCTGATTATCTGTACGATGCGCTGGGCCACAGCAGGCGATGCTGCCAGCAGCGAGTGTAAGCCCGATTTTAAGGAAAGTAGGCCGAGAGCTTCGGAGCCTCGCTCTTGTCTCGGCCCAAATCCAAGGAGTTGGCGATGCTGCTGGCAGCCAGCGTAAGCTTGATTTAAGGAAAGTAGGCCGAGAGCTTCGGAGCCTCGCTCTTGTCTCGGCCCAAATCCAAGGAGTTGGGAGCAGCAGCGAGTGAGAGCCCGATCCAAGGAAAGCAGGTCGAGAGGTTCGGAGCCTCGCTCCTTGTCTCGGCCCAAATCCAAGGAGTTGGCGCTTTCACGTCCGCTGCTTTAAACACTTTCGTGCGTGAGACTGAACAGACTGGACAGTCGGCCGAGAGGATCAGAGCCTCGCTCTTGTCTTTGCCCAGTCATGTTCTGATTCCGCATGACAGGTCGTCTGAGAGGATCGGAGCCTCGCTCTTGTCTTTGCGATCATGTTGTCATGCGTGACTGTTTGCCGCCATCAGACCACAGTCCAGGTGGACGGTTACGGTTACCAGTCAGTCCAGTGAATACTACTACTACCCCGAACGGGGTGATATCATTGTCACTGTCATGCCTTTGGCAGATGTCGATGCTCTGTCAGACTCCGATGGCAAGGCTGCTGACGATGAAGGCGCGTCAGAGCTTGAAGAGCCGGCGTCCAAGCCCGAGAAGAAGTCCAAGGCAACGCCCAAGAACACCACCTCCAAGAAGGCGATGAAGAAGAAAAAATCAGCATCCAAAGACGCGAAGAAAAAAAAGAAGAAGTCCATGCGGACATCAGAGCCAGACGCCACAGAGTCAACGGCCTTGACGGCAGCGGGTGAGGACGAGGATCAAGATGAAGACGGAAACGAGTCTGAGGACTTGGGGTCCCCTGACGAGAAGCCGGAATCGGACGTCATCGCGGAGCAGCCGAAGAAGAAGAAGAAGAAGAAGAAGGCAAAGGCCCAAGCAAAAAGCAAATCCAAAGCCAAGGCCAAGGCCAAGGCCAAGGCCAAGGCCAAGGGCAAAGCACAGGCGAAAGTTAAAGCCAAATGTAAGGCAATCATGAGGCGGCCCTCGGCATCCTGCGAGAAAGGAAAAAGTGGACCACGCAAGGTCAAGAGGTACACGTACCTAAAGGAGCAAAAGGTCGGCATCAAGGTGGATGACCACGAGTGGGTCACGGCCTGCAACTCAGTCTGAGGCGTCACCTTGATTAAATTTGAAGCATAACAAGAAAAAGTCGAATCCATAGGTGAAGCTGATCCCGCAGCTTGGACCAGAAGTCCAGCACGAGATCGTAGCCCCGCGGTGGGTATTATTTGGTCTGATTTTATATTTAATCTTGTCCAGATTGTCATCCTGAGGTCAGCCTGACGTTTGTTAAGCGCGGCCTTTTTGCAGTATTAGCTGTAATAATAGTCAATCTCGTAGTCAATCTCGTAGTAGTAGTAGTAGTAGTAGTAGTAGTAGTAGTAGTAGTAGTAGTAGTAGTAGTAGTAGTAGTAGTAGTAGTAGTAGTAGTAGTAGTAGTAGTGCCAGGAGGCTGCTATGAAGGAGTGCGAGAACTTCAACACCAACAAACAGGACATCAAGACGCTGGTGGTGCACGGCCTTAAGTTTGCATGCCATTCTTAATGTTTTTGCCCAGCGTGGGTCTGAAGTTCACAGCAACTGCCGTAACAGAAGCGCCTTAGGTGATTTTGGCAGAAAAACGCCTATTATATACTGCTGTCAGAATGCACATTAAATTATTATGCTTTTCGCAGGCCTACAGTACTGCTTGCAACTCTAAGGTATTGACATTCACCGTCCACTGAATGCCATGACGAACCTGAGGCAGAGATGACCAATGCCAAGCTCAAGGAGATGAAAAACAAGAAGAACTCCACTGCCGAGCCAACCGCCGCATTGCCCGACAAGGAGCTGACGGCCTACGATTATTACCAGTAACACCACACCTTTACTTTGTTGTTAGCTGTGACATGAATCATCCTGTATTGCCCCCACCAGGACGATGCTGATGATGATGACAATGAGAACAACGAGTCTGAGGACGGCGAGGCTTTCCAGGAGGATGCGTTGGTGGCGGACTGACGGGCCCGGCACTCCAGATGATGCACTGACTGAGCCACGGCAGGCGATGCTGCTATTCGTAGCAGGTTTAAGGGAAAAATGGCCGAGAGGTTCGGAGCCTCGCTCTTGTCTCGGCCAAAATCCCAGGAGTTGGCGCTTTCAGAGTCTGCCGCTTCGCTCTTAGTGCAAGCATGAGACCCAGAGAACACATTGACTGGAAAAGTCGGTGCCGCTACACTTAAAATGGATTCGATTCATTCGTCATGTCATATGCCATCATACGACTGCTGACTACTTGCCAGACAGAAGTGAGAGAGACCTGGGACCAGGGAGGGGGGTTCGAGCCTTGGGCCGGACATTATGGGTGGTGGGCTCCTTTGATCTCACCTCCGATAGATATAGTATCCGCAGCGCGCTCTCTGCTCCGATACTGCATGATAATTTTTCCGTTACAGTTTAATTTATTCGGTGGCGAGGTATTTGATATTATTTACTCCTTGATACTAAGACCATGTAATATAATAATAATAATTTATAATCTATAATAATAATAATTAGTCAAACTCATTAAAAATTAGTAGACTGTCGTAACAGTACGAGGCTAAGCTTTTTAAAAAAATTAATAAATTTCATAGACCAGACTTTAATTTTTGCGATCAGCTTCAACATAAACGCCCTAATAACCCTTATAATATAGACCCTCGAGGTTAGGCCTAAGACTGACTGTCGAGTTTGGCCCAATGTCGGGAAGAATCTGCCCTTAAAGGCCTTAAGCCCGGAAAGTGTTTAAAATAAGAATTGGCTCAAACTTTGGCTCAATGCGACGACGATTGCCGCTACTACTTTGACATTTTTTTGCAATCGGCGCTCCCCTGGTTGATCTTTTGGGGGCGGCGCGGCGAGCCCCTTTATTATTCAAGCGATACCCTGGTTGATCTTTGGTGGGCGGCGCGGCGATGCTCCTTTATTATTCAAGCGATCCCCTGGTTGATCTTTGGTGGGCGGCGCGGCGATGCCCCTTTCAAGCTCTGCTGAAACAGGATCCCCTGGTTGATCTTTGACCCCCCGAATAGTACGAAAAAGCCTTCACTGCAACTCCTGCAAGTTTGGATAGAAGGTCAGGACCTCAGCGAACCTGGCCTACTGGATATTCCTCCTGGGCAGCCCCTTCGTCTACGGCTACTTCGTGCGATCCTCGAGGCGGCTGGCGACCCGGATAGGGACTTCCTCCGTCGGGCCGAGGAGGGACTCCCACTTGGGATATTGGAGGGGCTACCCAGAACACCGCACGTGTTCGAGGAGCAATCCTCTTGGAGGCTAGACAACGCCCCTTGGGAGCCGGCGCTAGCATGGGTTCCGAATTATTCCTCGGTTAGCGACCACAGTGATTTTGTGCGGGCTAAGTTCGACGAGGACGTCGAGGAAGGCCTCATGGAGAGGATGACCCTCGGCGAGTTCAAGGCGAGGTTCGGCGAGGACCGGGCTATCGCCTCCCTGGCCGTGATAGTCGAGGACGAGGAGAAGGACAAGAAGCGGATAATCCACGACGCCACCCACGGCGTCCGGGTTAACCACCGGATACGCTGTCGGGATAAGATCCGGGCGCCGGGGGCTAGAGAAAAGAAGCAAATCCTCCGAGAGCTGATACGCTGTGGCGAGATTGCCTTTTCGGTCGTGGGGGATATCTCGAAGGCCCACCGGAGATACAAACACCAGGCTAGCGAGCACGGCTTCATGGGCTGCCAGATAGACACCGAGGAGACGATCCCCGGGGACCCGGATAGCCAGATCGTCTACGTCAACAAGGTGGGCACGTTCGGACTCTCGCCGGCTAGCTACTGGTGGACCCGGATAGCCGCATGTGAGCTACGGGCAACCCATCATCTGTTGGGCCCCGGCTATCCCATCGACCTCCTGCTATATGCCGATGACCTCGAGGCCCTGGGGATAGGAACGGAGGGGAGGAAGGGTATCCCGTTGAGCTACCTTTTCCTCTCTGTTCTGGGATATCCTTTCAAATGGGCGAAGACTCGTGGTGGCTATAGGGTGGAGTAGCTGGGAATGGAGACAGAGTACTCCTCCTACAGGCTAGGGATGTCCAAGAAGCGGGCGTCCTGGCTATCGGCGTGGCTAAACGACAAGGTGACCCTCGGCAAGGTCACGGCCAAGGAGATGCAGCAGGGGCTAGGTCGGCTAGGCTTTGCTGCGATAGCCTTGGACTGGCAGAGGCCCTTCTTAGGGCCGCTCCACGCGTGGAGCGCAGCCATTCAAGGGAAGTCCGGCTACCTCATCATCCCGACGATGCTCCGGGTGCTGATGCGATGGCTAGCCGACAAGCTTGACCAAGGAGAGAGGCTACAGCGTCCAGTGACTCTCTACGCCGGGCTACCTCCACTGAGCTTTTTCACGGATGCCAAAGCTGAGTCCGATAGGGCCTGGATAGGGGGCTTCCTGGAG
>CAJNDT010002917.1:0-27039 GCA_905221615.1 Symbiodinium sp. CCMP2592
GGCCCCAGGAAGGTGACCCGGAGAATCGGCCGGATGTCGAAAGGCTTCCGTACGAGACTTGCCTCTTGAAGTCTTCTGGCGGCCCGTGGCGGTTGTGGCAGACTAGGGACCTCAGGCTTTGGCCCGAGTCTGTCGACTGGTCGACCGTGCCCGTCACGTCCGATCTCGCGGTCTTCCGGACGAAGACGGGGCCGCGTTGGGCAGGATGGGATGCGGGTTCCGCTACGAGGGGGCTTGGAGGAAGCCACGGCCGAGACGTCACTAGTGGTTCCAGAGTGGACACTAGGAACGAGCCGGTGTACCACATAGTGGAATCGGCCGACATTGAGAAGATGATCGAGGAAACTCCCTCCGACTACTACTACGACAAGCTGCGGGAGGATATGGGTGCGAGGCACAAGGGTGCTTGCCCGCACCTTCTCGATCACCTGGTCTCTTTGGAAGCTTTCCTCGACAAGAGCATCCTCTTTGGGTTCTCCTTTGGTGTCGCCAAGGCTGAGATCTGGGTGTCAGAGGGTAAGCTCCTCGGGCACCGGATCGGGCGGCACGGGAGTGCGCCCGACGAGGAGCGATGCCAAGCGGTCGTGGATTTCCCGCCGCTTAAGGAAAAGCTCCACATCCAGCAATTCCTTGGGTGTGCGAACTGGCTTCGGGGCTATCTGCCAGCGAAATATGGCCATGCTGCTAAGGTTTTGGGCCAATGGCAGAAACCGGGAGCGGAGTTTCCGGAAGGTGGCCTGGGGACAGGCACCACTGCCGGCTGCAAGGCTTTCAAGGCCATCAAGAAGATGATGAGCCACCATATCAGCCTGGCGGCCTTCGATGAGGCGTCGGCTGCGGATGGCTCTTGCCCGCTTGAGCAGATAGCGGACGCCAGCGGGATTGCGGTAGGGGGCTCGGTGGTGCAAATGAGCAGGGACCTCTCAAGGATTAAGGTTCTTATGACTCACTCCAAGAGTCTGACCCCTGCGCAGCAAAATTGGCCCCCGCTGATTCAAGAAGCCTTCGCACAGCTCGAAGTCAAGCGAGCAACCCGAAAGGTCTTCGGAACTATCAGAACCCTGTGTTGGACGGACCATGCCAATCTTACGAGAGCGCAGTCCTCTGATATCGGCTCCGACCAGAAACTGGTTCGATGGGTTGCGGAGATCTTGGTGGATGGGTCTGAGATCAGGAGTCTCAGTGGTCGCAGTGCGACGCTGGGGGACTCCTTTTCCAGGAACCCGAAGGGTCGGGACGAGCTCTTGGCCGCCCGGACCAAGGACTTGGTCGGGATGACTGGCCAGCTGAAGGGGTTCGACCTGGACCAGTCCCTTGGAGAAGGGACCGAAGGTGACGGTCCTGTTCCCTGGGCAGTAGGGGAAGACGCGGTTCCCGATCACGCGACGCAGGTTGCCCCGGCGACCGCGGCTGCGGTTCCGGTCGGGGTCGCGGGCGGTCCCCCTGTCCGCGTTATGATTGTTTTCGATTATGCCCCTTGGACGGAGCAGGAAAGGGCGCTCACGGAGATCCGTGAAGTCTTCGTCTCGGGAATCCCGGGGCACTCCATTGCGGTGAGAGGCTGCTGGGGCCCGTTTGAGGACGATGACGGAGTGGCGTCCCACTTCGACGGTATGACCGGTAAGCTTACCGGGCCCAAGAAGGTCAAGAAGCTCCGCGTCGACCTGCTTACGTCCTGTGCGAAGGTACTTCGGGAAGCCGCTGCGTTTTCCCCTACCTTTCTGGTAGGACTTGGCCAAGGAGGAGTTGTCACCGCTGCCTTGCGGGGGCCGCTGGTGGTTGAAGTCACCCTCCAGGCTCGCAACCTGCAGCGCAAGGAAGCCCGCGTCGCGGGCCTCGCTTGGGCAGGGATCAAGGGTATCTGGAGCCTTAAGCCTAAGGTCTGGAAGGCGCACTCTACTCATGCTGAGGTGGCTGAGGCGTGCCCAGAGATGGGGCGTGAGTTTCCCGAGCCCCCTATACCAGGATATGGGATAGTGGGCAAGATTGCCGCTTCCGCTGAGGGCCTTTCGTCCCTGAAGCTAGAAGGGATCTCCAAAGTCGCGGATGTTTCCTTGCGTGGTCTCGTTGACGCGCCCTCTCGGGAGCTTTGGGATCACGAAGGAGTCTGCGCCTGCGGAAAGAGGACATACCTATTTTCAAGGTGTCCTTCGTGCATCCGGCAGGAGGCGGAGGAAACAGCTCTGGAGGTTGCTGAGGCCCTAGCCGAAAAGGAGGCCGCTGAGGGCCCGGAGTCTGCCGACCCGAGCGTGTCACTCGAGGTGAACGCCCTCTTGTCCGCCAGCCTTGCTGATGGTTCGGTGGACCTTGATACGGACCTCATCCGAGCATGGGCCAAAAGGTTTACCCACAACCAAAAGGCCCGTAGGGAAGGGCTCTGCCCACGGTGAGCGGCGGATTTGTTTAAGGGCAGGAAAGGCGGCTGGACTGGGGGGCGACCTGGGACGCATTCCAGTCGAGGGCGTGCGAGAAAGAAAGGACACGGCCCTCTCTTGTGTGGAGTTCCTGGGTCGTGAACGCCTCTGGTGAAGCCCTGCAAGGGCACCAGGCCTTCCCGTCCTGCCTGAGCGGGCCGAGCTCGCTCAACTGGGCTGTCGAGCCCAACTGGCACAGCCACAGGCATGTGGTTAATTCTGAGTGCGAACGCATATGGAATCTCCAGGAGGGCGAAGTTCGCCTCCGGGAATCCTTTGCGTGTCTCCTTGGTCTCACGGGAGAGGTGGACCGCGTGGAAGGTTGGAATGATGGGGACGGCATCCAGTCCCTTGGGCATCGGAAGTCGCTCAGGGCTTCGCCTGTCATCGCCGCCTGCCAGTGTTCAGGAGAGGAAGGCCATTGGATGGCCGTCCAGCTCTCGAAGAAGATCGAGGTCAAGGAAGGAGAGCTTAGCAGGACCCTGGCTTTTGTGGGGTCCGCTACCAAGGCCCCACGGGTGGTTGTGGAGTTGTACTCCTCCCACCGGCCCTTTTGTGTCAAGTCACATTCCGTGCGGACTTGCCGGGTTAAGGTGTCCGCGCCCGGGGGTTCTGGTCCCCTCAGCCTCGGTTCTTTCCCTGTGCTGTCGGACAAGGACAGCCCGGAGAGTCAGAGAGAAAAGCTGGCCTTGGCGGCTAGGGATGGCGCCGGGCTCTGCGAGTTCGGCGTCACGCCAGCTCTTCGCACGGCTTGGCACGAGGCTCAACGGAGAGATCCGTCCCTTACGGCTTCGGTCAAGAAGCCGGAAGCCCCTTTCAAGCTTGGCTCGGACGGAGTCTTGGAGAGGGAAGTGACCATCAAGACTGGCCAGACGGTGGGCGTCCCGGTCGTCCCGAACGGTATCGCCGGGCCCAATGGCGTCACGTGGCGGAAGTCATGCTACATGACTGTGCATTGTGGCCTCCTGGGGGCGCACCGTTCGGCGGAGGTCACGTTCCGTCTCCTTGAAAGGGCCGTATGGTGGCCAGGAATGGAACCAGACGTTAAGTTGTGGGTGTCCAAATGCCTGGCGTGTGTTAAGGGCAGGGCCCGAGCCACGAAGGTCGAAGCGAAACCTGTCAAATGTCTCGCGGAAGCGTGTTGGCAGGAAGTTTCCGTCGACTGCGAGGGTCCTAATCGGGAGGACCGCGATGGCTTCCGATACACTATTACGTACTTTGAGTGCTTCTGGAACCCATGAAGACACTTACTCATACGGATGTGCGTAGGGCATTTCTGCGGTGCGTGCTGAGATCACGCACCCTGCCCCGCCTCATCCGATCTGATCGAGGCACTGAGTTCAAGAATGCCATGATGCTGGAGTTGTGCTCCATGCTTGGGACAACTCAGCAGTTCAGTATGGCTCTCAGGCCTTGGGAGATGGGGTCCAACGAGAGGGTCCACCAAGAGGTCCAGAAGGTTCTGGGTAACCTCATCCGGCATATCGGCGGCTCCATGGAGAACTGGAGCGAATGGCTCATGGTCGCCGGGTATGTGTTGGATAATACCCCGGGGGCGCATGGGTACACCCCCAGGGACCTGGAACGGTCCTGGAGCCTCGCCTTGCCGTTGGAGAAGGACGTTCTCCGCGAGGCCCTCCAATTCGAGCCCATCACGGACTGGGCCCGTTCCCAGTTCAAGCAGTTTTCCGACTTGGCGGTCGCTGTGCGGCGCCATTGGGACGCGAGCAGTGAGGCGCGTGCCCGACTTGCTAATCGGTCGCGTCGCACAGTTGAGCTCCGCGTGGGGGACAGAGTTGTCTGGAATTCCCCCAAGCCCCGGCCAGAGGGGGCGGGGCGTGTCCCTTGGAAGCCTGGTCTGACCGGCCCTTGGAGGATAGTGGCGGTTTAAGGCCATAGGCTGCAACTCGAACTTGTTCCTGGTGGCCCTGGTGAGGCGCCAGGCCGGCAATGTGAAGCCCACGCGGAGGATGTAGTGCTCGTGCCGGAAGATGCGGAGGTGCCCGAGAAGAGGGACCCCATAGAGTTTTTCGACGAGCCAGAGCATCAGCCGCCTTCATTGGGTCAGCAAGCGGCCGGTGAAGCTAAGCAGGTCGGGTTTACTGTCAAGCGCCGGGGCCGCAACTTCGTGTTGCGTATTGGTGACCATGTTGCGTACCATGGCGCCCGAGTGGGCCCTAAAACCTGTCGCCTAGGCAAGGGCACGCAAGTGGACGAAGCCAGGGCACAGGTGGGCGTCCACCGGTACATCCCCGACGCCTCAGGACTCAGAGTCCGGTGGCACCTTGCTTTTTTGGACGAAGGCGGTTCTCTGACCCGCGAAGGGACGAGACAGGCCATAGAGTCCATCACCGTGAAGGAGATTATCTCCAAGGTGGATCTTAGTAGGGATGGGGTTCTCGCTGCGTCTTCTGCCCGGAAGCTCGATAAGGCCGGTTACTCCTTGCAAGAGTCCGTGCCGGACCGAGTGGGTGTGGCAGCTTCCCCGATTGACGTCCATGCTGCGTTGAAGGAGCTCCTTGCTGAGGCTCCCGCGCCCTCCTTGATCGTCGGTAGAGGTAGCTCCTGTGCCGCGGTCCAGGGGTGGATCAGAGATCACCTAGAGGGTATGGACGTGGACCTCGTCGAAGTAGCGGTGTCGGAGCACTCGCTTACTCAGGTCAGTAAGGCAGGAGGCCTGCGTAGCCCTCCTGCTGCGGTTCAAGGAGCCAGCTCCTACGGGATCCGCTGGGACTTCTCCTCAGAGGAGGACCGGCAAGCCCTGAGCCTTCTGGTCGATACGCTCGACCCCAAGTGCCTCGTTGTGGGCATATCCGGTAAGGGTATCCCCAAGGAGTTCCTCTCCCTGGTCAGTAGGTGGGGAGCAATGGTGGCCGAGAAGGGGCGCCAGATGCTTGTTACTATCTCAGATCAGGAAGGACTGTGGGAGCCTTGGGAGGCCCAGGGGTGGGCTCCCGTGTTTGGGACGCTTTCGGAACCGAAGTTCCCTTGGGCTTTCGGCCGAGCTGATCGATGTCAGCTCTTGGGATCAGTTCCTAGGGGTTCTAAGCATTCGGAAGGAGCGCTGATCTGTCTTTCCAACTTCAAGATGGATTCGGTTTGCGTTCGCTGTGCAAAGCCTGACGCTTTGGGCAGGGTAGCCCATCAGCACGCGAAGGCCCGGACCTCTTCGAGGGTGCTCGCTCCGGCCTTGTGCCGTTGCCGGGCGGATGCTGGTCTGAGGGGCGACCAGCCCCCTTGCTACGACAGCATTTGCTCAGTGAGCGGCCAGCCGCCGGCTGAGCCTGCGAAGCCTTCCGCTCCGGAGGTACCGTTGCCGGACGTTAAGTCTGGCGAGGACCTCTCCCCTCAAGAGAGAGCGAAGATGGAGGCTGACGTTCTGGAGTTCTCCAGGAAGATGGATGCTCACTGGCGGTCGAAGGCAGACGCCAAGGATTGGGATGGTGTCTTCGCGGACCTGGAGGTCTATGCGTTGGCAGGCCAGGCTGTGGCTGCCGATCCCCGCCGTACGCCAGAGGATAAGGCGCAGGTCATTGAAGGCCTCAGGTTGGGCCCTACGGAGAACCGTCCGGGGCTCACCGAGGCTGATCTCGCAGCCATTAAGGAGACGGTGGGCCGGAAGGCCGCTGCATTCTGGGTCGAAGGTACGGCGCGTACCACGGGCCGGAAGTTTGCGCACGACTGCGTCCCTACGGGGCCTCCGGTCAGCTCTCAGCCCCATGCGCTCCGCGGGGAAGCGGCGCAGTGGGTTGATGACCGGCTTGAGGAGGAGGTCCAGAGAGGGCAGCTTGTGCGAGGCCCTTCGGCATGGGGTTCGGCCCCTTTCCCTACGAAGGAGATGCCTTCCCACAAGCGGGCGAGGAAACGCCGCTTGGTGGTAGATTACCGCAGGGTAAACGCCAGGGTGAAGAGATACACTTACTACTGCCGGCGGAGCACGGATGTGCTCGCTGCAGCGGTAGGATCAGTCTGGTATAGCTTCGTTGATGCGGTTTCCGGTTTCAATCAGATCCGCAACACGAAGCGTGCCAGGGAGGTTCTTGCCATTGTTGCGCGTAGCGGTAAGTACCTCCCTATTGGGCTTACCTTCGGGCCTGTCAATGGTCCCGACGATTTTAACTACGTCGTGGACCGCGCGTATGCGCCGGGTCGCAATCGAAGGATTAGGTTCACTAAGGAATGGGTGGCCTATGTCGACGACCTGACGGTTCGTACAGGTAGGGTCGTTGACGGCCGTTTCCTCACGGATGCGGAGGCAGAGGAGGAGATAAGGACGGCGTGCCGGAAGGGCAGCCGCTCCGCGCCTCAGACCGCCGCTTCCGCCCTTGAAGCCTTAGGCGCTCGAGGCCGCGACGGCTCGAGCTCCAGTACGCCTGACGCGGACCGGAAGGTCGCGCCTAAAGCAAAAGCAAAACACGATGAATCCCTAACGGACACTAACCACCCCACAAGAGCCCTATACCCTAACTCGCTTGTGTTCGTCTTGACCGCTTGTGTCTTGACCGCGGGGTCTAGGTTAGGGTTCGGGGTCTTAGTGTGCCGCGTCGGGGGGGTTCGGGGGGGAACGTGGGGGGAAGCTCGGACGCAGGCCTGTACGCCCGTGGGTCGCTACCTCCTTTCTATGCTACTACTCGTTGCGTGCGTGCTGCAGCAAGGGTGTAGTGAGGTAGTCCAGGGTGTAGGTCGTGCTGAGTGTGAGCCCTACCCCCTCTCTCTGTGCAGCCCCCTTGAACCCCCTGCCTTTCAGGACATGGCAGCGCAGCGTGGGCTCAAGACGAGTAGCCCAGTAGCTTGCGACGGGCCGCGCGGGCCCTTGCCATCGGCTTCTTGCGCCTCGCGGTGTGCTTTGGCACACGTGCGCCGGGAGGTCGCGTGTACCCCTCTTTCCTTCGCTGCCGGTGGGTCCTCCGTGGACCGGCTGGTCGCGGAGCCACTCCCACTTTTTCCTCCGTGTGCCGGGCCCCTCGTGGGCCAGGGAGCCGCGAGGGGCGCCATGGGCGGTGGCCGCAGACGCGGGAACGAAGGGAAAGGCGGTCGTGATAGCAACTCACGATGGCAGCCGTGGGTGTGGCTAGAGAACCCCGCGGTTTGCCAGAGGGCGCTTACGCAAGCCCTCCGCCACGGCAAATTCGGCCTGCAGGGCCATCTCGGCGAAGGGGGCTGGATTAGCGTATCCGCCTTAGCCGAGCAGCTCCAGATCACTTCGTCCGCGATCGAGGCAGGTGCGGCGAGTGATCTGGAAAACGCGGCTGGCGGTCGGGAGAAGCAGCGGCTGGAGCTGGTCGATGGCCGGATCCGGGCTCTCCAGGGACACGGCCGTGGGTCAGGATTGACCGCGGTCACCGTGTATGGAGACGGCCTCGATGAGGCCGGCATGAGGGAGCTCTCGGTAGAGTACGGAGGCTCCACCCTCTGTCATGGCACAGAGGTGTTTCATGCGCGGCGGATCGGCCGCGACGGCCTCCTCCCGGGAGGCGGAAACGGCCCGCGCCTGACTGTCCATTGGGTGATCGGGCCCGGGTACCCAAGACAGGGGGACAGTACGTCGGGCTTTAGAAAGAACTCGACCTGTCTTGTGGTCTCGAACCTCGAGCTCCTAAGGGCTTCCGGGGTGCCCGTCTGGAGAGGGACAGACGGATGTGTTCTGACAGGGCGTGTCCCTCCAGAATGCATCCTCCGAATCCTCACGGTGCAACCCGGCTGTGAAGTCTTCGACCTCTCGCCTGCAGAGCGTCAGGGTAACACCCTGCGGTGGGTCGATGATGCGGAGCCCGGGAGCGGAGTCCGCGGAGAGCAGTCGGCGCCGCCTGGCGGAGCCGGCCCGGTCAACTACTATATCGGGGACGAGGACTCGTCTTCCGAGCTGGAAGTTGAGGTGCGGGCCAAGAGCTCGGCAATGCCGGCGGGACCCCCGCCTGGACCACCTAAGGAGGGTGGTCCCCGGGGGATGCCCTCTGCGCTGCATCGGTCCAGGACGGTCGATGATAGGCCGCCGCCAGGGCGGGAAGGCAAACTAAAGCCTACCCCCAAGGTGGCCCCAGAGGGAGCGCCTTCGGCAGGGGAACAGGAGCGGGGAAGATCACACAGCCCCCCTCAAAAGGTGCCTCCCGAAGCACCGCCTGCGGACACGATCCGCTACAAGACGCCGCCCAGGGCCCGGGATGAGCTGCCTGAGGATCCTCAGGCCGCGCCCGGTGACCCTGAGGGTGCCGGTGCAGCGCCTGGGGATCAGCCGATGGAGGCGGACCGTACGCTTACTCCAGCGGATTTGTTGCACCCGAAGAACTTCAGCAAGAAGGCGAACCCGAAGCCGCCGCCGGAGAGGCCAGCCGTTCCGGAAGGAATGGTCACGGTGAAGCCTGGCCCGACGCCGAAAGGGGTCAGGCCTCCACCGCCGTTCCTGATCATGGAAACCGAGAGGGCCGAGGAGTTCTTGAGCACCAGGCCTGGATGGTTGCTGGGTGGGCCGGCTGAGCCGCCCATCGCGCGATCTCCTCCTCCCCCACCTGCTGCGAGGAACCGGTCGGAAAGGCCCTTGCCTCATGGAGGGCTGGGGCCCGGGCCTTACCAAGGCCCTATCCGGCCTAAGCTTGGTGGGCCTCCGCTCAAGGCCGCTCCGAAGGGGGCCGTTCCTAGTGCTGAAGCCCCTTCTGCGAGCTCGGCCTCCACGGGAGGCCCAGAGGGCTCCCGAGAAGGAGGTACGGCCGTCCCGGAGGAGACCGAGGAGGAACGGGCCAAGACTGAGGCCATCCTCCGCGGGATCGACGATTTCATGGCATCCGTGGAGCGTCGGTCGGCAAGCCAAGAACGGCCCGCTCCGAAGTCTCCTGCGCGGCACACCTTTGTGCCTTTCAGTGTGGATCCGATTCCCGAGGAGGCCGCAGTGCCTGGGGAATTCGTCGATCTCGGGGACACCCCCGACCGGAGTGCGATCCATGGCGGGGGCGTGGCTGGTTGCCCTACACCCGAGGAGATTGGGAACGGAGACCCTAGAAGGGTTCCTTCCCGTGGGTCCGGCCACAAGTGTGGTATCCGCGGGTGCCGTGCCGAATTCGAGAACGAGTACGAAGCCGCGTACCACCGAGCGGCGGTCCACGGAAGGGGCCTTCCGGCGAACATGGTGCCGGCCCCGTGCGACGATGCGTTCTTTGGAGAAGCCGCTGTGGCTCTGAGACGCTTCCGCCACGGAGAAGCTCGAAGAGACCACAGAGACCGTGTCTGGGTCTTTGAGGCTGACCTGGGCCGGTTTACGCATATCTCCAACCCGGACCGCTTCTGTGATCGCATCGGGGCGGAGCTGCGTGATTTCAGGCGGCTCCCGGATGGGGCGCCTTGTGTCACTCCCGATGGTCTCTGGCGCACGTATCGCCTTGACCGGAGGCCGGTGCAGCGGGCGAAGCCTCCCGTGCGCTACCCGAGTACCATTCTCGGGCCAGCGTACGAGGAGACGGACTTCATGATGCCCAACGCCGCAGCTCCGAGTCCCTACCGTCACTTGTTTAGGGACGAGACCCCGCTGGGCGAAGCGTGGGAGGCGATTCGCGAAGAGCAGGGGAGATCCGGAGAGGTTCCCGAAGATGTTGAACCGCCTCCTCCGGCGTTCCCCGACGAGCTTTTGGAGCCCCAAGATCCGGACGTGGACGCTCCCCGGGAAGATACCCCGAGGGAGCACGTCCAAGCGATGAGGGAAACCTTTTCAGACCTTATCTGGAACGCCAACGATGGGCTCAGAGAAGAAAAGCTCGCCGCGGGTGTCTTGAACCCTATCGCAAAGCAGACTGACACCCAACTGGAGATAGATCCCCCTATGCTGGAAACGGATCTGCTCCCTCGAGAGAAAGGGGGTGTCCAGAGGACTGGAACCCCGCCTGATCCACGATGGGGTGCGGAGCCTCAGGCTTCCAGCCCTAAGAAGAAAGCTCCGCCATCTTCGGCGACGCATTCCGAGGATCAGGAGATGGCTCCTGCTCCTCCGGATGCCTCTCAGGAGGCGTCTTCCTCCTATGCAGCGCCTGCGGCCAACGTGACTCCCCCAGCTGAGGCAGGGAGTCCGGAGGTCCGGATCCCTAGCCTCGCGGAGTCTATGAAGGCAGGCTTGGCACGGGAAAGAGCGGCGGCACGCGCCAAGGAGGAGCTTGCTGCTTCGGCCCCGGAGGCCGCGGCTGCGGCTCCTGAGGCACGGCGCGACACCCGCCTTCCTGCAGTGACCAAGGAGGAAAAGGAGACAGCAGAGGCTAAGTCCCTCTCCTCCCTCAAGCGCGCCGTTGAGGAGAGCGGCTCTGAGCGTCAAGGCCCCGCGGCCAAGCGGGCCACAACCAAGAAGGAAGAAGCGCCCTCGGCACCAGCCGGCCCTGCAGGAGCCGCGGCCGGGACAGGCGCGGCTCCCTCGTCTAGTGGCGAGGCAGGTGCCGAAGAAGGTGCCTGCGGGGCCGCTGCTCCGTCGAGCACAGACAAGCGGCGACCCGCGGAGCCGGAGGGACCGCCGCCGCCCAAGAAGCGATTCACAACATGGCAGGATACCATGGAGTCGCCGGCTCCCCAACACCGAGTTTCGGGGGGTTACGGACTCTCGAACGAGGTTCCCGGGGCCGATTGGCGCGACGTGGACTGGGATGCGACTCCACCGCCGGGGCCTGGAAGGCCCGGCGCCCGCGACGTGGATCCCAGGCTCACGGTCCCCATTGATCTCCAACATGATGAACAGATCAGGGAATTCTTCCGAGGCGGTGGTGAGCATACGCTCGAGCAGCTCCTCGCGTTGGCGCGGCGCCGGAGGCGCGCGTTCGTCTACCAGGCTGCGATTTTGTCGAACAGGCCAGTGTTTGAAATCTGGCCCGATTACGATGAAAACGAGATTGGACCGACACCCGAGCGCGTTCCGCTCCTCACAGGCAAGGTCTGGCCTTGGGGCTGGTGGGATTGCTTTACTTGTGGGCGTGCGAACCCACCAGAACGCAATACCTGCCGGCACCATGATTCCGAGGAGCTCGGAGGTCCCCCCTGTGTGGGGATCTTCGAGGACAGCCTGTACTGGAGCACGCCGGTGGACCTGCGAACGGCGCCGGCGTGGTTCATCGAGGTCTGGCTCGATGAACATAAGGAAGGCATAAAGGAGTACCTTTATGCGAAGCGTTCGGACGCGATCGCCGCCGCAATGTCCAACGCCTACTGGACCTGTGGGCGGGACACATGCCAAGAGAGGAACATGTTATGGCGCAAACTGTGCTTTAAGTGCAGTGGCCCTAAGTCGGGCGCGTCGTTCATAACCCACGGCATGCCGCCCCAGGAAGGCGACGATGAAGCTGCCTCTTCGTCGGAAGAGAGCGAGGGCACGAAGATGGAACGGATCGAGCGTTCCATCAACGCCGATCCCCTTGCGGAGCATGCGAGGAAATTCCTCCGCTCCGGACGGAAGAGGCTCCGCGCTGAAAAGCGAAGGCAGGCAGAGCTCTCTCAAGACTCTGCCCGAGCCTGGTGGAGCCAACCTTCCTCCGGGCGCGGTGCACCCAGTGGGGGCCGCAGCTCTGGCAGCAAGGGGGGTGGCAAAGGTGGTGGAAGGGGAAGCTCGAACCGCTACGGCAACCGAGGATGGTGGGCCGGAGGTGCTGCCGGACTGGCATACTCCTCCCGACTCGGCGAGCGTGCTGGGCAGCCCGCCCTCACGATCCCACTGCGTGGCCCGGGTGGCCACAGAGTGGCGCCCGAGGCCCCTGCCGTTTCTTCTCGCCCCGCTGTCTCTTCCGGGCCCTCGAACCGTGGTGGGTTCCTTGGGGCCGTGCGCTCGATAGGCGCTGCGGTCTCCAGCTGGGCTCCCTCCAGGAGAGCGCGCAATCGCGCAGCCCACGCCACAACGGGCAACATTGGATGGAAGACGGGTTTGGTGGCCGCTGCGCTGGCGCCTACCCTCTTCACTGTTGAGCGCGGTGCCAGAGAGGTGGCACACGTGAGCCTCACTGCAGTTGCCACTGCGGCGGAGGACCTCATCGAGGAATCCTCTGGTAGCCTCGTTCGGGGTGTCCGCGTGGTTGGCTTGACGGCCGTCGTCCTACTGTGGACGTTCGCGGCCGTAGTGCTGTGGTGGGCCGGACGTGTCGCCACTAACCGGCTAATGCACGCCATGAACGGTAACCCCTTTGGGAATGCTGTTCTGGTGTCGCTCGAAGGCCGGGAGGCTGTCTTTGAGGTTACATCAAAGACTAAGGCCGGAGCACACAGGGTTCTTGTGATCCTCAACGAGGGACGTTGTGGTCACATAGAACGCGCTGTTGAAGCTGCGGGGCAACTCGTGGCCATGACAGGCGCGAGCGCTGCCCCAACGCTGTCCGTCGCCCCGGCCGCGACTAGACGCGCACGTGCGATCCTCGGCGCGCCGGCCCTGGAACAGGGGTGCCTTGCCGGCATGGTGTCGAAAGCGAGATCGCTCTCTGAAAGAGCTCGGAATGTCGGGAACCCGCCCGAGGGTTGCCTTGACGGCTTTACCAAGCTCAGAGGCCGCCACGAGGTGGCCACAGTGTCGGCGCCTCCGACAGAGACTGTTCCGAAGACGCCTGCAGCGGAGGCTTACCGCCAGGGTACCTCTGCGGCGTCTCCGGCTCCGACAGCTCCCATGTCGAGCCAGGCACGGCGTGTCAGAGACTTCCCGATCCCTGACGGCTTCGAGCGAGCCGGGGTCAAGTTTCTGACCCTTCCGGAGTATCACGCTGTGGTACAAACGATGCTATCGGACGCTGGGCATGGGGACCACGTTTACGTGCGAGCCTACAGCTTCGATAGCAAACCTTTGGTTGGAGCCCTCGTGTCCTCGCTGGAGCGAGGCGCCCGAGCCCACGTGCTTGCCGACAACTCGCAGACGAGCCGGACCAAGCTCCAGCTGCAGTCACTCAAGGAGCTAGGGGCGGCTGGCGTCCAGGTCCGTGTCGGCAAGGGCACCTCGGTCAAGGCGGCTTACGCCGCCGAGAACCGCACGGACGTGAGCATCGGCGCAGGCCTCGCGGGCATCCACCACGCCAAGACGGTGCTCGTGACGAGGCCGGACCCCACAGTTAGCGCCGTGATAGGAAGCCTAAACTTTAGTGCTAGTTCACGGGCCAACGCGGAGGTCGGCATCGCGGTCGCCAGTGTGCTGACCTCTGAATTTAGCCAAAAGTGGATAGATTCGTTTGGCACCGAGTGGTCCAAGGCGCTGAAGCTCGAGGAGTTCGAAGCACCTCAGCGGAACCACCGCGGGCGGGCAAAACCCTCAAATGTCCAGCAGCCCGCCGCGCAACCCAACGTGGAGCCGCAGTGACCGTGGACTAGAAGTCGCGGACTGCGCTCCGCCCTTCTAGCCACCTGTGGCAACTTCAGTTTGGTCGCAGCACCTAGCTGCTTTCCGATGAGACGACAGGGTGGCGTATCCGCTCTACAGGTCTTTGACGGGAGCGGCTAGGGAGGCACGGTAGTGCTCCCGAAGCGAGTGGAGTAACGCCGCAGCTTCAGCTGCTCGTTTCACCAGCCCTGTGGCCGCAGTGCGGCGCAGGCTGTGTACAGTAGGAAACCAGAGCCTCGTGCAGCACAGGCCGTGAACAACGAAGGTCTTGTGCTGAGTGCGAAGGGTTTGTAGGAGGGCAGGGTCTGTAGGTCAGTTTTACGGCCTCCGGCCGCCCGCGGAATCCTACGGCTCTATCGTGCTCTCGGCTGAGGTGCGAATGTAACTGTACATAGTCTGCGGGCTGGCTGTTGTGCTGTATGCTTTTATGCATGCTCTTCTGTAATTCGTATTCATAACATTTTTGGCTCAAGTGAGCACGGCAGTGTGTCGTTGGTAGCTTCTCGTTGCCGCGACGCAATTGCGCGCAGCCCGTCCTGGGCGGACGTTCGACCTGTCACGGTCGTTGGACTTTCTGCTTGGACGGAAAACGAGGGTGCGTGCTGCCCCTTTGGGTTTCCGTTCTCCACACACTACTACTACTACTACTACTGCGAGGACTGTTTACTGCTGCTGCCGTTGCCCGAATCAGGTATGCTCCCTATGCCTATGCATGCACAAATGAAGCTTTGCCAGACACATCTACAGGGCCTCTCGGATCCCACAGCCTCTAGCCCATACAGACTCAAGTCGCCGAATTGAGCCCTGCCAACATCCACTGACCCTGTCGGCCGACACCGCCCAGAAGCATGATTGCTGTTTGTGACGATGCTCAGCTCCCTCAGCAACAACTCCAGAACTTGAATTCCGAACGCTTGCGGCCCCGGAAACTTTTGCCCTGCAGCGCGGGATATTCCCACATCAAGGGCGTGCTCCTGCAAAGGCTTCATTCGTCGGTGCAAAGTGCAGAATATAACTTCCCTGAATCTGCATCTTCGCACAAAGACACGTCATTACTCCAGTGCGAAAGAATCAGGAACTTATCGGTGATGTCCTCATGGGAGAGAACATGAGAGACTTGAGGGGTCGAAGAATGCATGGCTTGCTACTCGAGTCTTTCTGGCGGCCGGCCTCTGCCACGTCGTCCCGAGCACGCATCGCAAAAAGGAAATCTCTCTCCTGCATGGTCCAAGCCGGACATATCCACTCAACTTCTGATGTTGTTGGCGGGGCAAGCTTGGAGACAAATCAGCCAAGATCAGCGTGATGCTTGCACATGTACGTAGCGGTAGCGCAGTTGATGCATCCGATGCGAGCTCGTGTGGAGTTAACACTGTGGATTCGTGGCGTTACGGCTCTACCGTCATCGCAAAGCTCATCTCAAGTCCTTTTGAGTGAGATTTCGCATCGTCGTTGCCTTGGCACGTGCTACTGCTAAACCAAAACCAGCTTGGGGCAAAACTTCTTGCTGACTGCGCAAGTGCTTTGTATGCTAGGCTACTCTCTGTGTAGCACGAAGCGCGGTCACTGGACTATTTCGTCTCCGTGTCTCCTGTCCAAATATGCATGCAATAGGCTTCGGAATAGATGCTGGCTGCACCTTCACACCACCTCGATAAGTGAAGCAAGTTTCGTGCCGTGACTCCTGTTTGGGTATGTCATCCAAAAGAACAAACTTAAGTACTACATCGTCTAACCAGCGCCAGTTTCGCAGGAAGCGAAAAGGCCATTCTGAAGCTGGGGGTCGATTTAGGAAGGGGCTAGCGGCTAATGATCTAATGAAAGTCAGCATTCTGGGATTGGAGGTTGCTGCTTGCCTCGCGCTAAGGTCCGGGCGTGGTACGGCTCACGGCTGCCCATACCTTTGCCATGGCAATTTGATTGCATTCTAAGCCATTGATGTAGAGAAACAAGAACACCCTCATCTCCACAAGCATGTCTTCCCCCGCAACAGGATTCTGCCTGCTTTGGTGTTGGGGTCTGGCAGTGTGTGTGTGTGTGTTCACATGTGTATGGCTCCTGCATCACTTGGGCTCTTCTGCATGATCAAGATGAAGTAAGTGTTCAGCAGCTGAGGATCGCGTTGGCCAGTGGAAGGAAGCTTGCGCTGCGGCACACCCTGAGTTCATGACAGCTGCGTCGACCATGGATCACCTGGGAGTTATGCGAAAGCCACAGTTCTGTTGCGCATCCCAAGTGCTACCACTTAGCCGCAACAACTGCGCTCTTAAATTTATTTCTACATGTATAACCACCCAGGATTCTTAAGGCATACTTTTCAATATCATCATCTGTAATTACCATTGGAAATTACGGTCGTGTGGAGCCTGACTGGGCCGGGTTGGGCTCCCCAACATGTGTGGAGCCCTAAACCCTAAACCCTAAACCCTAAACCCTGAACCCTAAACCCTTTTTGCAGCAGGCCTCGTTGTCCAGCAGCCTAAACCCTGAACCCTAAACCCTAAACCCTAAACCCTAAACCCTGAAATGAGGTCCCCAATGGGTTCACAAACCGCCTGCGCACTGAGTTGCCTCAGGATGCAACAATACATGCTACTACCCATAGGCTCCATAGTAGCCCCTTTTTGGGGCTCTTATTTAGAATACTTTCCGGTAATCCCAGAAAGGAACTACTATAGAGACTCTGGGTATATGCCGGCCATAGTCTCAACCTGGAGACCTGAGCCTGAGCCGCTGGATGCCTGAGGATCGGACAGAATATCCGCGGGAGCCAAGGCCCCGAAAATCTGGTTCAGCCTGAGTCGCGGACCGGCACCCGGGGCAGAGCAACTACTAATACGCAACTGTGCCCACATGAGGAAGAAAACTTAAGTACGTATCTATCATCATCGATCGCTGTGTTTGCAAGCGTGCGTAGTACATGTGATGCCGTCCCTGTTTCTATGTTTCGATAAGTGCAGGCGTTCTGGGTGATTTGCTGCAGGCAAAGCTTGTGTGAAGCACCAGCTCGCGACCATATGGCTGAGGATTCTCTGACACCTGCACTTGCAACTCTGGGCATGGGCATCGGGATGTTTTGCATCGGGATTCGGACACCCGGTGCTTCAGACTAGGAACCTTTCCAGGTACTGTGGTGCGCGACATATTGTGCGTATACCGTGAACATCACCTGTCAGTATAGACGAACCACTTCCGCGTGTCTGTGTGTACATGCAAGAGCAAAGATGCATGTATTGATATGTACCTACATGCATAGCTGCATACATACCTAGCAGGCACATACTTGCATACATGCTAGCATACACCCATGGGCATTCATGAATGCATACGTACACACACAAAAACAAGAATGAACAAACCTCATCTCACATATGCATGTAGCATACCTTTAGTACATACATGCATGCATACACACTCACTCTGGTCGCACACACATAACATGTATGTATATATGCCTATTATATACATATATATATACACATACATGCCTCTGCATTCGGATTCACATACACACATACACAAGCATAGACAAACACATGCATACGCACACGTACACACATTATGCTTGCGTATGCGTTAATATGCCCATGCATACTCATGCATATGTACATGCATACACACATACACACCGCCCTTGCAATGCATACTCACCTTCGAAAGTCGATACTGAAAGGGCTTGTGACATACGAGCTCTGTGCATAGACTATCTATTTGCCGGCTTAAAGCGAAGCACAACTCAGTTGTGACATGTACTTTACGAGAATATATCGACTTAGAGGTCGACTGCAACACCATGTGCCAAAGCATGTTCTGCCGTAGACATGACCTATCGTGTCTTGCGGGAAAAAACATGCGAGCGCGCCACGTCCGTGGCAGTTTCAGCCACAGAAAGTCCCAATGCTTGCCTTGGCACCAAGAATTCGCTGACATGACTGTCAATACTCACTGACGGTCTTACCTTTAGGTGGGTTCTCGATGAGAGCCTCAGACATAAGAAACACAACATATGCTAATCAGCGATAGTTTGCATAGAATGGCATAGAACTGAAGTTTGAGTAAAGCTTGAAGCTGCCTCGCAAGCGCAACTTAAGGGCCATGGGCTGAAGATGGGAGCTTGGGCCATGAGCGGGACCACAGCGAGCAACTGTATCCGAGTCGCTTTTAGCTGCAATGTGCAACTGAACAGCAGAGCATTAAAGACGACAAGCTGCAAACCTAACAATTTCAATCACTGGATGGGCGCACGTAGGTGTGCATATATCCATGCAGCAAGAGAGAGAGGGAGAGAGAGAGAGAGAGAGAGAGAGACAGAGAGAGAGAGAGAGAGAGAGAGCGAGAGAGAGAGAGAGAGAGAGAGAGAGAGAGAGAGAGAGAGAGAGAGAGAGCGAGAGAGGGAGAGAGGCAGACCAGAGCGATCGAGCCATGCAAACACGTACACACACTCGCACACGCACTCTGAGCTGGTTGAAAGAACCCCGAAGGCGGATCCGTCAAACTCCAAACAAGAGCCTCGAAGGATATGGCTCAGGGTCTTTTCAACTGAGGGTTTCAATTTTAGAGTGCCTTTTGGATGGCCTCGGGGTCTTCGTCCAAGTCCCGAAGCTGCAAACCCTAGCAGCCAAGCCGCAGACCCTCCCAGTCATAAGCGACTGCATCTCCGAAACCATACCTACAACCCGTCTGTTTAGCTCTGCAACCCTCAGCCCACCAACATGAATCTGCAACCTCCCAAGAATCTCCGGGCACCGAGCTGTACAAAGTTACTGAGCTCCTCTTGGAGTGGAAAAAGCCGCAGATGAAAGCTGGTAGGTACAGTAAAGCTGAATATAACTCGGCTTCTGAAGGTCATCACAAGGGCTGCACATGGCTGTGTCAACATCCATCCACTGAGTGCTGCACATCGGAACGGTCAGGAGTCAAGTTTGACATCAGGGGATCGAAATCCTAGCCTTCTCAAACCTCGCTGCCTCCTTCAGACGATCGAAGCACCAAAAAGTGAACTTGACTGTCGACACTGCAGGTGTTAGCTAAGAAATACAAGCTCCACGACAACACTAATTGATGAACAAATCCCGCCAGAGCAACGCGATGATATTTCTAGCTATGCTTTCAGGCTGTCCTGCAGAACGGCATCGTGCGCCATGACTCCTGGGTCGTGGGATGGGTGGTGCGCTGTGCTGACAAGGCAATGTAACCTGAAGCCTCCCTCTGCACCACACCTGCTGTATCGAAATCACAGGAAAGGAGGCGATGGAGCAGAGCAGGGTACGGCTTATCGACACACCGGATGTCGAAATCGCTGTGTCCATTTCACTGCTCCGTTAGACTGAGGGTTTGTCGGTCCGCAAAGTGTGCCTACTAGTAGTTGCAGGTCCTGCTTTAAATCAGTCCGAAGCAGGCAGACTGTCCTGTCACGAGGTCCGGCCATCAATCCCTGCCCACTGCGTATCAAGGTTGGCAAAACATTTTGGATTGCTTAGTTTGCCGGTGGGTTGATAGGCCAGGCTTTGTGCCTTTGCTGGGGCATGCCGTGAATGAACCGGAAGCTACATTTATCTGCCACAGAAATGTTGGTTGCCAACGATGCCCTGCGTCTTGCTGCCGCCTGTGTGGCGTGGCATGATGCAACTAACTCTACAATGCTCTGCAACTCCCGTTTGGGAATTGCTTTGATGTGAAACATCTGCGGCCGGCAGCCCAGTTCGATCTGCATCCCCAGCGGAACAAGAAGCTCAGTACTAGTGTCGTTGTCCTATATGAACTCGGCACACCGAGTGCCAGACGAATCCCAGTTGAAGACTTAAGTCTACAGCAACATAACTACTGGCTGAACTTCAGATTGTCGTGGACGTTTCCGAGTCGGATTTTCGGTTCTCTCTGTTTGGAGTCTGGGGCTTGGCAGTTGAGCTCGAGGGTGTCGACTGTCAGGACGCGAGAAGTGTGCTAGCCGGGCAAATTCCAAGATGGAACAATATGATGAAACAGAACAGAAACTCAAGATCGAAGCATGCCGATCCCTGAAATCCAAGCTGTGCGAGCCACGAAACTACAGTGAAGCCCAACGAATCTCCAAAGCCGGAGAGCGCAAGAAAAAACGACGACCGCGCGAAAGGTGTTTGATCTGCAACTCTTTTGCCTCTGGCGGTGGTCTGGCTGCATTTCGGCTCCCTCTCTCGGACCATGTTTCTTCCAAGAGTTGGAAGCCCGTTCAAGACACTTGCCATCGGCAAACCAGCACTCTCAAGTGTGCTGCTGTGCATGATTTCACTGGGGAGGAACCCTGAAGCCAACTATGCGAAACATGGTCTCGACCTTTGGCTGAAGCTCCTCCGGCTGGCTTCCCTCATCAGCAATAGCATTTGAGTCCTCATCGGTCGTTGCAGAAGAGACATCCCCAGCATTGGCATCTTTGGGCCTCCCACCCCGTGGCAGAAGATCACCTGTGTCCTGGTTCGTCGTGGCAAACTGGGCGTCCATCAGATCGAGGCCCTTCACTTTATCCTGCTTTGACACCCCGGGCAGAAGTGTTTCACCGGTGTCCTGCTCCAGGCAAGGTGCCCGAAAGCATCCCGAGGTCAGCTGTGCTAGCTTCTGCAAGCCCCTGTTTCTGGCGCCGCCCGGGGCACAGTTGATGCCGACTGTATGCAATCTCGGCCGCATCGGGTGGCTCAAGTACTGAACCTGCACTTGCGTCAAGAGATCTTCTGTTACATCTGACTCACCATCTGTAATTAGATATATGGCTTCGGCACGCTTGTAAGCGAAAGCCAAACGCAAAGCAGCACTGAGGTTGCTGATGCCACCAGCCTGTGCGTGCTGACAGAACTGCATGGCAGCTTCCACGTTTTTGGGCGTCGCATCGACGAGGTCGTCCTGAAACTCCACCTGGTAGTCGGTGAATGTCAGGATATTGAAGCGCCGCCCGGTCTTATGAAATTGTTGTATCAACGCCAAGTTTACGGCGCTCGTAACATCATCCAAGTAGGCCTGCATGGATCCAGAGGTATCCACGACGAAGACCACGCTGTCCTCGGCGATCTTCCCAAGCAGCGACCTGACTACAACGATGGTGAGAGATTGGCGGTCGGTGAGGAAAGAGATGTCCTGTGGGATGTACTCGGAACCATTCCCTGATGGCTTCACAGAGAAGACAAAAGGCTCAAGAAGCTCCAAAGCCACCAACACCTGGCCTTGCTCATCACTGCAGAAGCTCATTCCCCCCTCTTCGGCCAGCGTCCCATCCTCTCTGCAGCAGGCGCGGAGCTCGAAGTCGCAGAAAGGGGCTGGCTCTCCGTAGGGCGTCATGAGGCTCAGGTTCACATTCACCGATTTCGTCTCAACTTTGTGAGACTTAGGCTCGAAGTCCCCTGTCTCACCCACCTGCAGCTCGAACTGCATGGGCACATAGGGGGACTCGCCCTCCGGCTCCAGTGCGAAAATCAGCTTTCCAGGAGGCAGCTCAACTCTTGCCACCCCAGTGCTTGAGGTAATGCCCGTGGCGATGGGTGTTTGCATTCGCTTTCGACCCGACCTCACCACGAAGGGGCATCCCCTTGCCGGCTCGTTAAATCGAGTATGAAGGGCGATCTCGCAGAGAAATCGACAACGCTGGACACAAATGCGGAAGATCTGCTGGCCGTCGATGTCCAAGACTTCCAGATCCTGAGCCAATGGCTCGACCGGCGCAAACTCCTCCGGGCCACCGTAGGAGGCGATGTGCAGACCCACACCCAGGCGGCCTTTCACGCGGCCGTGGCCCTTGGTGACGAGCTCAAGGGGTTCTGCTCCCAAGCTGCGCTTGCGTCGCGTGATTCTCAGCGGAAAGTTGCGGAAGGGCTTGTCAAGATGATCTACGACCTCGAAGCTGCAAGCTTTCTTCATCTTCGCCAAGAGGACAAGCTGCAAAGGCCGAAACAGGGACGGCACTTCGATCTCGCCCGGCTCCAGTCTGTCGTAGTGGCATCCCGGGTCACAAATGCAGCTGAACTTTCCAGGGAATAATACCTCCATTGCCCGGCCCTCCTCATCGGTGCTGCAGCGATGCTCTGTGCCGGTGCTGTGGAACAGCTTCAATGTCAAGTTCTCTAACGGAAACAAAGGGTCACCCAGACCGTTCTCTGCTCCCGGGATGGGTGCGGCCTCCACCCCCGGAGCCAGCTCCGTGCAAAGTACACGCATGCTCACGGGAATGCGAGTGAACTCCTGAAGTTGAGCACAGAGATCATCGATTTTAGGCCACTTCTTCGAGGCCACTTTGGAGAAGAGGGTTTTGGCCCCCTGACCACAGGCCTCCTCCCCGAAAACTGCGGAGCCGTGACGTGGGTGATGCTTGTCACGCATGACCCGCACCTCTAGGGCATAGAGCGTGGGCACCTCTACCAATACCACCTCGATAGATCCTCCGAAGAACTCGTCGAGGTCCTGCTTGAGTGCCTGCGCCTTCTTCTGGTACAAGTCCTCCTCCAGCCGCACAGAGAACGCACCAGATGCCGGCGTACCACCGCAGTGCTCGACTTGGATGAAAAACTTCGTATCAAGCCAGCGACTGCTGCCATCCCCGAAAGAGAGGCTTTCTGCCTGCTGGTAGGCCCTCCGCCGGGTGGCCGACTCGCCACCCCGTCTCGCGCCTGACTTGCTTGGACTTCTTGATGCAGTGGCTGGCATGCAGCCTTGCAGTCGAAGATTGGCCGAAGCTGCAAGGCTTATTAAAGGCTTAAATCGGGCCAGGTAATTAGCCAAGAACCCAGTTTTCTAGGTTCAGGACCTTCCGAAGCTTCCAACCTTTCAGCTGTTCTACAAGTACTTGTACATGGCTTGGCTGGCTCCCAAACAGATGCTGTGCCGAAGTTTGCTTCCTACGCAAAGTGGGGTGAAACACGCTTGAGCTGGTTCCGCAGCCACTAAGCAGGTCAACTCGGGGTTACGTGGGGTGAAGTGAGCCCAATGTGAGGGAGATGAGACCTCTGCATGACGAAGCTCGGTTCAGCAATGCTCGCAGCCGGGCTGCAATTTGGGGCCCTTCCTCCGAGCTTGCCCGGGGGTGCAGTGGCTTTTTCTGCATGCACCGAATCGCAGGGTGGACCTGTGCATGTCATTAACTGCATTGGCTTGCTCAAATTAGGGCACCACGCATCGGCACGACACTGTTGAAACGTGCCGTTAAGCATTGGAACACTTCGGCTTTCAATAAAGACTGCTGCACCTCTGCGCAGGCCACTTCCATGCCACTTTAGTTCATGGTTCCTGCATGATGGACCGTGTCTCCTAATGGGGAAAGGAACCTGTATCTGAACGAAGAGATCCACCAAAATCCTGCCATCCTAAATATGTCTCGGCCAGAGGCTTGCTGTAGGATGCTTGGAATCAATTCATCGAAGGCTTCCATCCCAAGCGAACCGGGACCTAACTTTGGAATTCTGGGGATACATTCTGCGGTAGCTCTATCCAAAAAACATCTTGCACATTTGCATTGGCTCACAGCCCCGCCTCACTTTGCCGGGCCTGCGTTTCTGGCAGAGTTTAGGGTTTCAGTGTTGGGCTCGCTGCAAGAATCAACAACAAGCTAGCAAGGTTATTAACATTAACCTTGCAACAGCGCGAACGGCAGTTCGTGGATAGCAGGACTTCGGCACACGGGGGTCGGGCTCTCACGACATGAAGCTCACAATCCCAGCCACCATCAGCATTCGGAAATCGACACCGACAAAATGTTCATACTCCGCCTCAGGATACGAGAGTCGCCGACGACACTCCTCGAGGGCGGAGTGTCAGGCAACGGGGGCGACCACTGGGGTCCTAGGAACAACCTGGGTCTCATCCGTGCTGCAAGTGTTGAGGGACTCAGAGGCGGGCGAAAGTGCAGGGTGCTGGAATCACCTGTACGATTTGTATATGCATGTTTATGGTTAGGTGTTCGGGTTGCCCTCTCACAAATCGAACTCAGCCGGGTGTTGCAGTCGCGGCTACAGAAAAGAAAATTCGAATCTCCAGCTCAGTCGAGAGATACAAAGCTCAAGATTTAACCGCAGTCGAGGCCGCATCTCCTGTCACCATCCATGCATGCCCTGAAAAGAACATGCTGTGACACCATATGCGACGTAAACCTCATTACACCTCGCCGTACACCCTGCAACCCAAACCCAAGAAAACCACCGAACCCTACAAGCCATTACAAGCCCTAAAGCCCAAAGCGATACAGACAGGGAGCGACTATACACCATAAGCCCTGAACTCTCAACCCAATGATCCCATAACCCTCCACTGGCCCAACTGCTTAGAGTCCTAGAGCCCTAAAGGTTATCCTGTTCCCGGTCCTTCTGCGTGGGCGGGCTGGCCACAAGATCCTCCAGCTCGGCGAGGTCGTCCGGTGACAACTGGAGCATCCACATTCTACGGCAAATGCAAGCTACCCGTCGACCTACGCCTGCCCACGCACAGGCATTCAACGTGCAATTGACATGGGGGTTTCCGAAAACAAGGGACCCTAGGATGGGACCCTAAAAAGTAGGATCCTTATAGTATGGGACCCTAAATAGTAGGATCCTTATTATAAGGACCCCAAATAAGGTACCCCTAATTTTCGGAAACTCCTTGCCTCTGTGGGCGCAAAGAAGGCCGACGAGGAGGAGCTTGGGGTTGGCCCCAGACGATCCGGGCCGGAGGCAGGCCTTAGCATCAGCAGCACTTCTCTTTCTACAGTAAGTAGAGCCGTGTCTAAAATTAGGCCTAAGCGCTGGGTTCAGATTTAGGATCGGATTCGTAAGAACCGAGAGTTAGAAGCATGATCAGGACCAGTATTGGGAGTCTAGTCGTGCAGGAATGCAACTTCTGCTTCTGGTCAACGAATGCAGCAGCCGAGCAAGTGGGAGGAGCAGCAGCAGTAACAACCCCAGGCAGCAATCCTAGTACTATCACTTCCAGTCGTAATGTGCAGTAGCCGTAGAGCTTACCCATAGGCCTCATAGTAGCTCCTTTTTGGGATAGCCTTATAGGATTCTAAACATTAACCCCGAAAAGGAACTACTTTGGGGCCCTATGGTAATCCGGCTCGCAAGTCGTGTCTGCGGTTGCGAGGATCAGGCCCCGAAGCTTGAAACCAATGCGCCCTCTGCCCGAGAAGACCCCGAACGCTGGAAGCTAGTCTTACTTGTTCGTGTTACGTCATCTCACATGCTCCATTCGCTTCCTCCCTTCCTTGCTCGCTGACTCCCTCCAGAAAAGTTGGCACGCATAGTTGAAAGCTAAGCCGTTTGGAAGTCTGCGGCTTTCCTGGAAACCCCCGAGCCCAGCTTTCTGAAGCCCTAGGAATCCTCCATGTTCATTGAAGGAGCTTTGACGTCGTTGGAACCACATGGCGGCCCAAAGGCGTGGGTAAGCCCACCAAACCAGCCTGCAGGAAAGCCCTTGCACTGCACTCATCGGGGCCTTCTGAACAGACTGAATTAGCAGCATAGTAGAGCCCAGTAGTGAAGCCATAGTAACGGCAGCCGGTAGCATCCTAAAAACGAAAAACTATCCCCCTCAGGAAGGCTTCTTCTGAAGCAGCGGAATCTGCAAAGCCCAGGGCTGCAAGCCACTCTGCCTCACCAGACGGCGTGGGTGTCTGACAGCGCTGGTCAAAGAACCTCAGTGGGCCATTCACGTTTCAATTGGCAAATGTTTGTCTGACATCGGCGCTCCCATGACGGGCCGAGCAAGTTGCATCCACAGCCCCGCCGGCAGAACCCACAGCCTTGCACAACTTCTTGGGTTACGAACTCCAACTCGTCTGATGTTGCTGTGGATGGTTCTCCTATTTAACATGTTGACCGTAGCCTTGCCGCAGCTTTCCGAGAAATGGGCAGCTCCGAAAACATTGTCGTCCCCTAAGGAGCTCGTTCAAGAAGTCTTCATGCTCAGATTGCTTGCTCTTCTAGGCCTTTGACAGCACAAGCAAGCAAACCACAAAGCCTTAAACCGAGTCCCATGAACCCTGAAAGCCGGCACTAAGTCCCAAAGTCCTAAAAAGCGCATCCCCAAGAGCGCGGCTATGACAACCCGAGCCGCAGGATCTTGGCCGCGACGAGTCCCCTTGGCGGCGCTTCTTTCTCCTTGCTTCTGGCATGAAAGCAAGTCACGATGAAAGAAGTACGTCCATGACGCTATGACGTACTGTGCTACTTCGAGGATGCCCTCGGTGCCGGACCTTGAGAACGGCGAAAGGAACATGAAACTTGCACTTGCCAGACCTCCAAGACAGCCAGGTCGCTGGAGACTCGCTGGCTGGCAATCGGGGCTGTTCTTGGGGTCCCGGTGGAGACATCCTCGTTGCATCTTGAGCTTGTTTACGGCTTGCAGCTTCAGCATTCGCCGCTTAAGCATCGGCAGTTGAGGGGATCGTGCTTCCGGGTGAACCACCCGGAACCGCTTTGTGCCAACACCCCAAGATCAGTTTCAAATCGCAGGTGCTCCTATAGTCCTGAGTTGGAAAAACGCCAAACCCAACCACCAGTCATTGAATTGAACGGGGAGTGCTCCTGAAGAGCACGGGTCTGAGTCTGCATGAATATTTAATCAGTATGGTCCCCCAAGCCCCGTGAACAGTTCTGCTATGCTGTTCTACTATACTCAATTTCAATAATATACCCGAACAGCCCTGTTCTAACTACACTACTCCTTGCGTTGTCGAATGCCCCCTATATGAACCAGTCCTAAACAGATAGAAACCCACGGCCGAGCTGCAAAGCCACGGCTCGGCGCTGTGCCTCCGGTGGCGGGCTCTGCAGATCCGTCGACCCGGAGGAAACCAGCAGGCGCTCAGAAGGGGAGAGCCTTATAGGGCTTAGGGCCACGGGAGTTGAAAGGATCAAAGGCTCTATGCGGTGTCACCTGTTTTGCGCTTGTGGGTACTATTGTAGGGCTTCGAGTGGTTTTGGTTTGACTCCCGCATCGCAAGCCACAGCAAGCACCGCAAAGACCTTCCGGGGTGGTTAGGGGTTTAAGCTTAGGTTTGCTTTGTGGCTCTTCTTGGTGCGAAGGCGCCAGTCGTTGTGGTCCACCTCACTGAACTGGTGATCTGTTGGTTGGAAGCGGGAAACATGAGGGCACGGATGAGCCGCCTGTCGCCAGTCATGCCTAGTAGATAGCTGCGAGGATCAGAAAGCTAAGCCTTCGACTCGTGAACGCTCGAAGTCCAACCATCTGGAACACTCTAAGGTTTCCCGGAACCAGCAACAATCTCCGGCCATGACAATCTTTCATCGAGAAACAAAGGCCGTACGGTGGGTGGCGGTCGTGGTGGAGGAGAAGTCTGAGCACTTGTCTTCGGCAGCAGGTTCA
>CAJNDT010002918.1:0-27036 GCA_905221615.1 Symbiodinium sp. CCMP2592
AACATGGCAGTAGCTACCCAGGAGAATGGCAACAATCTAGAAGAAGAAGACTGTACAAAAAAACACAGTGTCTTCTGTCTTCTGTTAAAAATATGTTTGTGCGATGACACTCTAAGCTCCGAGGCCTAGACTGCGCGGGGGCGTTGGCGACCAGGTGACAGAGGGGTTTCGTTGCCGGAAGGGGGTCTCAAGGCTTAGCGCCTTCGGGCCTGTCCTTGAGGGGTTTTACGGCGTAGGGGCCTGGAGGTTGCAGATTAAAGTGCAAGGTTTCGGAGTTTCGGTGCTGGGTTACACTATTCACTATGCTACACCTGCCAAATCCGACTGAAGGTGCCGTTCAGACTAGCTTAGCGTTCGGCTGAGGGCTTAAGAAAGGTCGCCCGTGCAGGTGGTGAGGTGTGGTGGGACGACTTGGCAAGCCCTGAGATGCAGCATAGTTAAAGGATCTTATAAGGCTTTCCACCTGTGTTTTCTAGTATGGTGTGCAGGGGCAGGGGGTATTTCGGGTCTCTTTCCGAGCCTGGGACCTAGTGGCTCTAGGTAGAGTGTTGGGCAAGGGACCGTCAGCAACTGCCGGTGTCGATGGGTACCCTGGCGATGGCCCTCGTGCCTGTAGTACTCTTGAAACACACCCTTCCGAACTCACAGAACCGCCGGATGCACGACGGCAGCGCCGTAATGCTTGCGGGCACCTCAGAGGAGAAAGTCCGCATCAAATTTCCTGTTCTGGAATACTGCTTCCTTGTTGGAAATATTCGATTTCCGTGAGTTGCTATCAGGGAGGCTAGAAAGGAAAGTTGGGCGAAGGAGTGCACCTGGAGTGCTCAACTTGTCCAGACCTCCCTGAGAAGATTCTTAGTCGTTGAGACATCGAAATCGATCATGGGAACCCCTGTGCATGTTAAGGTGGGTTACAGCCGCTTGCATCAAACATGTTGCGTCGCGAATGTGTCCGCCAGCGTAAATCTGATTTACCACATGCAGCATCTTTGTATAGCATTTGGGGTGCTGAGAAATAATGATGCAATCGCAGTATTGACAGTAAGTTGCCGATGAACGTGTCGGATGGAGGATTGTGCAGACATGCTGGCCCTTTTGTTATTGATATAGGTCGGAAGCCTGAGCCCCGTGAGCAGTTTCACAACACAACCTGAGCCCCCAGGGCACATCTCCGCACTTCAGATTGCAGTTAGCAATACGAAACCCACATCCCGAAGAGCAATAGCTTCAGGATCTCTCTCTCCCTCTTCCTTCCTGCTCGATTCGGGAGACAAGCTACCTAGAAGCTGTTTCAGCGAAACACCTAATTAAGCCTAGAGTCCAAAACCCTCAATTTGAAACCGGTTGCCATGAATCCTTGCCGGGCCGGGCCATGCTGACCGTAAAAACCCCAAACCGACGACCTGTCGAGGCAGCCTTGGTGAGCTGCTTCATCATTGGTTTGGTGCTACTCTTAGCTGGTGAAGGGCCTAGGCCGCAGGGTGAAGAGCGGGTAGTGTACATTCAAATGCCCTCAGCGCAGGTGAACAAGTGCAGGAGGAATTGTGGGAGCTTCTGCGTCAATTAAAGTCTTAACCATGTGTAGCCTAACAAGAGCAGTAGGAACAAGAGGTTTAGGTGCATCCTCAGTCCGCGAGAGAGAGAGAGAGAGAGAGAGAGAGAGAATCATACTCGTTCAGTTCGTACTCCGGGGTGTCGTAACTCTAGTTCGCCGCATGTAATACCATGCGTACCGCCAACAACGGGCGGCCCCCAAGGGCGGGGGTCCGCCTCCCTAGCCTGGCGAAAGAAAGAGAGAGAGAGAGAGAGAGGGAGGGAGGTGCAGAGATGCATGTCAAACTTAGCATGAAGGCAACATCCCAGATTAGTCGTACGAGTGAGTTCCCAGTGTCTTGTAAGAACAAGATATCATCGGCCAACGCCTTGGTGGCAAAGAACAGTATTGGGAGCAGTAACTGGGTTGATGTACCAATGGAAGCATCAGTAGTAGCTGCAGTATGAGCACAAGGACATCAACAAACTATAAAATCAAGAATCTTGATGACGACCACAACCGTAGGGACAATGCTTTTGCCGCTGCCGGAGTTTTGAGGCTTCAGAACCGACAAGATTCCTCCTGGGCTCAGAAATGGTCCTGACACATCCTGACATTATCCTGGCCTCGGCAGTATCCCGTCTAGTGAGTCTGACGATTTCTGGAATATATACCGTTGCCTCAAGCATCAGCTTCGTAGCTCTGATGATTCATTGTTGCCCGAAGCTTATGTGTTGGCAAAGGCACTCTGTACTGGTGCGAGAAGTACCAGCACGAGGCAAGCGAGGACGCTGTCGTTGCTCGTTTTAGTCCTAACTGAAAGGATTTATTTTGCATAGAGCGCATGTTTTCGGTCGAACTAGATATAGCTGCTTCGTGAGTAGTAGCAGTCATACAAGTGCTACTACTGGCATGCAGCAGTACGAAGCTGTATAATGCTAGTAGTAGCAGCAGCAGCAGCAGGCAATTGTCGTTGTTGCTGTCGGTGTGGTCGCAGTTGTTGCCGTCGTTCTTTTCGTCGTTCTGCCCACTCTGACCATAAATGCGTGCTTTGGAATTTGTGGTTGGCTAGGTCCAGGTTTCTCTACCATGATCAATGCTTCCGTTCGGCATGTAGAATGCAAAACCAGGGATCTTGTCAAATGCGAACGATCGCCAGAGCCGTGCAAGCAGAAGCCCGTCCATCCCACAGGTGAAATTGTGATGCGAAAAGCTCATGCCAGTTGCAGTGTTGCGCGAGGCACAGCGGCATAGCGCCGGAAGGATTGCAGCAGCAGCAGTCCGAGGCAGCAAGAGGAGTTCAAGAAATCACTCATGGGCTAGATTCGGCTAGAAGATGTTTGACCAGAAAACCACAGGTTCACAGATTCGTAATTCGTAATATGCAGCTCCCTTCGGCCTGAGACGAAGCGATGGTGGCAGAGAGTTGCAAGGTCGCCCAGCAACGAACCGGATTTGCAAGAAAGAATCAGCCGACCAATAGCTGTAGCAGGTCATCTCACATTTTAAGCCACTTGTTTTGGGGACTTCGAGCCTGTATCACAGGTGCGTGCGCAACTCGGCGCAGCCATCCAAGGCAGCATTGCCTCAACTGTGTTTTGAAACTTGCACCGTCTTTTGTGCAGAGAATGTGTTCAACCAAAAGTTGGCCTTCCATAGTTTTACATACATACTGTCTCTCAGGCTTGATGTAGGCCCGCTGAAAAACTGCACTTTGGGACGTCTTGCAAACGTCGGCTGCGGCCGGGGCGCACCCTCCCAACGAGCGTCGAGCGTCAAATCGGGGGGTCCTGCGGCCTGCAAAAGAAGCCGAAGACAGCAGAAGATAATGTAGGAGATGGTTGCTTTGAAAGCTTCGGATTGCCGCATTTTTGCTTCACCTGAAAATCTGGAGACGCGGTAACAAGGGGTTTTGTAGGATTGTTAGTGTGGTCGCTCCAAAACAAGGTGATCCCCATTCAGTTTGAGTCAACCACGACCGCTCACTCAGTCCAATGACCGTCCAAGCAGATCCCATTGCTGGGAGGCCGACGGACTATGTACCACCTGGTCCAAGATGGCTCGCTTCCGTCGTCCCCCACCGCTGAAGCTGGTACTTAGAGCACAAAAAGGTCGTGCGAACATTGCGTTATGCTTGGTTTAGAGTGAACAGATGAGAATTTCTGCATCTTGGCCTTGAGGATTCAAGTCTTCGGGGCGAGCCATCGGTATGAGAATCTGACGGATCAGGATTGATCACGTTGTGGCTTGAGGGTTGTTGCATGTTACCGGCTCCTGCATGCATCCATCCGACTTTGGTTTGTCAGGTTTAGGGCTTTGAATGTGCAATCCCAGCACGACCAACAAGCACGGCTAAGTCGGCCCGCGGAATGATCGCTCTTTTGCTCGCTCAGCTGCGCAAGGTCATGGTCGGTGTTTGCAATTGATCAGCATCAGTTCACAGAAGAAACATGCCGTTTACCAACATGTCCAACACTAGACTGGTGACTGGTGCGACTGTCGTGTAAGTGTAAGTCTTTACAGGGTAGAAGCGAGCTGTGCTTGATCGACGGCTGGGGCCTCGTTGACCCTTACCTTTGTGGGGTAGCAGCACAGAGGCTTGGAAATGGGAGGCCGGACAGGCCTAACATGTTTACAAGCTGAGGGTATCGTGCCTGATGTGCCATCTTGAACAGTGCAGCATGCCACAGGCGCATGGATCATGCGATGACAGTAGATCATACCGGATCTGCACAACGAGCAGGTGTAACTAAGCATAACCACAGAATTGAACCAAACAGGTCTTGCTTGTGGCTCGGTCGTTGGGCGCGGATGGAGAACTCAGGATTTCATCCACCTCCTAGCACAGATGGTCTATCAGGACTGAAGCACTGACGATCGTGCGCAAACGTGCCTGAGAAAGTTTTGGCCTGGGACACTGAACATGATGTTCCTTCTTCGTCAGCCCATGCCCCAGGCAGACTGCACCGCGGCCCCACCGCAACATTTCGGCTCAGTCATGCCTGTGCTACACCCAGGAAAGGCACGTGAGTTTGATTATCACGATACTCCATAGACTCCAGGCACGCATTCAGTGCCGGTTGCATTCCAGAACTGTTTGAAGCCCCGTAAGCTGAACCTCGCGTGAGGTCACGAGGGAATGTCCGTCGTAGTGTGAGAACATCGACTCGAGGTTTCTGAAGCCACGTGACAGGTTTTACGGTGTTTTCCGCTCGAACTGGGGGCTCGGGACTTGACTCGGGGGGCTGCTTTGCTGTAGTCCGACCTGCTGTTGCTTCCGCGGGCGATGCCGGAGCCAAAAATCCCGAAACCTCTGTACGCTTTTTTTTCCAGAATCCCGGGCTCCGGTCAGACCCCCACCACAAGGTTCGCCCAAACTGTGTGGATTTGAAGAAACTTTGTTACAGAGCAGGCAAAAGATGGGTCATCTGGTCATTCGGCTGCCACCTTCTGTTCAGCGCTTGAACTCGGATAATTCTACGGGACTCAGCAACTGAGCCGAGGACTCTTTGGGCCATCCCGCGATGGCTCGCATTCTTCTTGTTGCGATCTTGGGGCTCCTGAGATTGTCGGGCGCCGTGGACGTCAAGCATCAGGCTGTCGAGGCCTCCGATGAGCAGCTTGCCTGCAATGCAGCTGGGTCTGTGAGGGGCTGATCTTTGGAAGATCGAGTTCGGGTGTTGCAGTCATTTTTCAGCCCGATGCCTCAGGAGCAGGGGGGTAGATGAACTCACATGCCAAGCTTCGTTTCTCCCAATGCAGCATAACTTGCATTCATGGACGCCGGTTATTACTGTAGGCATTGGGTACTTCGTGCTCTAGCTGCCTCTAGCTGCTGGTTCGTTTGGCTGCTTGAACCCGGCTCCATCCATGGCAACCATTGCTGGGAGCATAAGGAGACACGCCAGTGAGAACCACGAGCAGATGGAGGTGCAAGCAGATGGATCTGCAAAGGCCCTGGGAGATGACCTCGAGATGATATGGGGCTTGACAAAAGGTCATCGACGTGAGTTTCAGTGCTTATGCCGTCAAGCTCTTCTCTAGTCAGATGTTTGTCCAGAACCCCCCCAAACAACAATGGTGAAATTCGTTTCGACTCGGTATTCCTTGCTGTGCAAAGCACTTATGGCGGACTTGCTGCTGCGAGTCCTGGCCTGTTGAGCCCCGGTGGACCCGGCTCGCACCTGAGGGAAAGAAGCCATCGACAAGCGGATAATCTCAACAAAACTGCTGCGCACCTGCCAGGCGATGATGCGGCGAGAGAAAGGCTCTGAGAAGGAGGTCGGCGGCCAATATAGCGCAGATGAAGGAGAGTCCAAAATTGAAAGGTTTTGGGGGCTGTGGAGTCTTGGAGCCTTGCCAACTTTGAAGTTTCGGGCTGCCTGTGCCCGTGCGACACTTAAGTTGGCATGAAGGGAAGGAGCTAGCGATGCTAAGCCGCAAAGCCAGAATCAGTGCCAAAATCTTAAACTCAACAAACGGAGGGAGGTCTGTTGGAACGCAGCGCAGGCCGGCGACCCAACACAGACAACTACCGTCTTCGAGGAGGGCGTCGGAACAGACACGACGTCAGGTCAGGACGCCAGCACCGTAGCTCCTGAAAAAGTCTGGAACTTCGTTCAGGTTTCGAGCTAGATTCAGAAAGTCTAAGTCTAAGTTGTCGTGCGAAGGCTTCGCAGGTCATCCTTGGTCCGATAACGGTTCAGGAAAAATTCCTTCATGCAGAGAGACCAGGGAGGAGAAGCATCGGTTGCTTGAGCGACCTGCCGTTCCCACTTCCCGAAAACACGATCAACAAGGCCCTCCCACCCTCTAAGTTCCAGCTTTCGTGGGTCTCGGGGGCTCATGCTGCTCACTTTTGCCAGGCTCAAGCAGCGGTGACGAAGAAGAAGAAGGTGGGACGGATCTCAATCATCATTCTGGCCCTAATCCACTTCATGAATGATGCAGGGCTGCCACACCCCCCCTCCCCCCACCCCATGGTATCCTCCGCCCTTCCCCCCCGCCCCCCCTGTGGTGTGGGGCCTGTGGTGGTATTCTTTTTGCCGCAACATTCTTATGGGTTACTCCTTGTCTTCCCTCTTGCTGTGGCACCGGTGATACTGCTCATGATGTTGTGCTGCTCTAGACCGGGACATGAGTCGACAATCAGACCATGTTCAGCATCATCCTTATCGTCGTCATCTTCATCATTAATACCTTCCTCGAATATCTGCCACCATTACCATCGCCATACAACCCTCATAATTCAGCATTGCCATTCATGTCAGATGCTGGAAACTACTGAGCCGATTGCCGCTTTCCGCACACGGCAGGGCGTAGTGCGACACTCCCGATCCTCGCACAAGGCCCAGGGGCGGGCAAGGTGCGGGCCGGGGGCGGGCCGGGGCGCAGGGCGGGTGGGCGTGCAGCAGCAGGCCAGCAGGGGGGGTGGGGTGATATTATGGGGGGGGTGAAACACTGAATGTTACACATCCAGGTGCCTGTCTGTTTCACGTATCACTTGCATGTATCCATGCCTGTTGCTCAAGGTTCTAGTGCAGTGGACTACAGCTGTGCGCCTGTAGCAAAAGAGACACCTGAGTGCCTGTGTTCCTGTACGCCTAGCGAGGGGATACACGTCCAGGTTACATCTCAACGTGGTAGCGGAGCTCCCGGGAAACGGGAAGCTTCACACTTGTGGAGGTACCCGTTCGGTACTCTCTACACAGGTGGAGGCAACCGGAATACCCGGTGTGCTTCACTCAGGTGAAGGTGACCGGAGTCTCTCCGGCACACTTCACTCAGGTGAAGATAACCGGAAGAGGTTTCTCCCGGGGCTCGATCCAAGAACAGCGCAATGGCTAGCCACTCTGCGACTATCTTTGAGCATGAAGGAGGAGATGATGACTACCTCCTCCACGGAAATGAATCTTTCGCGACTAATCATCGTCATCTCAATGAATTACACCGTCTTTCAGCTTTCCAGCAGGTGACCACCAAAGTACCTCCATCTTATGATGGTAGAAGCAGTTGGTTTGCCTATGAAGATGCGATCGATGACTGGTGTGACATTACTGAGCTAGACAATGATAAGCGTGGACCAGCTTTGAGAAATCGGCTAGAAGGTGAAGCAGCAATCCACAAGAGACTTCTCGACAGAGATCGCCTGAAGGACCCGAACAACGGAGTGAAGTACTTCAAGAGTTTCCTGCGGCCGCTTTTCGTGAAGGGAGCAGCGAATGTTTTTCTCTACCGCTTCCAGCAGTTCATGAACATGCACCGTGGGAACGGAGACATGCTTCGTTGGATTACCAGGTTTCAACTCTCTGTTCAGAGAATGCAAGAAGCGTGGAACGATACCTATCTGCCGATCGAGGACCCGAACAATGCAGAGGTCAGAGCCTTCATAGTAGGACTTCCTCCAGAAGAACAAGAAAACCTTACGCCAGCTCAGGCAATGGAGAGAGCCAACGAACGGCTCAGAGAGCAGCATGCTCGGACCATTCCGATCACGCCCAACCTGTTCGCTTTGATCTTTGTGTCTCTGTCTGATCTGACACAGGATCAGCGTCAGGTGTTGACATCACTGATGGCGCATCGGAACCGAGTCCTGGCTGACTACAACACGGCCGAGCTTCGCGAAGTCTACCTGGAGATCTTCTGTACGACCAAGACTACCGTCGACAATCCACTCCTCGCTCCTTCCGGCCACGGTGGCCGCAAGACCTTCCTTGTGATCGATGAAGGATATTTGAACGATCATGAAGGCTACTGGGTCGAGGACGAGGAAGATGGCACCGAAGGTTTCCTCGAAGCGGATGAGGACGCCTTCTGGGTCTACGACGACGAGAACTATTCATGGTTCCAGCGGCGCTTCCAAGGCCGCAAGATGAGGCGCGGATTCAAGGGCCACCGTAAAGGCAAAGGAAAAGGTGGCAAAGGATCCAAAGGAAGGCGCTTCTTCAAAAGGAAGAAAGGCAGGTCACATCTTGCCGAAGAATCAGAAGCATGGCAAGCAGAAGGACAATGGCAAGATTACCAGTGGAGCGATCAGTCCTGGGATGACTGGTCCTGGTACGAGTCTGAGGAATCCTATGCAGCCAAAGGAAAAGGAAAGAAAGGAAAGAAGGGCAAAGGAAAGAGCAAGTTTGGCAAGGATGGAAAAGATGGAAAGTCCGGAAAAGACGGACAGAGCCAGCTTGCTGATGCTGCCCCGAGCGGCACCACAGCCGCCACAACCTTCTTCGTTGAACATCTCAACACTCCGAACTTTTCTTTCATGGCCACCGAAGAGAAGATCAATGAGATCGAGGAAGCCTTCATCTCTCAGCCCTTGACGCCGACCGCGATGGTGTTGGACTTGGGATGCACGAGAGCAATGGCTTCGAGAGTGGCCGCACAGGACCTCATGGAGTTCTGTGACAAGAACCAGAACTGTGGCATATGGTACACCATTGCTGAGACCACTTCTCAGTTCACCTTTGCCAATTCCGAGTCTACCAAATGCAACCAGAAGTTGGTCATTTGCATGTACGACCGGGACTTTGCAGTTCAATCCACAGAGTTCGACATTGTGGAACAAGGGCATGTTCCCATTCTCATGTCCTTACCTCAGATGCGCAATCTTCGTTTCCAGTTCGAGCTCCATCCGGAAAAGGCCTTACTCAGCAGCCCTGTGCTGGGAATCAAGGATGTGAGGCTGAAGGTTGCACCCAGCTCACACTTGGTACTTGATCTTCTTGAACTCAGTCAGCTGATGTGGAATGTGCGTTTCAGCAAGCATAAGAAGTCGAGCTTCCTCACCTACTTCTCCCACTACGAGTACGGCTTCCATCAGAAGACCGAGGGATGCTGTTCTCATGAACAGGTACCTGACAATCTCGTGTTGGCGACTGATGATGAATGGGTGATCAACGAAGCCGACATGGAAATGATTCGCATCCACAAGAAGATGAGAAGAGTCAAGTACGAACCCAAGGCGGGTTTTGTGCCAATTCCGTTGGAGTATCTGGACACCAAGCGCAAGACGATCATGGAGTTCTCCAAGGGAAAGAGCGTTACTCAAGAAGATGACTGGCGTTCTTCTGAGCTTTCTTCAACAAGAACTACTGACTCTTGGAAAGGCAAGACCATTTTCAAGATTCTGCCTGGTGGCATCGAGAGTAGAACCTCGGTGCCAGCCAAGTCCAAGGATCCAACCCGTGGAAAGGTGGGATCTCCAGAGGACATGGTTAGCGCAGGTAAGCCTGAAGACAGCTCGAAGAACACAGGAGCATCCGGAAGCTTTCCGCAAGGAAAGGCACCGGCAAAGAGAAGGATTCGAGCCAAGGGAAGCTTTCCACAGGGAAAGGCACCCGAGGAACCGGCTCCTCCTCCTCTTGCTCCTGAGGATGATCCGGATCTTCAAGAGTACGAACCTTCCGAACCGGGGGATGCAGATTTGCTTCCTCCGAGTCCTCCGAAGGCCCCAGAGCCACAGTCGCTAGAACCTAGGAGGATCGCGCTTCCGTTGCCAGGCCACGAGGTCTCAAGGGCTTCTCCGCAGTATCAGCGCATGTTGGAAAAGCTGAACAATGATGTTGAGCTTTACAAGTTGCATGTGAAGCATTACCACATGAGTCCTGCTCAGTTTCGACGCAGGACCAGCATGCTTGGTCTGCCAGGAGAGATCTATGACAAGTACGACCGCATTGTCAAAGGCTGTCGTGTTTGTAGCACCTCGGTGCCTACGCCTCCGCGAGCCAGAATCGCAGGGTTAAGAGCATCATCCTTCGGTGATCTCATTTTTGTTGATCATGAAGAAATCAAGTTCGGTACTAAAGCCTACTTGGCTTTGGTCATCATTGATGGTGCTTCAAATCTTCTGTGGGCTACGGCTCTTACAAGCCTGGAAGCGCCAGAGACTCTGGGAGCTTTTAGACAATGGACAGAGGAGAACAACTGCGTTCCTAAGGGAATCGTAGGAGATCAAGCATTTTTCACGCCGCAGTTCATGTCTTACTACAAGTTCCATGGCATTACTCCGTATCCATGTGGACCACGGACTCCTTGGCCTAATCGAGCTGAGACCGCAGTGCGTCTTTTCAAGCGCACCTGGGCAATCATGGCCAAGGCCTTAGCTGATGAGGGTTATGCAGAGAAGGTGACTGTTCGTCAAGCAGTCAAGAAGGTGGCTTGGGCAAGAAATTGCCAGCTTACCGTCTCAGGCTATTCTCCTTTGGAGATAGCTACAGGAAGACGGCCACCAGACTTGTTTGATGTCGAGAACAGTTCTCCTGAACAGCTCTCTGCTGAACCTGCCGAGGAGGATCGAACCACTCTGGAACTCCAGAGGATTGCCATGCGGGCTCATCAAGAGGCTAGACAATCACTTGACCTTCGGAAGGACCTTGCACGGAGAGTCATGCCGTCTGATGGTCCTTACTCGAAGGGTGACCGCGTGTTTGTTTGGCATAAGGATGAGTCGAAGAAGAAGTCTGAAGGAACCTGGGTCAGAGGCATAGTTGTGTCACAGGAAGGTGCCATGGTGTTGGTTGAAGTTCATCGTGCCGTTCTTCGGGTTAATCAGTCGAAGGTCAGGCGTGATGGAGATCCGTGGCATGATGTGGCCATTCCTCTGAAGAAAGATGAGGTCCCGAGACGCTCTTCTCAGGAAGAGGCACTCGACCGCATCGGCGACGATATTCTTGATCGTGCCGGTTCTGGGTTCTGCTATGAGCATGAGATCTGTTACCACACTCTCACTTCAGGCAAGAGCGATTTCGTTGAGATCACACCTCGCCTCACCGGGCTTACTGCGTGCACAGTCCATTCTGGACTTGATGCGAGTGAACCTGTGTTGTTTGGTGAATGGAACGCCAAGTCTATCCAATCTTCGATTGAGGCCGCTTGGCGAGTGATCTTGAAGGCAGAGCCTAATCACATTTTGATTCATCCTGTCATCCCTGATGGTTGGACCAGGAAGGCTACCAATGCCTTCTGGCACTTTTGTGCCGAAGTCTGCCGTTGGCAAGATGACAAGGGTGATGGATACTTCGTGACCATCATGTATCCTTCTCATTGTGGGTTTTGGCTTTCGCAGAGTAGTCGCTCGCTGAAGTGGAGGAGAGGACTTTCATTCCACACCTTCAAGAACCGTGGTGTACTTCCTTCAGGGGGAGATGACCACGGTAAGCGTCAGCATGGTGAGCTTTCTTTTCTCACTAATCTGCCTGATGGATCATTTGGCCGTTTGGAGTCGTTGGAAGAAGGCTATGACTCTGCTAACGCACTTGATCCAAGGTTTGCTGTGCTGCTTTCGCAGTGTCTTGTGGGTGATGAACGATCAGATCTCCGACAATGTTACTTGTTCGAAGATATCTTTGAGGATTTTGATGATGGAACACTGTGTGCGTTGTGTTTGCGGTCAGACCGCAATTCAGAGGCTTTACCGGTTCTTCCGTCAGAAGCAGAGTACTCATTACTCTCAAACAATGACAAAGGGAAGCTTCCGACACCTCTGAGGTTTGTTGCGCCGCAGCGTTTTGTTACATCGTCTTTGGTCCAGACTCTGTCATATGTTGACAGTCTCCTTCCCGGTACTGAGTTGGAAGTTCACACGACCACATCGTCTGACGCGGTCGCCTTGCGGCCGATGATTAAGAATGTGCGCGTGTTAACTCTGCCGTATCTGGAGTTTGAGTACTGTAACGTCTACAGGGGGACTCAAGGGAAAACACTCCCTTTGGTTCATCGTCATCCTGATGCTGTTGTCATTTTGTGGCAGAAGGGTGATATGAATCATGTGTTTTTCGTGACGATGGCACAGTTGCTTCCTTGCCTTAAGGATATGCAATCAACGCACTGGTCCATGATAGTGTTCTGGAATGAGTCACAGAACAACAATTCCAGACGCGGGCCTGATGTTGGCTTGGACTTCACGGACCAGCCAGCGCCGGCCCCGGTTGCACCGCAACCGCCAGCCACAGACGATGATGTGGACTATCCAGGATATGATGATCCACACGGTGATATGCCTGTGGACGATGAGGAAATGCCACTACAGCATCCCGAGCAGGATTTAGATGATAATCCTGTTGAGTTGCATGTCGGTGGTGACCCTCCGTCACAACCTCCTGGAGGCGGTACTCATGTACCGGTACCAGGGGGAGATGATGATTCCGACCTGGATCACGATCCGGACGGTGATGGACATCCGCCAGGAGGCGGTCCTCAGGGACCGGGACCTGGTTATGGTCCGTCACCGGAAGAGCCTCCTCTTCCGATGGAGTTTCACGAGGAGTCGCCTCCTCCTGGAGGTCCTCCCGATTCTCCTGGGGCTCCGCCTCAGTTTGCGAACCCGGATCAGGTTCTTAGTCCACCGATGCCGTGGCCGGCACCACCTTCACCTATTGTTCCTGTTCCAATTCCGCCGCATCCTCACTTTCCGGTGCCACAGAGTATGCGACCGCCGTCGCCTCGCAATGTGTCTCAGACACGTGCCAGAGGCACACATCCTGAAGATGTGTCTAAGGCCAAGTCACGTACTGTTGTGGGACCTCCGGTTGTGTTGTTGCCTGGGCAGTCTGCGGGAAAGAAGGATCCCGATCCGTCGGGTGACTTTCCAGGTTTTCACGAGCCTGCTTCCTCTTCTTCTGATCCGGCTCCTGTTCCTGGTTTGCCGGTGACTGAGGGGGAATTTCCTATCCAGCAAACCCCACTCCCGGAACCCACCCCGGAACCGCCGGTGCCGGAAGCTGGTGAGGATACTGATTCGGATGCTACGGTTGACTATCGTGATGAAAGCTTGCTTGCTTTGGCTGTTGGAGACGACGACGTTTTGATTCGCCTTCCGTCGGACTTCAAGGTTCCGTCCTTTGTTCCGTTGGATGGTGATGGTTTTGCGTCGTGGTTGACTAAACAAGATAAAATCAAGGCAGGTACCCTCACGCCGGAGATGCAGCGCAAGTATGCCGCCGAAATTCGGAAGGCTAAACTTGAAGAGTTCAAGAGTTACTTGGACAATGATGCAATTCGGTTGACGGACCGTCGCAAGCTTAAAACCGATGTCAATTTTCTTACCGGACGTTGGGTCCTTACTGTGAAGGTTGACAAGAACGGTTACTTTTCCAAGTTCAAAGCCCGATGGGTTTGTCGTGGGTTTCAGGACAAGTTTGCCTGGGATCAACAAACGGACAGCCCTACGGCTACTCGGTATGGTTTCCGTTTGGTTGCGCAGTGCGCTGCCAATCACTATTGGGATCTTTTTCATTTGGATCTTAAGACCGCTTTCCTTCAGGGGGAACACTACAATCTGTCATCTCGCATGGTTGTGGTTCAGTTGCCTCCTGACATCGGTTTGCCTACCTGGATGGTTGGCCTTTGTCTCAGACCAGTCTATGGTCTGAACGATGCACCGAGAAGATGGTGGAATCGTTTGGACAAATTCCTCAGGTCTGTAGGCATGGAACCGACCAGAGCTGACCGATGCACTTATGTCGCATACGACGGCATAGAAGGCAAGAAGGGCAAGAGCCACCTTGCGGCAGGAAGCTCCTCTCAGGAGGAGGAACCTGAAGCAGGAAGCACCTCTCTTGAGGTGGAACCTGCCTACCTCAAGGAGGTTGCCCTTCATGCCATGACATGCTACGCATACGATGAAGGAAACCGTTCTTCCTCCGACCGTGCGGAGGAGAGATCCTATCTCTCATGTCCCGATATCGCTCAGTGTTTTAACACCGATACCAAGAAGATGGTTGACTATGCTTGGAGACCTGTTACTGACGATAAGCTTCTCGGATTCTTGGGCAGTGTTGCTTGTAAGAAGAGAGGTTGGTTCCCTTATGAGAACGGGCATGCTCTCGTTTCTCACAGGGCCAAGGCTCTTCGTACTCCAGCACCTGTCTATCAGGTCAAGGACTACCCTTATCGAGTTTCCATGATCCTTCGTAAAGGGACATGGTGGATTGTCGAAAGGGCTCATGACCTGAGGTTGGACAAGGGTGACAAGACCTGCTTCCTTGAAGAAGAAGCTGAGGTCCTAGTCTCTTTGTTCCTTCCAGAGAAGGCTTCATACAAGGTCGAGAGCTTATCAGAGCTCTCCCCCGAGTTGGTTGATCAGCTTCTTGAACACTTTGTTGACCCTGTGCATGGAAGTCCCAGCAAAGGTCGCAGGACAGTTGGAGTGATGAGTCTTCATGTTGATGATCTCATCATAAGTGGAACCCCTGAGTTCCTCACTTGGTTCCTTAAGAAGATCAAGGAACACTTCACTGTCGGCCATGAGGACAAGAATGACCTTACGTTCACGGGACAGCGTGTTCGTTGGGTTCTTGATGCACAAGGGAAAAAGAAGTATATCTCGATCGATCAAAAGCTGTGTGTTTCAGAGCTTGAGGAGATTGTCATACCAAAGCATCTTAAGGATGCAGATGCGTGTGATAAATCTCTTCACACTTCCTATCGCTCTTTGCTTGGTAGCATCAACTGGCTTCAGTCGAGGACGCAATTTCAGGCATGTTACCAGTTCTCTCGTCTGGCATCAGCATCCGCTGCTCCGACTATTGGTCACTGCAAGGAGTTGAACAAGTTGTGTCGACAGATACGCAGTGAGGAAGTAGAGTTGCGGGTGTGGCCAGTGAAGGGATCACCGAGGATTCTTGGAATTCCTGACGCAGCTTTCCGTAACAACAGCGACAAGTCCTCACAGAGGGCGATGACTATCTTCATCGCAGATGAAAGGGTCAAGAATCGAAGAGACACCCGAGGCTCATTGGTCTTCTTCGAATCAACCAAGATTAAGAGAACGACCCTCAGTACCACTGTCGCTGAGCTTTACGCCTTGATGAAGTGTTTTGGTACCTGTCAAATGCTTCGTGGTTTGTGGAAGGACATTAGTGGTCTGGATGCCGAGATTCACATTCGCACCGATGCTAATAATCTCGTGTCTACCGCTTCTACTACTCACTCACCCGAACAACAGGAAACCATTCACATGATTCAAATGCTGAGAAAGGAAGCGTGTTCAGGTGCTATTGCTGATCTTTCTCACGTTCGAACCGAACACTGTCTTTCTGACTGTCTCACGAAACGAAGCGCTAATCCTAGAAACCTCCTGAGTTCTGTTCAAACTGGGTGGTTGAAGGAAATTGATTCACATCCTCCTTTTCGTTCCATGATTGAGCACAAGGCCTTCTTGAACGCCTGGCTCCGTAAGGAGTACGCGGTTTTGAGTGCAGTGCAACATGTCATGTTCATGCAGGAGCGTTTGTGAGTCATGTCTGCTTCATGTGTGAGCTGTCGGAGCAATTCAATGCATGTGCTTCATGAAGAGTTGTTGGTCTCTTTTTAAATTTGTGCCTGCATTGCTCAAATCAGCTGGTTCAAAACTCAAGTGAGAAAGTAGCCCACAACTTCCTCTTCTTCTGTTACCAGCATGGCTGCGGCAGGACCCTCGATGGACACTGGACGCTCCTCTCATGAGGAGGCACCATTCCAGGTCTACTGGACACCGACAACGGGATGCAACTTCAAGATTGACGTCCGCACTGGTGTCCCCGACCTGTCCTTGTACCAACAGAGCGCGTCCTGGGCAAACCGTCGTGTACTCCGAACAGTTGGAGATGGCGACGGTAATGCCAGCTATCCTACAAGGGATCGTCGAGCCTATCCTGCGAGTGCTCCGGTGGCCTCCCTCAGGATCATCCCAGAAGGTGTTCCACGGTTTTTCCGTCAGCAGGACACCACGGCGTACTTCCCTCAGGGGGAGATGGCCGCGGTGAACATTCTGGAAGGACAGTTGGCCTTTCTGTCACACGTCCTGCTGTACGAGGAAGCTCACCCTGGGACCCATGTGTTGCAGCGGCACCTCACGTGGAAGTTCGACTTCCTCCGGTGCTTTCTTGGATGTCTTACCGGCGACGAGCTCACCGAGCTCGATCGTGAAATCTTCAACATTCACCAGATGCGCCACAATCACGGTGGATGGGCGGTGAAGTCATCCAAACAGCTGTCATCATTGACCAGGCACGACACGAGGGTCACGCCGGGTCGATACATGGAGATCCCGTTGGAGACGATGATGAAGCACCCCATCAGGCCTTTCGAGTGGGAGCCCAAGAAGTTCTTCGCCTTCTTGATGGCGAACTCGAAGGGTCGCTTCAACATCTGGGTGGCCCCGGTGGCTCTGCAGTTCGAGCGGTTCTTTGACTTCGACTTCTATGTCGGGGTCTCCGCCGTCCAGGGTCACTCACGGATACCCGAGCGGGTCTCTGATGTTGCTCTCGGGGAAAGGCTCACCTTGGAGCGATGCCGCCAGCTTGGAACGATTTTCCACGCCTCGGATAACAGCAACTACGAGAGCATCCGGGAAAACGGCTTAAAGCTGGAGGCGACGAAGGCGGCGTGGCAGCGGCACAGGAAGGCCATCCACCTCGTTTATGCGGGTGGAGTGGTTTCTCCTGGGCCTGGGACCGTCATTAAGTACGGTACCTACGTCTTCTACGCCAAGCTCGATTACGAGTGCTACCTGAGTCACGGCCACAATCTGTTTCTTACAGACAATGGCGTGGTGCTCTCGTACCAGGACATTCCGGCGATGTATCTCACACATCACTACCGTCCTCCTCACGAGCAAGATCCGGGTGGCATTCGCCACGAGAGGAAGCAGCAAAGCGCAGGGGTAGGCTCTTCTCAGGAAGAGGGAACCTCAGCGTCTGCTTCCGCATCTGCTTCCGGAGGCCCTCCACAGGGAGGGGTACCGGGTAGCAGCTCGGATCCAATGCCTTCGAAGCCAGCTCCCAAGAAGCGGCCAAAGACATCTCAGGATGCAGGCCAAGCGTCACCGGGAAGCTTCTCTCAGGAGAAGGTACCCACATTGGACGCGGCAGCTCTTCAGAAGCTTATTCGTGACAATGAGCTTAAGGAAGAGCGGGAGCGGCAAGCCACAGCCTCCGAAGGAGACACCAAGTATGCGTATCAGGCTGGGGACACCGTCCACGGCAAGATTGATGCGCATAAGTCCCAGCAGCAGGAGGAGCTCAACGAGGTTCTCCGCAAGGCCCGGACGAATCCATGGCATCTCTTCGCTCACGGCAAGTTGCACATGGTGGACTCCTCTGGCCAGCCGATGCTTAGCACCTATGGCGATGCCCTCGTTCAGGTCACCCCCTGGCACACTTTGACTACTTCTATGAGAGAGTCTTTGGGTGGTGAATACGATTGGGCATCGTGGTTGCAGCATCCTCTTTCGGGGTACTCCCTGCACTTCTTCCTCAAGGCCTTCGAGATGGGGAAGTTGCAGGGGAACTACCTCGTGGAGCTGGACAAGAAACCGAAGGTTTACTCCAACGGTTACACGTCACCTTGGATGAACTTTAAGCGTCATCCTGGCGGTCTTGCCCAGATGCTGGACGATGTCTCCGTTGCCGCGTCGAACGAATTCAGGCCCAATTGGGTAACATTGGATTCGATCGCCCTCGGGACAATGACTCTCGTGCAAAGATGCCAAGGACAGAGGATCCCGACTACTCTCGCAAGCTCGCCGCACACAAGGCTTTCCTCAGGGAAAGGTATGTGTATGAAGAGGTTGGCTATGTGCGAGAGGATTTCCAGATGCTCGTCCGCGTCATCAATGAGGCTTATGGAGTGGACTTCTTCTCCTACATCCAGCGCCACGCCGGTGATCTGGAGGTTCGCCGTAAATACACGGTGCGAACCCCTGAGGGCTATTGTCTCTATGACAGTACCCTGAAGCAGCCGTTCAACGGCAGCTACCTCCTGGCGGTTCTGGAGAAAGTCTTCACGGAGTCTGACCAGCGCGATTTCAAGTCGGCTTTCGCCCGCAAGGCAAAAGCTGATTTAGTGGCGTACGAAGACTTGAAGGCGAAGAAGGAGTCTGAGCTGAATGAGCTCCTCACTCGACCATACGACGACATTATGATCGAGGAGTTCATCGAGCGACTCCCATGTCCACAGATCGAGGAGATCGAGGAGCCTCCCGCGGCTACTCAGATGGATACCTCCGAACCGTCGTCTGGATCCACGGACTTGCCACAGGGCAAGAAGGTTGATCCGGTTAAGACCGAGCCGACCGATGTGCCAATGGAGACTGAAGCTCCAGAAAGCTCTCCACAGGGAGAGGCATCTGGGGTTACTGTCGAGCCAATGGAGACGGACGCTCCGGAAAGCTCTCCACATGGGGAGGCATCTGGGGTGGATGTTCCACAACAGAAGACCGAAGCCACGGAAAGCTCTCCACAGGGAGAGGCATCCGAGGTGAAGGTCGAACCTGATGCGCACATGGGTCAGGAAGGAGGTAAGTCCGAGAACGTCGAAATGGCTGAGGAAGGCTCACCACAGGGTGAGGAATCCATGCCAGACATTTCTCCCGAGAAGGATGATGAAAGTGAACTTCACGATCAAGGCATCTGGGGGAAATGCAAGACCGTTCCGGATCCTGAGTACTACCAGGCCGCGAAGGATGCAGAGGACCAGAATGAGAACGCGTTCGACAAGATGGGCAAAGCAAAGGAAAAGATCGAGCTCGTCGATCTCGAAGAGTTCAAACATTTCCTTACGCAGCTCACCGAAATCGAACGACAAAGCCCTATGCGGATGCTCTGCAAGCAGCTGCATGGATATGGCTATTCAGGCTTGTATCATACAGGACTTCGTGATCCTGATTACGAGCCCGTTCTCGCCTACAAGGTGCAGCATATGAGTTGGAGGGTAAATGTTCCAAACCACAAGGGACAGAAATACTCTCTCTCTATGGTGGATCTATTCGACCAACTCAACAAGATGGATCCCATCTATGAGCGTCGTCCCGACAAGAAGAACGTTGCTTTTCGTTCTGGGGACGTTCGTAGCACCTTGGACGACAAGCTCATGGGCAAGGCCTCTGACATCCGAGAATCAGCACTGGAAGTCATGGAAGCACTTCTTGATAAGCTGAAGTCCCTGGATGCAAGCGGCAATCCGGCAACTCGAGAAGAACTTTTGAATGCTATGATTCACTACTTCTTGAGCGCCGGAGTCGATGAAGAGGAGATCGGGGACCTCTCTCTTGAGAAGACGCCGAATCCTTATATTCATCGTTTTGGTCTGGCAGAGGACTCCAATGTCCCTATCTTCACCAGCAAGACCAAGTATGCCGCGCTCATCCTCAATCTCGGCAACATGAGCAGGGGAAGAAAGCGTACCGCTCCTCGCTCCGTTGCTATCACATTGACTGGGACGATGCTACACCATCTAAAGGAGCCTTGATAAAATCGATTGCACAGTCGAAGACGCATTTGTTCATGCTCTGCGAAGCGGCTCAGATCGATGACTCCGAAGAGGCCTTCCTCAAGTCACGCGGTTGGCAATTCCTTCGTAACGAGTCCAAGGACCTGATGGTGGGAAGTCGTACAAATGGTGTCGGATCTTCGATCACCCGTCTTGCCGGCTCCACTCTCAGTGGATATGCCCACGAGTCCCTTCCAATAACCTATATGGTCGCGGAAATCGTGTATGGCATGACGTTACCGACCGGTCTCCAGGGCAGTCGTGGTGATGTTCCAGATGAGTCACTGACCAAGGTCTTGGAGCGAGCTGGATCCGACCGGCTGAGAGTTTGTGTCTTCCACCTCCACAACGACGCGGCGGCAGACAAGGTGGCGTTGGCTCATGAAGTGTTGGGCAACATGTTCATCGACTGCTTGCACTACCAAGTCGACCTCATCGGTGGCGACGCCAACATGGCCCTCTACCGGGCCACCGGCAGAAAGCAGGAGTCGATGGATATTCGTGGCGGGATGTACCAAAGCCTTCTCGACTACTTCTTGGAGGCATGGTCAGAAAGCCCAAAGTGCCCACACCTCTGTTCGCCTCGTGCGAGACATGTGTCAGCAAACGCCATGTGGCTTCTGAAACAGTATGAGGACACGCTGGGAATGCCATACAAGGAAGCTAAGCAACCAGACTGGAATACCTTTCCTGGTTTGGATCCTGTTATGGCTACAGTCATGGAATGGGGACACAGCATGTCGGACGATCAATGGGCGGAGTTTCCGTCTTCAAAGAATGAGTTCGACATCCATGTCTCTGAGTGGCTGTTAAACTCCACCAGCGCCGCGTACCTTCTCAACGATCGGGACTATGACGCTCACACTCCGCTCCTCATCGAGGTTCACGCGAACCAGTACTCTGGAGGCAGGATGAGAGCGCTCAACCGCAATCCCGACACCATGAAGGAAGCCGCGGACAGAAGAAAAGAGAGACAGAAGCTGAACAAGGCGCGTGGTTCTGGTTCTACTGGTCCTGCAGCCGCACCACAGGGAGCAAGCTCTTCTCAGGAAGAGGCAGCTTCTGGTGCTAAAGCTTCTGGTTCTCAACGTCCTCCAGAACCCGCACAACCTCCTGGTGGCAAAGAAGGCGGCAAAGGAGGCAAGTCCTCCAAAGGAAAAGGGAAGGACGCCGACAAGGGCAAGTCCAAAGGCAAATCCAAGGACAAGTCCAAGGGCAAGAACAAGGGGAAGAACTGACTAGGTTCCGATTCTTCGGACGTGGATATGGACAATGGTTCTGAAGAAGTTCCTTTGGAACAAGTTGGAGACGTTGCTCCAGATCCACAGATATCGCTACCTAGATCCCCTGCTGATCCCCGCGGTTACGACCCTGTTCGTCATCAGCCGGTGATGCCGATTCACACTGTCGACATCTACCGTTGGCATGGTGAGGATCATTGGCGTGATAGAACCTGGGATGCAGACCTAGAGTTCGTCGACTGAACTGGCTGTGTGTTTCACGGAATGCTTCTTTCATAAGAAGGTATCCACTTTGAGCATTCGCCATTTCATAGGGAGATGCTTTTCTCAGGAAAAGGTACTTCCTAAAGAACTCTTTCTCAAAGGAAGATACTTATCTCAGGATAAGATACTTCTAATGCCCTTATATATTTGCCTTGCCGCAAGATGTCATGCTGGCATCAAGTAAAGCTAAGCTTTACACCTTTATGTTACAGTATGCTTTCCGCCTGGAGAGGGAACTGAAACACAAGTGGGCAACTTTCAAGCAAAAGTTTTCAGTTGAAGATCCGTTTGCGTTTCGTGCGTGTTCTGCTCTTTTCATTGAAGCTGTCTTCAGGCTAGAGATGTATAGATTCTCTTCAAGTCGCAGATGTAGCTCAATACTCCGCTAATTCGACCAAGAGCAATAACAGGCTTGTAGATTGCCGACTCCACGGCCATGCAGCTCTACGTGTTTTAAATTTGTGCCTGGTTGAAACACTGAATGTTACACATCCAGGTGCCTGTCTGTTTCACGTATCACTTGCATGTATCCATGCCTGTTGCTCAAGGTTCTAGTGCAGTGGACTACAGCTGTGCGCCTGTAGCAAAAGAGACACCTGAGTGCCTGTGTTCCTGTACGCCTAGCGAGGGGATACACGTCCAGGTTACATCTCAGGGGGGGGGGGGGCGGCCCGGGACCCGAGAGCATGAATGCCGAGCCCATGATTTGCGGAGCTGGGGCCATCCAGCCACGTCGCAACAACTCTTACCCCACACATACTAGACTAAACCACCCAGATCTTGTGAGAAAACACCCGATGTATGAAAAGCTTCCAGATCCAACGCACAAAGGCGAGAACGAGGAGTCGCTGCTGCGCACGGACAAAGAGCTTCAGCGGACGAAGTCTGTTGGGGCCCCGGCAGTTTCCGGAAGACCCGAAGCCGAAGACATTCTATAGAGTATAGGGGCCTAAGTAGTTAAGAATACTATTTTGGTGGTTCCTGATTATAATTCTAGTACTGTGGGCCACAAAACCCTATTCTAATTTTTTGCGGCCCCTGTGTTAGTATTGAGTTTCTAACAGCTGGGATGATCTTGGAGCCTGCGAGGTCACAGTGGGGTTCTGAGCTGAATAGCTGAATAGCTACACTATCAGGGGATTATTATCTAATATTCGGGGAACTGACTGCCAAACAGTCTGGAACTTATCGGCACTTCTGAGTGCCTGAACGCGGCCCACCCTGAGGACAAGAAGGTTGGTATGGCGTTCTCGCTGATTGGTGTGTATGATGCGTATATGTATATACATATGTTTACATAAATTTGTATACACACTTAACTTATGTGTATATATATATATATATATATATATATATATATATTTATATATATATATATATATATATATATATATATATATGATATATATATATATGATATATATATATATATATATATATATATGATATATGTATATACATATGTCTACATATATAACTACTCATACTCATGTATATGTATATATATATATTTATTTATGTGCATGCATGCATGAACAGGCATGGGCGTATTTGTATAGGTATGTATACATATATACATAAATACATGTATCCATACAAGATCATACAAGTGTAACAAAACTACGTGTAGCAGAGCATAGTGTTATAAAGTTTCTACGTCGGTTTACACTACAAACACCACACTTGACGACACAACTCAATACAGGAGGCCATGATTCAATATGACACACTATAGTATCATGTAACTTAAGGTAGCACAACATATCACATGACATATTCTGATTCAGTCCAACCTCATCTAAGCTGATATCATATCATGGACAGTACGAGCTGTTGCAATACCACATAACAGAATAGATAGACGTGATAATGCTTGTGATGTGGGGTCTAAGGAGTCCTGGGATTTCAGAGTTCAGGTTGGCTTGGAGCATTTTCGGGGTTTAAGGCTCTTGAAAGTCAAGGATGTGGCCTAAATCCACAACCCTACACCGTCGTTGTTTGCAGATTGTTATGCGGGTCAACTGCCGACTGTCCAGATACGTATCCCAGGACCCAGACGAGAGCTCCGACGAGGAGGAGTTCTGATTCAAAGCTTGGGATCGCGAGAACGCGCCCTCCATGCTACTACATCTTCACAGCCGTGTTTGAACAGCATGCAGTCACTAGTCGCTAGTATAGAATACGTGAGTGTATTGCAGGCTAGATTGCAGACTCATCCTACAACACACTGCACAGGGGAGAACCCCTGAGCCAAACAGGTAGATCTCATGGAAGACTCCGCCATTACTTTCGGAGACATCATGTACCCATGCGTTGCAGACAGAACAACTCCACAAGTCGAGCAAGTCTCCAAGAGCTACATCAACGATTGCTCAAGGTCTTGCTCAACAGTTGAGAGAATCCTGGAAGTGTTTCACCTCATCCGTCATTCACTCGTCAGGCTTGTCCGAGTGTGAGCGCCGAAACCTCAACACTAACCTCAGGAGTCCAAACAGGGCCCGAAAAAAGTCTCAGGAGTCGGACGAGGAGACTACCACGACCGAGCAGTCCGACGATTCAGATGATGGAGACGGGCTTCCTGAGGCCATCTCTTCAAGATCAGCAGTTAGGGTCGGGATCGTTTGAGCTGAATCACTGGAAATCAAGTGCATCACAACCTCAACCTAGGAAAATAAGATCCCCAAGCTTTGCCAGTCTACATGGAAGCCCATAGGGCCCACCACCTAATCAAAACCGTGATTGCCTTTGTAGGCAAGTCAGAAGGAGAAGGGGTGTAGCTTTGGCTCTTATTAATGAGGGTTGCTAATGTCATCGATCCTGTTGTTTCGGGGGGTTTGGGGAAATTTGGGGTTTTCTGAAGCAGGTTCCACCTTGCACATTCAGTTCGGATCTAGGCCTGAAGAGGGAGCCCACGTGCACGTCTGAGGGTGAGGACCTCGCGTCTACGGGAAGCTCGAAGAGCACTGGCACTGACGAGACCAAGGACTTGCCAAATTCAGATGTGCTTTCTCGAAATTTAGGTGCCTTCCCTTCATGTTGAATCAACCGAATCATGCCGTCTGGGGTCTTTTATTTAATTTGCTGAGAGTTCTTGGTACGGGAGGCTGATTAAGGCCGCGAAGCGGGGGAGTCAACTTGACTAATATGTGCCAGCACGAGCTCATGAGCCAGCCAGAGCTCCTCATGTCAAAAGGACAAGGCAGAGAAGACCAAAGGCGAGGAGAACACCGAAGAGAGCGATTCCGATGAGGAGAGCCAGGGCGCCGAAGAGGATCCTTCGGACAGCATGAGCTCAGTGGAGATGGAAGGCCACCGGGCGGTTGAAGGAGGCTTCAGCTCGCTTAGAGGCTCAGACGTAGACCTTTGGCTACAGCTCAAACTTGTGGCCTTCGGCCGACCGACAACGCAAAACCCTTCCCAAGAGACCTCGTCTGGCAGTGTCCGACTTGCGAGAGCGTAAAGCGCGAGCTTCCAGGCTTCTCCACCAATATGGGCCCGCACCACAAGGCGAAACCCGCTCGAAGTGCAGGCAGCCGCCCGCTATTTTTCTGGCCTCAGATGGGCTGGCATCAGTTCTTGCCACATGACCCTGCGCAACGGATTTGGGAACGTGTGGAGCAACACTAGTATACCAGAACCACAACTATACTTGCTTGGGGTTTGGTGGCAAGGGGTCGTCGAAACAAGGGAGCATTGTCACAACGGAAGCCTCATCGCGAAACTTTACGGAGGTAGAGCAGCCATCGGAATCAATGATGAGCAAAACATGTGCTAGACCATGTTTGAACAAACTGATGCAGCAGGATGCCCCGCATCACCCAGCCAGCTCCATGCCGGCTGCCACAATTACTTAATCTGCAATGAATGGCAGGTCATCCCACGGATAGGCACAATGCGCCTCACAGCAAAGTGGAGAGCAGGCACGACCCGTTTGTGCCAGGGAAGGAGGATAGTTAGTTGTGATCAAAATTTGACACAGTTTTTGTTGATGAATCGAGCCTCCGGTGCTTTTTATACTGCTGTTGTCCTATACTCGAACTCACATGTGGTTAGCACCAGGCATGTTCTGAGTTGGGGGGGCCCTGCTCTCTTGCATGCCAGGTCTAGCCCATCCACAGGGTTCGATATCATTAACTCAAGTGGACCTTGAACTCTTTCTTGGTCATGTGCCTCCTACCGAGATACAACATCGAGTCATGAGCTGTCGAAAATCACACCTAGACCGGAAGAGTCTCGCGCCCAACGCGCCGTAGTTGGTGTCATCTTGCGTTTCTATGTATACATATGTATATGTATATATGTGTGTATATATACATATATATGTATATACATGTATATGTACATATACGTGTGTGTGTATGTATACACATATAGACACGAATCCCCACTAAACTTTGGAGCAGTCGTCTATCGCATCGGAAGCAGCTAGGTCGTAGCTAGGTTGCATCCAGTTGGAAGAACCCTGCCAGTGAAGGCATCAGGAATCTCCAGTGAAGGCCACAGCCAAGCATACAAGCGGCAAGCACAGTGGCTCGCTTCAATTAGGATTTTTCAAATTCAGGGTTAGCTTCACATAGGCGAGCTTGTAAGAGGGCTCCTATAGCTTCGGGAAAAGAAATGAAGGCACCGTTGCTTCAGCACAAGGAAGATCCTACAATGTTTTCGGCTAGGTCAGAGAAAGGTCGCTACCTTCTGAAACTCCTGATCTCTCTGCTGCCCCAGCTGTTTCTTTGCAAGAAGACCAGAATCCCAAATGATTCTGTCTTCGCAGGTTATCGCCGTTGTCAGAGCCCACTCCAAGGTGGTAGATTGGTTCATCTCACATCACCCAACAAGAACTGAAGTTAAGTGCGTTGGTTGCTGGGGTGATGGAGTCATGGAGCAATACTTGAATAGCATGCTCTCTGCTAAGGTGCCGACAAGGAGCAGCCGGAGAAGCACGAAGTCAAAGCCAAGACTAAGGCCGCTCACGCATTTCAAATAATCAAGTGTCCTTTTGAAGGGGCCTCATGATGGGGATCCTACAGTACTGTTTAGTTTAGGGTCGATTTGGATATTCGGTTTCTACAGCAAGAAAGCACATCGTGGTGCGAACACGACTATCCTGGTTCAATGTGGCTCACTTCTACCATTGCATCTTCCTTGTGCGCATTGTTGTTTTGGTAGATAATTTGAGTGTCACTGACATGTATAGATAATGCACTTACTTCGTACCATATGATGCGGCTTTGTCATTAACTGGCATCGAACTTGCATATCGCCGGAACAAATCAACGAAGGCCGCATGCAGCCTTAAACCCCTATCCACAGGAGGGCCTCGTCCTTGCTGGGTAGAAGGGAAAAATCCGCTAAACCAAGCCCTAGTCCATGTGCACACAGCAGGCCGAAATCAAGTCGCACTCGACGCACAAGATGCAACGGAAGCAACTGGGACTGGACCTGGGAATGGGTTGAAGTGCTTTAACGGTGTAGGACCGGTTCCGGGTATAGAGGGTTCGAAATCCTGTGATTTCAGCCAGACAAGCTGCAGAAGTAGGGTCATCGTAATGCTAAACTGTAGGAGACGGCAACGGTGATGACAAGCCATGGCAACAGTTTGTTAATGCAATGCCTACGGCTCAAGCCACGCGTCGGCTGTCAGGAACAACGCTGATATCGTGCATACCACTTTGTCCTCTTTGCAAGGATGTTGTCCTTGTGCTATCGCCGAACCTTCATTGATGTCGAAGACGAACGGTCGGTGAAGCTCTT
>CAJNDT010002919.1:0-27022 GCA_905221615.1 Symbiodinium sp. CCMP2592
GGGCTCTAAACCTAACTTAACCCGAACAAACAGAGCACAATCGCAGGGCACACGCAAAACTTTAGGACCTAAAGACCAGCCCCCCAAAGAAAACTCTTTTCGGGGGTTCTAGGGGGTGTCCCCCTGGCGCGGTCCAGGGCGAGGAGTCCTGGCGGGGTCCAGGGCGAGGAGTCCTGGCGGGGGGTCTGGGGGGCAGCGCCCCCCAGGATCACGGTAGTGAATATTTACGATTCGTAAAGAATCTCATGAAAATTCCGTAAGCCCACTTTCGCGAGGGGGGACCCGGCCGCGCCAGAAAAAGTTCAAAGGTTTCGCTCCCCAACCCGGAAAAAGTGCCGGAAAACATGATTGTCAAAAACCGCCGTTTTTACCAAACCCCAGCAAACCCATAACAATCAGAAAGACTCAATTTAGTCTAGCCCGAACCAACAGAGAGCAATCGCAGTGCAGACAAGGAGTTTTAAGGCTTAAGCAACAACCCTCTTAAAAGAAAGGGATGCAGCTGCTGGCTTCGCGTGAGATGCTTAGGGCGCCTGTTAGCGCAGTCTCAAAAAACTGCGCTGGCGAACCCTAAATTTTAGACGGCTTGCGCCGAAGGTGCGCCAGCGCAGCTTCTGGTTTGATGCCCAGCAGGTACGCAGGATTTAAGGCAAGCAACGGTCGACCACAGGGCAGTTTAAGTAAATTGACAAGTTTTTTCTAATTGCAACTGAACGGTTTAAGTAAATTGAAATGACCCAAGCAACACACCCGAAACCTTTTAACCCTAAACCCTAAACCCGAAAACCCTAAACCCTAAGCCTAAACCCGAAACCCCTAACCCCTAACCCTAACCCTAAACCCTAAAACCCTAAATCCTAAACCCGAAAACCCTAAACCCTAAGCCTAAACCCGAAACCCCTAAACCCTAACCCTAAACCCGAAAACCCTCAACCCCTTAACCCGAAAAGCCTTAGCGTCCGCAAGGGTTGGTTTCAGTAAATTGAAAGGGTTGCCCCCCCCCCCCCGAGGGTTTAAGTAAGTTGAAAGGTTTAAGTATATTGAGAAGGTTAGCCCCCACGAGGTTTTAAGTAAATAAGATGACCCAAACAACCTACCCGCAACCCTAACCCCAAACCCCAAAAATGCGAGGGCGAACCCTAAACCCTGACGAACCTTACGTTCCAACCAACCCCAAGCCCTAAAAAACAAACGCCCTAAAAGCACGCACTCACAAACCTGGCTGCCTCTGAGCCCCAAGCCACCTCCCAAAGCCGAAGGACCCTCAACACCCAAGCCTCGCGCACTCGGACCTCTCTGCCTCGCAGCCCCAACCCACCTGGAACCCCCGAAGCCTCGCGAGGGGGGCCCCGCCCACGCAAAAGCAGCAGCGACGAGCCTGGGCAAAAAGAAAAGGGCAACTCCTAACAAACCCTGAACCCTGCAGCCCTCTCAGAGCCTGCAAGAGGGTCTTCCCCAGCCCACAGAGAAGCTTTTGCTGCTCAGAGGCCCTAAGAGCCTCTCTCAGAGGCTCTGCTGCTCTCTCAGAGGCTCTAAGCTGCCCTATCAGAGGCTCTAAGAGGAGGCTTGGTAGTGGGCTACAACCCTCTCAGAGCCTGCAAGAGGGTCTTCCCCAGCCCACAGAGGAGCTTTTGCTGCTCTCTCCGAGGCCCTAAGAGCCTCTCTCAGAAGCTGCTCTCTCAGAGGCTCTAAGCTGCCCTATCAGAGGCTCTAAGAGGAGTCTTGGTAGTGGGCTACAGCCCTCTCAAAGCCTGCAAGAGAGTCTTCCCCAGCCCACAGAGAAGCTTTTGCCGCTCTCTCAGAACCTCTAAGAGCCTCTCTCAGAGGCTCTGCTGCTCTTCTCTCAGAGGCTCTAAGCTGCCCTCTCAGAGGCTCTAAGCTGCCCTATCAGAGGCTATAAGAGGGGTCTTGGTAGTGGGCTACAACCCTCTCAGAGCCTGCAAGAGGGTCTTCCCCAGCCCACAGAGAAGCTTTTGCTGCTCTCTCAGAGCCCCCAAGAGCCTCTCTCAGAGGCTCTGCTGCTCTCTCAGAGGCTCTAAGCTGCCCTATCAGAGGCTCTAAGAGGAGTCTCGGTAGTGGGCTACAGCCTTCTCAGAGCCTGCAAGAGGGTCTTCCGGTCCACGATTACGTGGAATCGCCATCGCCACGGCGACGCATCCACTTCAGAGCCTCCAAGAGGGTGTTGCTGCTCTCTCAGAGGGGATCCAGAAACACTCCAGTGCCCTTAAGAGTTTAGAGTCTTAGTCTTGGCCACTGAGCCAAACTGGCTCAGAAATTGAGGGTTCCAAGACCATTAGTATTAGTAAGTATTAGTGGCCCCAGCCCCAGCCCCAGCCCCAGCACCAGCCCCTCCAGCCCCAGCCCCAGCCCCAGCCCTGCCCTGCCCTGCCCCGGCCCCGCGCCCTGGCTGTGGGAAGGTACCCCGGCCCCGGACCCTGGCTGTGGGAAGATGCCCCGGCCCCGGGCAACAAACCCCAGCAAACCCTCAACAATAAGAAAGCTGCAATTTAGTCTAGCCCGAACCAACAGAGAGCAATCGCGGAGCAGACAACGGGGCAGACGACGAGTTTGAATGCTTATGCAACGGCCCACTAAAAGCAGTGAAACCACAAGCACCCCCAAACCCCGGCAAACCCTCAACAATAAGAAAGCCTCAATCTAGTCTAGCCCGAACCAACAGAGAGCAATCGCGGAGCAGACAACGGGGCAGACGACGAGTTTGAAGGCTTATGCAACGGCCCCCTAAAAGCAGTGAAACCACAAGAACCACCAAACCCCGGCAAACCCTCAACAATAAGAAAGCCTCAATCTAGTCTAGCCCGAACCAACAGAGAGCAATCGCGGAGCAGACGACAACTTTTAAGACTTAAGCAACGGCCCCCGTAAAGCAGTGAAACCACAAGAACCACCAAGACCCGGCAATCCTTTTACACTCACAGGGCTCTAAACCTAACTTAACCCGAACTTTCGGCTCAGAAGAAGATCAAGCACAAGAAAGAACACGCGAACCGCGGAGGTGCGCTGAAAGCCAGACGGAGACGCACGGAACACGGCCGCCCGTCCGCTCCTCTGAAGCTCCCAGGTCAGAACATGCAACTGAAAGGCTCAGACGCCGTAGACAGACATGACGGACAATCCAGTCTGATAACTCGCCATGTATGGAAGCGATAAATGGAAAAGGCCCTAGCCACACAGAACGAAGCCCAGAGCATCCGAGTAATGCACTGTCCACACAGAATGAAGCCCAGACCATCCGAGTACCGCACTGGCCACACAGAATGAAGCCCAGAGCATCCGAGTACTGCACTGGCCCCACAGGATGCAGCCCAGAGCATCCGAGTATTGCCCTGACCATGCACAACGAAGAGCATCCAAGTACTGCACTGGCCACACAGAACCAAGCCAAGAGCATCCGAGTACTGCACTGGCAACACAGAATGAAGCCCAGAGCATCCGAGAACGGCACTGGCCACACAGAATGGAGCCGAGAGCATCCCAGTACTGCACTGGCCACACAGAACCAAGCCCAGAGCAGCCGAGTACTGCACTGGCCACACAGAACCAAGCCCAGGGAATCCGAGTACTGCCATGGCCATGCAAAACGAAGAGCATCCGAGTACTGCACTGGCCGCACGGAAGACCCTCTTGCAGGCTCTTAGAGGGCTGTAGCCCACTCTTAAACCTCTGAGAGAGCAGACAAAGAGCCTCTGTGGGCTGGGGAAAATCTCACCAGCACCCTTCAGAGCCTCTGAGAAAGAAGCAAAAGATCCTCTGTGGGCTGGGGAAGACCCTCTTGGAGGCTCTGAGAGGGCTGTAGCCCAGTGCCAAGACCCCTCTTAAAGCCTCTGAGAGAGGCTCTTAAAGCCTCTGAGAAAGCAGCAAAAGCTCCTCTGTGGGCTGGGGAAGACCTTCTTAGAGGCTCCGAGCACTGCCAAGACCCCTCTTAGAGCCTCTGAGAGAGAAGACAAGATGCTCTGTGGGCTGGGAACCCTTCTTAGAGCCTCTGAGAGAGGCTCTTAGAGCCTCAGCGAGAGCTCTCCAGAGACCAAATGAAAGGCCTTCACCACCTTGCTCTCCCTTCTTAGACCCTCTGAGAAAAGCTCTTAGAGCCTCTGAGAGACCTCTCCAGGGTCCAAATGAAAGGCTTTCACCACCTTGCTCTCGTCGACCAAAGCCTTCTCCCGTGCCAGGAATCGTTTGACCTGCTTCTTTGCCGTTTCCAGCATCTGCTTAGGGCTGGGGAAGACCCTCTGAAAGGCTCTGAGAGGGCTGTAGCCCACTGCCAAGACCCCTCTTGGGGCAGCTTAGTGAGTCTCTGAAAGCCTCTGAGAGAGCAGCAAGGTGCGCTCTGTGGGCTGGGGAAGACCCTCCGAGTACTGCACTGGCCACACAGAATGAAGCCCAGGACATCCGAGTACTGCGCTGGCCACACAGAAAATGAAGCCCAGAGCATCCGAATACTGCACTGGCCGCGCAGAACCAAGCCCAGCGCATCCGAGTACTGCACTGGCCATACAGAATGAAGCCCAGAGCATCCGAGTATTGCGATGGCCACACAGAATGGAGCCCAGGGCACTCGAGTACTGCACCGGCCATGCACAACGAAGAGCATCCGAGTACAGCCCAGAGCATCCGAGTACTGCACTGGACACACAGAATGAAGCCCAAAGCATCCAAAGACTGCACTGGCCACACAGAATGAAGCCCAGAACATCCGAGTACTGCGCTGGCCACACAGAATGAAGCCCAGAGCATCCGAATACTGCACTGGCCGCGCAGAACCAAGGCCAGAGCATCCGAGTACTGCACTGGCCATAGAGAATGAAGCCCAGAGCATCCGAGTATTGCGATGACCACACAGAATGAAGCCCAGAGCATAAAGGGTGCACGCCGGGCTCTCGATAGGCACTCCTACCATACGAACGGGTTAAGGTGCCCTGAAATCTTAGGGTTGGAGGGATAGGAAAGGTGGGGTGGTACAGGACTCCCAAAGCATGCAACTTTTTGAAAAAAAAGCCCAGAGAGGGCTGTGGTGCCCTTAGCTGTGGGGCCCTTGGGTAAGGAAGCCCAGAGAGGGCTGGTGTGGCCCTGGCTCAGGAAGCCTACTATTAGCTATTGTAATTGACGAAATCTTGATTTCCTTAGGACTTCTCCATATAATTACGATTATCATTTCCCACATAATATTTGTTGAATATTGGAATATTTATGCGTGCTTATGTATGAGATTCATTCACTTAAGGGCGCGAGATTAGGTCTTCTCGTGGGTGCAAGTGAAGCCAGAAATAGAGTGAAAGGCTTCTCCTGTGTGGTCTTGGGTAAGGAAGCCCAGAGAGGGCTGTGGTGCCCTTGGGGCCAGAGAGGGCTGTGGTGCCCTTGGGTACGGAAGCCCAGAGAGGGCTGTGGTGCCCTTCAGTAAGGAAGCCCAGAGAGGGCTGTGGTGCCCTTGGACCCAGAGAGGGCTGTGGTGCCCTTAGGAAAGGAAACCCAGAGAGGGCCGCTTGGGTAAGAAAGCCCAGAGAAAGCTGTGGTGGCTTTAGGCCCAGAGAGGGCTGTGGTGCCCTTGCGTAAGCAAGAGAGGGCCGTGGTGCCCTTGGGCCCAGAGAGGGTTGTGGTGCCCTTGGGTGAGGAAGCCCAGAGAGGGCTGTGGTGCCCTTGGGCCAAGAAAGGATTGTGGTGCCGTTGGGTAAAGAAGCCCAGAGAGGGCTGCTTGGGTAAGGAAGCCCAGAGAGGGCTGTGGTGCCCTTGAGCCAAGAGAGGGCTGTGGTGCCCTTGGGTAGAAAGCCCAGAGAAGGCTGTAGTGCCCTTGGGCCCAGAGAGGGCTGTGGTGCCCCTGAGTAAGGAAGACCAGAGAGGGCCGAGGGGTGTGGTGCTCTTGGGTAAGGAAGCCCAAGAGGGCTGTGGTGCCCTGGCCCAGAGAGGGCTGTTGTGCTCTTGGTAAGGAATGTGGTGCCCTTGGGCCCAAATAGGCGGTGTTGGGTATAAGCCCAGAGGGGCTGTGGTGCCTTGGGCAAAGCGCCCAGAGAGGGCTTGTGCCGTTTGACCCAACGAGGGCCAGGCTGCCCATCTAAGCTGGGGGGCCATTGGGCCCAGAGAGGGCTGTGGTGCCCTTGGGTAAGGAAACCCAGACAAAACTGCAGTGCCCTTGGGTAGGGAGAGAGCTGTGGTGGTCTTGGGTAAGGAAGCTCTCTGGAGAGGGCTGTGGTGCCCTTGGGTGAGGAAGCCCAGAAATGGCTGTGGTGCCCTTGGGCCCAGAGAGGGCTGTGGTGCCCTTGGGTAATGGGTAAGGAAGAAGCCTAGAGAGGGCTGTGGTGCCCTTGGGTAAGTGCACCCCGAGAGAACGCACTCATAGACCTGGCTGGCTAGGAGCCCCGAAGCACCTCCCAAGGCCAAAGGGCCCTCAACACGCAAGGGCGCGAGATTAGGTCTTCTCGTGGGTGCAAGTGAAGCCAGAAATAGAGTGAAAGGCTTCTCCTGTGTGGTCTTGGGTAAGGAAGCCCAGAGAGGGCTGTGGTGACCTTGGGCCCAGAGAGGGCTGTGGTGCCCTTGGGTACGGAAGCCCAGAGAGGGCTGGGCCCAGAGAGGGTTGTGGTGCCCTTGGGTGAGGAAGCCCAGAGAGGGCTGTGGTGCCCTTGGGCCAAGAAAGGATTGTGATGCCCTTGGGTAAAGAAGCCCAGAGAGGGCTGCTTGGGTAAGGAAGCCCAGAGAGGGCTGGGCTGTGGTGCCCTTGGGTAGAAAGCCCAGAGAAGGCTGTGGTGCCCTTGGGCCCAGAGAGGGCTGTGGTGCCCTTGAGTAAGGAAGACCAGAGAGGGCTGTGGTACCCTTGGGCCCAGAGAGGGCTGTGGTGCTCTTGGGTAAGGAAGCCCAGAGGAGGGCTGTGGTGCTCTTGGGTAAGGAAGCCCGGAGAGGGCTGTGGTGCCCTTGGGCCCAAAGAAGGCTGTGGTGCCCTTGGGTAAGGAAGCCCAGAGAAGGCTGCTTGGGTAAGGAAGCCCAAAGTGAAGGCCTTTTTGCCCTTAGGCCCAGAGAGATAGGTAGTGCCCTTCTTACCCAGAGAGGGCTGTGGTGCCCTTGGGCCCAGAAAGGGCTGTGGTGCCCTTGGGTAAAGAAGCCCAGAGAGGGCTGCTTGGGAAGGAAGCCCAGAAAGGGTTGTGGTGCCCTGAGGCCCAGAGAGGGCTGTGGTGCCCTTGGGCAAAGCGGCCCAGAGAGGGCTGTGCCGTTTGGCCCAAAGAGGGCCAGGGCTGCCCATGCATAAGGAAGCCCAGAAAAAGCTGGGTTGCCCTTGGACCCAGAGAGGGCTGTGGTGCCCTTGGGTAAGGAAACCCAGGCAAAACTGCAGTGCCCTTGAGGGCTGTGGTGGTCTTGGGTAAGGAAGCTCTCTGGAGAGGGCTGTGGTGCCCTTGGGTGAGGAAGCCCAGAAATGGCTGTGGTGGCCTTGGGCCCAGAGAGGGCTGTGGTGCCCTTGGGTAATGGGTAAGGAAGAAGCCCAGAGAGGGCTGTGGTGCCCTTGGGTAAGTGCCCCCCGAGAGAACGCACTCATAGACCTGGCTGGCTAGGAGCCCCGAATCACCTCCCAAAGCCAAAGGGCCCTCAACACGCAAGGGCGCGAGATTAGGTCTTCTCGTGGGTGCAAGTGAAGCCAGAAATAGAGTGAAAGGCTTCTCCTGTGTGGTCTCGGGTAAGGAAGCCCAGAGAGGGCTGTGGTGCCCTTGGGCCCAGAGAGGGCTGTGGTGCCCTTGGGTACGGAAGCCCAGAGAGGGCTGTGGTGCCCTTCAGTAAGGAAGCCCAGAGAGGGCTGTGGTGCCCTTAGGTAAGGAAGCCCAGAGAGGGCCGCTTGGGTAAGAAAGCCCAGAGGAAGCTATGGTGGCCTTGGGCCCAGAGAGGGCTGTGGTGCCCTTGGGTAAGCAAGAGAGGGCCATGGTGCCCTTGGGAAAAGAGAGGGGTGTGGTGCCCTTGGGTGAGGAAGCCCAGAGAGGGCTGTGGTGCCCTTGGGCCCAGAAAGGATTGTGGTGCCCTTGGGTAAAGAAGCCCAGAGAGAGCTGCTTGGGTAAGGAAGCCCAGAGAGGGCTGTGGTGCCCTTGAGCCAAGAGAGGGCTGTGGTGCCCTTGGGTAGAAAGCCCAGAGAAGGCTGTGGTGCCCTTGGGCCCAGAGAGGGCTGTGGTGCCCTTGAGTAAGGAAGACCAGAGAAGGCTGTGGTGCCCTTGGGCCCCGAGAAGGCTGTGGTGCTCTTGGGTAAGGAAGCCCAGAGAGGGCTGTGGTGCCCTTGGACCCAGAGAGGGCTGTGGTGCTCTTGGGTAAGGAAGCCCGGAGAGGGCTGTGGTGCCCTTGGGCCCAAAGAGGACTGTGGTGCCCTTGGGTAAGGAAGCCCAGAGAGGGCTGCTTGGGTAAGGAAGCCCAGAGTGAAGGCCGTGGTGCCCTTAGGCCCAGAGAGGAATGTAGGGCCCTTGGGTAAGAAGCCCAGAGATGGCTGTGGTGCCCTTGGGCCCAGAAAGGGCTGTGGTGCCCTTGGGTAAAGAAGCCCAGAGAGGGCTGCTTGGGAAGGAAGCCCAGAAAGGGCTGTGGTGCCCTGAGGCCCAGAGAGGGCTGTGGTGCCCTTGGGCAAAGCGGCCCAGAGAGGGATCCGAGTACCGCACTGGCCACACAGAACGAAGCCCAGAGCATCCGAGTACTGCACTGGCCCCACAGGATGCAGCCCAGAGCATCCGAGTATTGCCCTGACCATGCACAACGAAGAGCATCCAAGTACTGCACTGGCCACACAGAACCAAGCCAAGAGCATCCGAGTACTGCACTGGCCACACAGAATGAAGCCCAGAGCATCCGAGAACGGCACTGGCCACACAGAATGGAGCCGAGAGCATCCCAGTACTGCACTGGCCACACAGAACCAAGCCCAGAGCAGCCGAGTACTGCACTGGCCACACAGAACCAAGCCCAGGGAATCCGAGTACTGCCATGGCCATGCACAACGAAGAGCATCCGAGTACTGCACTGGCCGCACGAAAGACCCTCTTGCAGGCTCTTAGAGGGCTGTAGCCCACTCTTAAACCTCTGAGAGAGCAGACAAAGAGCCTCTGTGGGCTGGGGAAAATCTCACCAGCACCCTTCAGAGCCTCTGAGAAAGAAGCAAAAGCTCCTCTGTGGGCTGGGGAAGACCCTCTTGGAGGCTCTGAGAGGGCTGTAGCCCAGTGCCAAGACCCCTCTTAAAGCCTCTGAGAGAGGCTCTTAAAGCCTCTGAGAAAGCAGCAAAAGCTCCTCTGTGGGCTGGGGAAGACCTTCTTAGAGGCTCCGAGCACTGCCAAGACCCCTCTTAGAGCCTCTGAGAGAGCAGACAAGATGCTCTGTGGGCTGGGAACCCTTCTTAGAGCCTCTGAGAGAGGCTCTTAGAGCCTCAGCGAGAGCTCTCCAGAGACCAAATGAAAGGCCTTCACCACCTTGCTCTCCCTTCTTAGACCCTCTGAGAAAAGCTCTTAGAGCCTCTGAGAGAGCTCTCCAGAGTCCAAATGAAAGGCTTTCACCACCTTGCTCTCGTCGCCCAAAGCCTTCTCCCGTGCCAGGAATCGTTTGACCTGCTTCTTTGCCGTTTCCAGCATCTGCTTAGGGCTGGGGAAGACCCTCTGAAAGGCTCTGAGAGGGCTGTAGCCCACTGCCAAGACCCCTCTTGGAGCAGCTTAGTGAGTCTCTGAAAGCCTCTGAGAGAGCAGCAAGGCGCGCTCTGTGGGCTGGGGAAGACCCTCCGAGTACTGCACTGGCCACACAGAATGAAGCCCAGGACATCCGAGTACTGCGCTGGCCACACAGAAAATGAAGCCCGAGCATCCGAATACTGCACTGGCCGCGCAGAACCAAGCCCAGAGCATCCGAGTACTGCACTGGCCATACAGAATGAAGCCCAGAGCATCCGAGTATTGCGATGGCCACACAGAATGAAGCCCAGGGCACTCGAGTACTGCACCGGCCATGCACAACGAAGAGCATCCGAGTACAGCCCAGAGCATCCGAGTACTGCACTGGACACACAGAATGAAGCCCAAAGCATCCGAAGACTGCACTGGCCACACAGAATGAAGCCCAGAACATCCGAGTACTGCGCTGGCCACACAGAATGAAGCCCAGAGCATCCGAATACTGCACTGGCCGCGCAGAACCAAGCCCAGAGCATCCGAGTACTGCACTGGCCATAGAGAATGAAGCCCAGAGCATCCGAGTATTGCGATGACCACACAGAATGAAGCCCAGAGCATCCGAGTACTGCACTGGCCACACAAAATGAAGCCCAGAGCATCCGAGAACTGCCCTGGACATGCACATCCGACTACTGCACTGGCCACACAGAACCAAGCCCAGAGCATCCGAGTACTGCACTGGCCCCACAGAACCGAGCCCAGAGCATCCGAGTACTGCACTGGCCACACAGAATGATGCCCAGAGCATCCGAGTACTGCACTGGCCACACAGAACCAGCCCCAGAGCATCCGAATACTGCGCCGGCCACACAGAACGAAGCCCAGAGCATCCGAGTACTGCACTGGCCACACAGAATGAAGCCCAGAACATCCGAGTACTGCACTGGCCACACAAAACGAAGCCCAGAGCATCCGAGTACTGCGATGGCCACAAGAACCAAGCCCAGAGCATCCGAGTACTGCACTGGCCACACAGAATGAAGCCCAGAGCATCCGAGTGCTGCCGTGGCCATATCCAACGAAGAGCATCCGAATACTGCACTGGCCACGCAGAACCAAGCCCAAGGCATCCGAGTACTGCACTGGCCACACGGAAGACCCTCTTGCAGGCTCTTAGAGGGCTGTAGCCCACTCTTAAACCTCTGAGAGAGCAGACAAAGAGCCTCTGTGGGCTGGGGAAAATCTCACCAGCACCCTTCAGAGCCTCTGAGAAAGAAGCAAAAGCTCCTCTGTGGGCTGGGGAAGACCCTCTTGGAGGCTCTGAGAGGGCTGTAGCCCAGTGCCAAGACCCCTCTTAAAGCCTCTGAGAGAGGCTCTTAAAGCCTCTGAGAAAGCAGCAAAAGCTCCTCTGTGGGCTGGGGAAGACCTTCTTAGAGGCTCCGAGCACTGCCAAGACCCCTCTTAGAGCCTCTGAGAGAGCAGACAAGATGCTCTGTGGGCTGGGAACCCTTCTTAGAGCCTCTGAGAGAGGCTCTTAGAGCCTCAGCGAGAGCTCTCCAGAGACCAAATGAAAGGCCTTCACCACCTTGCTCTCCCTTCTTAGACCCTCTGAGAAAAGCTCTTAGAGCCTCTGAGAGAGCTCTCCAGAGTCCAAATGAAAGGCTTTCACCACCTTGCTCTCGTCGCCCAAAGCCTTCTCCCGTGCCAGGAATCGTTTGACCTGCTTCTTTGCCGTTTCCAGCATCTGCTTAGGGCTGGGGAAGACCCTCTGAAAGGCTCTGAGAGGGCTGTAGCCCACTGCCAAGACCCCTCTTGGAGCAGCTTAGTGAGTCTCTGAAAGCCTCTGAGAGAGCAGCAAGGTGCGCTCTGTGGGCTGGGGAAGACCCTCCGAGTACTGCACTGGCCACACAGAATGAAGCCCAGGACATCCGAGTACTGCGCTGGCCACACAGAAAATGAAGCCCAGAGCATCCGAATACTGCACTGGCCGCGCAGAACCAAGCCCAGAGCATCCGAGTACTGCACTGGCCATACAGAATGAAGCCCAGAGCATCCGAGTATTGCGATGGCCACACAGAATGAAGCCCAGGGCACTCGAGTACTGCACCGGCCATGCACAACGAAGAGCATCCGAGTACAGCCCAGAGCATCCGAGTACTGCACTGGACACACAGAATGAAGCCCAAAGCATCCGAAGACTGCACTGGCCACACAGAATGAAGCCCAGAACATCCGAGTACTGCGCTGGCCACACAGAATGAAGCCCAGAGCATCCGAATACTGCACTGGCCGCGCAGAACCAAGCCCAGAGCATCCGAGTACTGCACTGGCCATAGAGAATGAAGCCCAGAGCATCCGAGTATTGCGATGACCACACAAAATGAAGCCCAGAGCATCCGAGAACTGCCCTGGACATGCACATCCGACTACTGCACTGGCCACACAGAACCAAGCCCAGAGCATCCGAGAACTGCACTGGCCCCACAGAACCGAGCCCAGAGCATCCGAGTACTGCACTGGCCACACAGAACGAAGCCCAGAGCATCCGAGTACTGCGATGGCCACACAGAACCAAGCCCAGAGCATCCGAGTACTGCACTGGCCCCACAGAACCGAGCCCAGAGCATCCGCGTACGGCACTGGCCACACAGAATGATGCCCAGAGCATCCGAGTACTGCACTGGCCACACAGAACCAGCCCCAGAGCATCCGAATACTGCGCCGGCCACACAGAACGAAGCCCAGAGCATCCGAGTACTGCACTGGCCACACAGAATGAAGCCCAGAACATCCGAGTACTGCACTGGCCACACAAAACGAAGCCCAGAGCATCCGAGTACTGCGATGGCCACACAGAACCAAGCCCAGAGCATCCGAGTACTGCACTGGCCACACAGAATGAAGCCCAGAGCATCCGAGTGCTGCCGTGGCCATACACAACGAAGAGCATCCGAATACTGCACTGGCCACGCAGAACCAAGCCCAAGGCATCCGAGTACTGCACTGGCCACACAGGATGACGCCCAGAGCATCCGAGTACTGCCCTGGCCATGCACAAGGAAGAGCACCCGAGTACTGCACTGGCCACACAGAACCAAGCCCAGCGCATCCGAGTGACAATCTAACCCCCCTCACGACGCCAACAACCGACAATCCAGAGGCACACAGACCAGGATGGGACCGTGACAGCCATCCAACGCCTCCCTCACCGGACCCTTCACGATTGCCACCGACCGACAATCCGGACCCCTGACAATTGCCGCCGGCCGCCAATCCGAGCGAGCCTGCCGACAATCCAAGGGGTAAAAAGACCCCGAAGAAGGGGTAAAGCTCTAGTGCAAAATCCCAAAACCCATATCAAAAAAAAAAAACAGACCAAGCAATGCAATGAGACGGCCGTTGCTTCGCACAGCCGCTCCGGGCTTGCCGTCGGGGTCCTTGCCCGGCGGGGGCCGGAATCGAACCGCGGACCCAACGTTGCGAAACGATGCGCTCCCTGCCCAACCAGCACGACCCTCGCGATTGCCACCTCGCGACAATCCCCAGAAAACAAACAGCTTACGGTTGCCACCTGCTGACGATCTGAGCCCTTTATGCTGGCCGCCCGCTGACACACCAAAGGGGCAAAGCACAAACTATTGCAGAGCCTGGGAGCTGCCGTTGTGACTATCCTCCCAGGGCTGAGGAACCGACCAGGAGCCAAGAGCCAACTCGCCGCATGTACCATCATACCGCAAGCGGTCATTCTTGACAGACCCTTTCAACACTCTTTGGGCCTACGAACGAGCACTCCAACACCAAAACTGGTCCAACAGTCTCCCTACACGAAGCACACACATAAGCCGAACAACACCCGGTCCACATTTTGGCCGAAACCGTGAGAGACAACCGTCTTGAGACATCACTTCCCCATAACCTGACCGTTTACATTAAAAAAACACTCTACGATAGTGAAACATAGCTGAGGCACGGAAACCTATAATTGCGGTTCGGCCCGAGCGAGCTAGATCATAATGCGTCGTCGCGTCGCTGGGTATGGGGTTCTGGGCTTAGCCCCTCGCCATCTCCACGCGTTGTGCCGGGGAGGAGGGACCGGGACTCGCGAGTGGTGCTCCCGCTCGGCCCTCCCCCCAGCTTGCCTGTTGCTGGGGTTCTCGGCTTTGCCCCTCGCCATTCCGATGCGCAAGGCGGGGCCAGGGGGGACCGGGACTCGCGAGTGGTGCTCCCGCTCGGCCCCCCTGACCCCTCACTCTTTTTGCCCGCCGCGCGAAGACGCATCGGTGGCATCACGCCAGTGGCTGGACCTGGGCGGCGGGGAGGGGGGCCGGGGATCCCGGACGCAAGGCAGCCTAGGGTACCCAAAGGGCTCGGGACCTAAAGCCCTGGAGGAAACCCAGCAACCCCACAGAGAACCCTGCGCACCTGCACTCCAAACCTTGCTGCCTCACAGCCCCATGCCTTCCAACCTCCGAAGCCACACCCTGAACAAAACCACGAGCCTCGCGCACTCCGACCTTGCAGCCTACGAAAACCCAAACCACCTCGGAACTCCCTGAAACCTGGCAGGGGAGGGTCCGGCGAGTCGAAGCGAAGCGACGAGGTCCAGACCTGGGCGCCGGGGAGGGGGGCCGGGGATCCCGGACGCAAGGCAGCCTAGGGTACCCAAAGGGCTCGGGACCTAAAGCCCTGAAGGAAACCCAGCAACCCCACAGAAAACCCTGCGCACCTGCACTCCAAACCTTGCTGCCTCACAGCCCCATGCCTTCCAACCTCCGAAGCCACACCCTGAACAAAACCACGAGCCTCGCGCACTCCGACCTTGCAGCCTACGAAAACCCAAACCACCTCGGAACTCCCTGAAACCTGGCAGGGGAGGGTCCGGCGAGTCGAAGCGAAGCGACGAGGTCCAGACCTGGGCGCCGGGGAGGAGGGCCGGGGATCCCGGACGCAAGGCAGCCTAGGGTACCCAAAGGGCTCGGGACCTAAAGCCCTGAAGGAAACCCAGCAACCCCACAGAGAACCCTGCGCACCTGCACTCCAAACCTTGCTGCCTCACAGCCCCATGCCTTCCAACCTCCGAAGCCACACCCTGAACAAAACCACAAGCCTCGCGCACTCCGACCTTGCAGCCTACGAAAACCCAAACCACCTCGGAACTCCCTGAAACCTGGCAGGGAAGGGTCCGGCGAGTCGAAGCGAAGCGACGAGGTCCAGACCTGGGCGCCGGGGAGGGGGCCGGGGATCCCGGACGCAAGGCAGCCTAGGGTACCCAAAGGGCTCGGGACCTAAAGCCCTGAAGGAAACCCAGCAAACCCGGGCACCAAACCCCAGCAATCCCTCAACAATAAAAAGGCCTCAATCTAGTCTAGCCCGAACCAACAGAGAGCAATCGCGGAGCAGACAACTTGGCAGACGACGAGCTTGAAGGCTTATGCAACGGCCCACTAAAAGCAGTGAAACCACAAGCACCCCCAAACCCCGGCCCAACCAGCACGACCCTCGCGATTGCCACCTCGCGACAATCCCCAGAAAACAAACAGCTTACGGTTACCACCTGCTGACGATCTGAGCCCTTTATGCTGGCCGCCCGCTGACACACCAAAGGGGCAAAGCACAAGCTATTGCACTCCTGGGAGCTGCCGTTGTGACTATCCCCCCAGGGCTGAGGAGCCGACCAGGAGCCAAGAGTCAACTCGCCGCATGTACCATCATACCGCAAGCGGTCATTCTTGACAGACCCTTTCAACACTCTTTGGGCCTACGAACGAGCACCCAACACCAAAACTGGTCCAACAGTCTCCCTACACGAAGCACACACATAAGCCGAACAACACCCGGTCCACATTTTGGCCGAAACCGTGAGAGACAACCGTCTTGAGACATCACTTCCCCATAACCTGACCGTTTACATTAAAAAACACACTCTACGATAGTGAAACATAGCTGAGGCACGGAAACCTATAATTGCGGTTCGGCCCGAGCGAGCTAGATCATAATGCGTCGTCGCGTCGCTGGGTATGGGGTTCTGGGCTTAGCCCCTCGCCATCTCCACGCGTTGTGCCGGGGAGGAGGGACCGGGACTCGCGAGTGGTGCTCCCGCTCGGCCCTCCCCCCAGCTTGCCTGTTGCTGGGGTTCTCGGCTTTGCCCCTCGCCATTCCGATGCGCAAGGCGGGGCCAGGGGGGACCGGGACTCGCGAGTGGTGCTCCCGCTCGGCCCCCCTGACCCCTCACTCTTTTTGCCCGCCGCGCGAAGACGCATCGGTGGCATCACGCCAGTGGCTGGACCTGGGCGGCGGGGAGGGGGGCCGGGGATCCCGGACGCAAGGCAGCCTAGGGTACCCAAAGGGCTCGGGACCTAAAGCCCTGGAGGAAACCCAGCAACCCCACAGAGAACCCTGCGCACCTGCACTCCAAACCTTGCTGCCTCACAGCCCCATGCCTTCCAACCTCCGAAGCCACACCCTGAACAAAACCACGAGCCTCGCGCACTCCGACCTTGCAGCCTACGAAAACCCAAACCACCTCGGAACTCCCTGAAACCTGGCAGGGGAGGGTCCGGCGAGTCGAAGCGAAGCGACGAGGTCCAGACCTGGGCGCCGGGGAGGGGGGCCGGGGATCCCGGACGCAAGGCAGCCTAGGGTACCCAAAGGGCTCGGGACCTAAAGCCCTGAAGGAAACCCAGCAACCCCACAGAAAACCCTGCGCACCTGCACTCCAAACCTTGCTGCCTCACAGCCCCATGCCTTCCAACCTCCGAAGCCACACCCTGAACAAAACCACAAGCCTCGCGCACTCCGACCTTGCAGCCTACGAAAACCCAAACCACCTCGGAACTCCCTGAAACCTGGCAGGGGAGGGTCCGGCGAGTCGAAGCGAAGCGACGAGGTCCAGACCTGGGCGCCGGGGAGGAGGGCCGGGGATCCCGGACGCAAGGCAGCCTAGGGTACCCAAAGGGCTCGGGACCTAAAGCCCTGAAGGAAACCCGGCAACCCCACAGAGAACCCTGCGCACCTGCACTCCAAACCTTGCTGCCTCACAGCCCCATGCCTTCCAACCTCCGAAGCCACACCCTGAACAAAACCACAAGCCTCGCTGATGGTGGCCATCCCAGGGGAGCCGAAGTCAGCGAGTCAAACGACAACTGACACCGGACCAGCTGCATCAAGGACTCCATGGCCTAACGGCCAAGGCGCTCCGGTCGAATCTCTGTGCGGGAATCCCGGAGAGATGGGTGGTTCGATTCCCCCTGGAGTCACTTCCCCCTTTGCACGGCTTCGCCCCGCCACCGCCCCCTTTCCACCAACCCCCACCACGATTGCCACCTGCTGGCAATCTGTACCCCCCTCAAGATTGCCACCTGTTGGCAATCTGTACCCCCTAAGATTGCCACCTGCTGACAATCTAGATCCCCTGTGATTGCCACCTGTTGGCAATCTGTACCCCGCTACGATTGCCGCCTTCCGACAATCTAGACCCCCTAAGATTGCCACCTGCTGACAATCTAGATCGCCGGTGATTGCCACCCGTTGGCAATCTATAACCCCCCCCCCCCTTAAGATTGCCACCTGCTGACAATCTAGATCTCATGTGATTGCCACCTGTTGGCAATCTATACCCCCCCCCCCTACGATTGCCACCTTCTGACAATCTAGACCCCCTAAGATTGCCACCTGCCGGCAATCCATCAGGCCTGGCAAATGGCAGCTAAGCACCAAAAACGCAGGTGTGATTGCCACCTGTTGGCAATGTGACCCCCCCCCCACCAACCAGGATTGCCATCTTCCGACAATCTAGACCCCTCAGGAACACAAGGGGGGACCCTCCCACGAAAGAAAAATCTCCCGAGCCTAGGCAGAAACGCCCCCGAGAACCTTGACCTTCTTTCAAACAACAAAGACACCAAAACCGCGGCAATCCCTAAACACTACTAAAGCTTCAACCAAGAGCAGCCCGAGCAAACAGGGAGCACTCGTAGGGCCGACGACGAGTTCGAAGGCATAAGGAACGGCCCCCTCAAAGCAGTGAAACCACAAGCGCCCCCAAAGCCCGGCAATCCCTCAACAATAAGAAAGCCTCAATCTAGTCTAGCCCGAACCAACAGAGAGCAATCGCGGAGCAGACAACGGGGCAGACGACGAGTTTGAAGGCTTATGCAACGGCCCACTAAAAGCAGTGAAACCACAAGCACCCCCAAACCCCGGCAATCCCTCAACACTAACAAAGCCTCAATTTAGTCTAGCCCGAACCAACAGAGAGCAATCGCGGAGCAGACGACAACTTTTAAGGCTTAAGCAACGGCCCCCTCAAAGCAATGAAACCACAAGAACCACCAAGACCCGGCAATCCTTTTACACTCACAGGGCTCTAAACCTAACTTAACCCGAACAAACAGAGCACAATCGCAGGGCACACGCCAAACTTTAGGACCTAAGGACCAGCCCCCCAAAGAAAACTCTTTTCGGGGGTTCTAGGGGGTGTCCCCCTGGCGCGGTCCAGCAACAAGCGAGTGCTGGCGGGGTCCAGGGCGAGGAGTCCTGGCGGGGGGTCTGGGGGGCAGCGCCCCCCAGGATCACGGTGGTGAATATTTACGATTCGTAAAGAATTTCATGAAAATGAAAAGTTCAAAGGTTTCGATCCCCAACCCGGAAAAAGTGCCGAAAAACACGATTGTCAGAAACGGGCTTTTTTACCAAACCCCAGCAAACCCTTAACATTAAAAAAGACTAAATTTACAGAGAGCAATCGCGGAGCAGACAAGGAGTTTTAGGGCTTAAGAAGCAGCCCCCTTAAAAGAAAGGGATGCAGCTGCTGGCTTCGCGTGAGATGCTTAGGGCGCCTTTTAGCGCAGTCTCAAAAAACTGCGCTGGCGAACCCTAAATTTTAGACGGCCAGAGGCCGAAGATGCGCCAGCGCAGGTTCTGGTTTGATGCCCAGCAGGTACGCAGGATTTAAGGCAAGCAACCGTAAACCTTTAAGTAAATTGACCGAGAGCCCAGCAAGCCCTCCGTACTAGTACTACTACAACTACTACTACAACAACTACCAAGCTGTGGGAAGGTGTTCTGGCCCCGGCCCTGGCTGCGGGAAGGTGCCCCTCCCCGGGCCCTGGCTGTGGGAAGGTGCCCCGGCCCCGGGAAGGTGCCCCGGCCTTGTGGCTGCGGAAAGCGGTGGGGGAAGGTGCCCCGGCCCCGGGCCCTCCGGCCCGGGCCCTGGCTGTGGGAAGGTGCCCCGGCCCCGGGCCCTGGCTGTGGGAAGGTGGTTTCCGGCCCCGGGCCCTGGCTGTGGGAAGGTGCCCCGGCCCCGGGCAACAAACCCCAGCAAACCCTCAACAATAAGAAAGCCTCAATTTAGTCTAGCCCGAACCAACAGAGAGCAATCGCGGAGCAGACAACGGGGCAGACGACGAGCTTGAAGGCTTATGCAACGGCCCACTAAAAGCAGTGAAACCACAAACACCCCCAAACCCCGGCAATCCCTCAACAATAACAAAACTTCAATTTAACCTAGCCCGAACCAACAGAGAGCAATCGCGGAGCAGACGACAACTTTTGAGACTTAAGCAACGGCCCCCTTAAAGCAGTGAAACCACAAGAACCACCAAGACCCGGCAATCTCTTAACACTCACAGGGCTCTAAACCTAACTTAACCCGAACAAACAGAAAACAATCGAGAGGCAGACGCAAAACTTTAGGACTTAAGGACCAGCCCCCCTAAAGCAGAGCAAGCGTTCGTGGGAGATGCTCGGGGTGCCTGTGAGCGCAGTCCACAGCCCCGCCCCCGGGCCCTGGCTGTGGGAAGGTGCCCCGGCCCCGGGCCCTGGCTGTGGGAAGGTGCCCCGGCCCCGGGCCCTGGCTGTGGGAAGGTGCCCCGACCCCGGGCAACAAACCCCAGCAATCCCTCAACAATAAGAAAGCCTCAATTTAGTCTAGCCCGAACCAACAGAGAGCAATCGCGGAGCAGACAACGGGGCAGACGACGAGTTTGAAGGCTTATGCAACGGCCCACTAAAAGCAGTGAAACCACAAGCACCCCCAAACCCCGGCAATCCCTCAACACTAACAAAGCTTCAATTTAGTCTAGCCCCAACCAACAGAGAGCAATCGCGGAGCAGACGACAACTTTTAAGGCTTAAGCAACGGCCCCCTCAAAGCAGTGAAACCACAAGAACCACCAAGACCCGGCAATCCTTTTACACTCACAGGGCTCTAAACCTAACTTAACCCGAACAAACAGAGCACAATCGCAGGCAGACAACGGGGCAGACGACGAGTTTGAAGGCTTATGCAACGGCCCACTAAAAGCAGTGAAACCACAAGCACCCCCAAACCCCGGCAATCCCTCAACACTAACAAAGCTTCAATTTAGTCTAGCCCGAACCAACAGAGAACAATCGCGGAACAAACGACAACTTTTAAGACCTAAGCAACGGCCCGCTTAAAGCAGTGAAACCACAAGAACCACCAAGACCCGGCAATCCTTTTACACTCACAGGGCTCTAAACCTAACTTAACCCGAACAAACAGAGCACAATCGCAGGGCACACGCAAAACTTTAGGACCTAAGGACCAGCCCCCCTAAAGCAGAGCAAGCCTTCGTGGGAGATGCTCGGGGCGCCTGTGAGCGCAGTCCACATGGACCCCCTTAAGGCAGAGAAAGCCTTCGGGTGAGATGCTCGCACTCGGACCCCTCCGCCTCCGAGCCCCAACCCACCTCGCACCCCTGAAACTTCGCGAGGGGGGACCCGGCCGCGCCAGAAAAAGTTCAAAGGTTTCGATCCCCAACTAGCATTTTTTTAGGGACCAAGCAGCAGCCCCCTAAGAAAGCAAGCTGACAGGGTAACGCTACGCTGCAGCGAGTTGACTAGGGCGACGACTACGCTGTCGAACCCTAAACCCTAAACCCTAAACTGAAGGCCGACCCCCCACCGCAGCGAATGGGGTCGGCCGCAGCAGGCGGACCGGAAGGCGCCTGCCGGACCGTAGGCGATGGCCGAAAGGCAAGCCGTAGGTCCTGGACCTCAGGTCCACGCGGCTCCAGTGAATAGGCCGCTACTGTCAGCCTATATAGTAATAACCCTAAACCTTGGTGCAAACCGGCCGGGCACACCTGAAATCCTCCAACCTTAAATTAAGGACCTGTCGGCCACAATTAAGGATTGAGACTTCAAATTAAGGACGAGGCTTTAAAATTAAGGATTGGAGCCGAAAATGAAGGACCGGTGCTCCAAAATTTTGGATTGGAACCTAAAATTGCGGACCGGCCCCAAGACCCGGCGGTACTATCTGTTACGGCCAAGAGTGGGCCAGAAAGAGCCACCAAGACCCGGCAGTACGATTTGTTACGGCCAAGAGTGGGCCAGAAAGAGCCACCAAGACCCGGCAGTACGATTTGTTACGGATAGAAAGAGCCACCAAGATACGAACGGACAAGAGTGGGACAGAAAGAGCCACCAAGAAAGTACGATTTGTTACGGCCAAGAGTGGGCCAGAAAGAGCCACCAAGACCCGGCAGTACGATTTGTTACGGCCAAGAGTGGGCCAGAAAGAGCCACCAAGACCCGGCAGTACGATTTGTTACAGCCAAAAGTGGGCCAGAAAGAGCCACCAAGACCCGACCCGGCAGTACGATTTGTTACGGCCAAGAGTGGGCCAGAAAGAGCCACCAAGACCCGGCAGTACGATTTGTTACGGACAAGAGTGGGACAGAAAGAGCCACCAAGAACCGAACCCTCAAGAGCAGGATAAATAGAAATTGTATTTGCCACACCGTTGGGAAGCACCAAGATGCCAGCAAACAGTGCAGAACAAAAACACAACATTTTGTTAACCCTTGTTGTTGTGCTCAACATCCTTGAAACAAGAAGTCAAGAACCAGTGCAGAAAAAAAGCCCCATTTTGTTAGTCCTGGTTGTCGTGCTCAACATCCTTGAAACAAGAAGCCAACAACCGGCCCCTTCCCCCACCGGACCTCTCACGATTGACACCTGCTGTCAATCTGGCAAGGGAGTGTGACAGCCATCCGCCGGGAGGGTCCAGAGCTACTGACAATCCAAAGGGGCAAACGGCCAGCAAGGGAGTGTGACAGCCATCCGCCCCCTTTCCACCAAGCTCCACCCAGATTGCCACCAGCTGACAATCTGAAGCCCTGAAGATTGCCACCTGCTGACAATCCAAAGGGGCAACCGGCCAGCAAGGGAGTGTGACAGCCATCCGCCCCCTTTCCACCAACCCCCACCACGATTGCCACCTATTGGCAATCTGTACCCCCTTAAGATTGCCACCTGTTGGCAATCTGTACCCCCCTAAGATTGCCACCTGCTGACAATCTAGATCCCCTGTGATTGCCAATCTGTACCCCCTTAAGATTGCCACCTGTTGGCAATCTGTACCCCCCTAAGATTGCCACCTGCTGACAATCTAGATCCCCTGTGATTGCCACCTGTTGGCAATCTGTACCCCCCTACGATTGCCGCCTTCTGACAATCTAGACCCCCTAAGATTGCCACCTGCCGGCAATCCATTAGGCCTGGCAAGTGGCAGCTAAGCACCAAAAACGCAGGTGTGATTGCCACCTGTTGGCAATCTAGCCCCCCTCCCAACCAGGATTGCCACCTGCTGACAATCCAGACCCCCTAGAATTGCCACCTGCCGGCAATTTATGAGGCCTGGCAAGTGGCAGCCAAGCACCGAAAACGCCGAACCCGAACCGTACACGCAGTGCGTTTCTGGACCCTCCGCTCGCACCCGAAGGGGGCATGCCAGGTGTCCTTTGGAAGCTAGTAATGGCGTTGAACTACAGCGACTGCTGTACGCGCCAGTTCACTAGCGAAGCGGCCTCCAAATACCTAAAAAGAGCCGAGGTGCCTTCCTTGAGCATTCCAAAAGTAGGCCACGGTCATACTTTTGGGATGTGTGCCACGGACGCGCTTTGCGCGAGGATCGGTTTGTTTTCCTCAGTGCCAAGGGCCAAGGGGGCTTCCCATTGAGCCTGTCAACGGGAACGCGTGTACTCGCTCGCGGGTGCGCGTTACTACCGGGGATCCGATCTATCTCCAATCGGTGAACACATATGGGCGAAGGATGTTTCAATCCGACCAGAAACATCGGGGAAGCAGGGAGCGTGTGCTGCGGGACATTCTCTTATAAGGCGCCTAAAATAAGGCCATCCCAGTACTAAGTACGCTGGGGGGAGCCTTCAAGGATCTTCACACTCTCATACTTCCCACGCATGCATTCACTGAACATGTCCAAGCCAAGGACTGATTTTTGGTGCAAGCGACTCGGCTGCAACTAAACATGTTCGTGTTCGTCAATCTCATGTTTGCATTGCTTCCCTCCCGGCGCCAAGGTACAACCAACGAGGCCGGCAATGGAAGACGGCCACCAAGCTGCAATTACACGCATGCACGTTTGCACTTTCAAAGGGGAATTCGAGTTTTGGACGGTATTGGAAGAGAACAGGAAGAGGTCTGGAAGAAGCCAGCTAGGCGACAGGACCGCCTGTTACGGCCAAGAGTGGGCCAGAAAGAGCCACCAAGACCCGGTCGAGATCAAAATCGTGAATGCTGCGCAACTGCACGCCCTTGTCTCATCAAGCCCTGTGCTGCAGTGCTGCGCATTCAACGGAACAAGTTACCAGCCCTGGCTCGAGCTATAGCATTTCAATAAGAACACTTCGCTGCGATCTCGCGAGCTCCTTGGTCAAAGCCATGCCTTCCGTGTGTCCTGGCACAGCAAGCTCTGCTTGTGTCTTCTCGGCGCATAACCCCGGCCGCGCAGCTCAGCGAGCCAAGTTTCCGACATGTGCCTCTTGCCGGCAAATCAACTGAAAGAGCCCCTGTTGCACCCGCGTGCGCGGAGGCAAGGACAATGGCAAGCGGCAGTATGTTCACGCTCGTTACATCTTCTGTGTTATATCGCCTGAGGTCTTCTGTGATGCGCCCCGTCTAGCCACCGCCTGCGTCCAGCAACGGTCGCGTGGACAGATCAAACGCTTGCTGCTGGCCCTGACGCCCGAGTACCAGCGTCTTGCCATGGAGCGCGTGCCGCACGACTTCCGTGGCTACTTCCAGGCAGAGCTGGCCAAGCCGCGGATGTGTATGGGCATGGATGGCGAGCGATGCACTTTCGCGCTGGCAACACGTGGAGGCCCAGCTCAGGTGATGGGCCGAGCCACGCGCTGCCTGTTCTGTCGACCCGAAGATCTTTGGCCACTCTGCGAAGATGACGCTGGCAAGCGAGAGGCAGGGCGTATTGCGTGTGCTTTTGGGGTTTTTGCGTTGCATTAAGATATGCATTTTATCCTCCGCCAGGTGCTGGGCAAGCTCCGTCGGATGTCGGCAGCCAGCCGTGCCCGTGCTCTGACAGAGCGCTTGCCGCCTGAGGCTGTGCAGTACTTTCAAGCAGAGTTGCACGGCCCCAAGCGGCGTCGTCTGCTGGACAAGCAGCACCTGCCGGACTTGTGGAAGGGCGCCTTGGCGTCGCGGCAAGCAGCCGGAGCCCCCGCATCGGCTGCGATGAAGAAGAAGTATCGAGAGCGGGTGCTGGAAGACAGGGCTCGGGCGCGGCGCCGCATGGGCCGGCCAGCAGAGCGAACCCGAGCTGGCGAGGCCGTCGAGAACACCACCGGGTTGCCTCCGGCGAAGCGGCGCAAATTGGCCGAGGACTTCGAGCGCTGGTGCCTGTTCGACTCGTGGAGCCTGTGCGACAGCTGCGGCCTCCTCGCGCCTTGCGACCTCACAGAGAGCCGGCTCGGCAGGCCGCAGCAACCCACGCATCGCTCGGGCAAGTGCTCCAGGTGCAAAGCAGTGCGGGCGCAGCCGGTCGTGACGATGGCAGATGTGCCGGAAGCCTTGCGCGGGCTTAGTCCGGAAGCTGCGCAAGCCCTGTCACCCTTGGAGATCGATGTGGGGCCGGTCATTCGCGCCGCGCACAAGTCCGGCTACCGTCAGAAGACGACGCTGATCCGTTTCCGCTGGCACACGACGGCGGTGAAGAAGCGCATCAAGCTGTTGCATGCCAGGGATTCTGAGTAGATCTATTTGTCTTTGTATTAGACCTGTTGCTCGTGCCTTGGCCAGGACCTGGACATGCGGACAAAAGCCCGTGCGGCTTACGACTTCCTGATGGAATCGGACGACACTCCCTACGCGACCTTCGTGGGCGAGCACGGGGAGTTTCTGCGGGAGCAGCCCGGGGCAGACGAGCTTACTCGCCGCCGCAGGCTGCAGTTCATTGAGCGCGTGGGCGTGGAGTGCGCCCTCTGGCCGGTCCTCTTCTGGGACGTCAAGAACACCTTCACGCACGAACGTGCCACGGATCCCAGGCGGGTGATGCGCCAGGAGCGGGCCGCGACCTTGGAGCAAGTGCTGAACACCGGTCGGCACAGTGCTGGCGAGAGCGACAGCGACAGCGACGAGGAAAGCCAGCACAGCGATGAGGAGGGTGTGGAGGACGCTGGCACCACGCGACACAGCATGAAGAGGCTCTTCGCTGCCTTGGCGCTGGGTCGCCTGCTGGGCTACGCCGCCGACTTCCAGCTGCTGCAGTTCGTGTACGACCTGAACCTCTGGACCAGCAGCGGCTCCAAGAAGAACTTGCAGCTGCCGACGCCCATGCGCCTCATGGTCAAGGGCGAGGCCTTCAGCCCTGACTACTGGCGCGGCGTGCACTATGCCTTGCTGGACCTGGTGCGGCAAGTGGGCTACCCCCGCATCTTCTTCACCATCGCCCCCTACGAGTGGAGCTTCCCGTACCACGAGTGGGTCCGCGACGAGATGCAGAAGCTGCTCAAGGAACGCCTCTTCCTGCCGGTGGCAGAGACGCTGCACATGGTGCACGTCATGGTCCAAGCTGTGAAAGGCTTGCTCTTGGGGCACACAGGGGGACGGGCGCGGCAGCAGGCTTGGACGAGCAACATCTTTCGGGTTCTTGACGAGCACGGTCAAGCCCGCCGCCTGCACTACTTCCTGCGTCTGGAGTATCAAGACGGGACCCGCAAGGCAGCCACCCAGGACTACCACGGCTCCGGCAGAGTCCACGTGCACGTCGTCATCTTCGTCAAGCCCGAGGACGTCGAGCAGCTGAACCTCGTCGAGACCGTGTCCGCCACGCTGCCCGAAGATGCAGACCTCCGCGGCTACGTCGAAGGCAGCCAATATGACCGGGACAAGAAGAGTGGCTGGCCCGTCCACGAAGCACCGACTTTCTTCGACCGCGAGGCAGGCGCCTGGCGCCTGCAACACACGGAGGACGACCACGCGGCGGGCTTGCGCCCCTACATCGTGGACTTGATGGAGGTGCTCCGCTGCCACCAGGACTTCCAGATGTGCGACGACGACGGCCTGCTCCGCGCCTACGTTACCAAATACGTCAGCAAGTTCTCGGATGCGGCCAGTGAGGAGTGGCTGAACGACGACGCGGAGGCCATGAGCATTGCCGCCACCGTGCTCATGCGTTACCGGCCGCTGGAGCCCGAGATGGTGCTGCAGCTCTTCGGCGCCAAGTTCCGGCAGTGGCACCTCTCCACGCAGAGCGGCGGCAAGCGCGATTTCGTGGCGCCCTACCCGGACAAGGACCCCAAGCCGCGCGAGGTGGAGCTATACGAGCAGGCGGAGTGGGCCTGCGGGCGCATCAGCCTCCTCGACTATCTACGTAAGACCATGGCCGAAGGGAAGATCTGCCACTGGCTCAAGAAGAAGCACGGGGAATCCGGCAGCGAGGCCACCCTGGAGGAGTTTGCTGCGAGCTACGTGATGCAGGGAGGGCCCGGAGCTTAAAATTAAGGGCCCCGGAGCTTAAAACGACCTAAAATTAAGGACCCGGAATCGAAAAGTAAGGACTCGGAGCTTAAAATTAAGGACCGGACCTAAAATTAAAAACCCGGAACCGAAAATTAAGGACCCGGAGCTTAAAATTAAGGACCGGACCTAAAATTAAGGACACGGAGCATAAAATTAAGGGCCCGGAGCTTAAAATTAAGGGCCAGGACCTAAAATTAAGGACCCGGAGCCTAGCTTAAAGACTCGGAGCTTAAAATTAACCGGACCTAATTAAAATTAAGGACCCAGAGCCTAGCGCAGGCCCACACAAAGCCTGCAGAAGGTCCTTCCCCGTAAACCCTGCAGAGGCCCCAGAGGCCACAAGCCCACCGAAGCCACCCAGAAGGGTTTTTGGGTCACTTTGGGGCCTGGAGATTGTCACTTGGGGGGCTGGAGATTGTCACTTTGCGCCTGGAGAAAGGACCCGGAGCTTTAAATTAAGGACCGGACCTAAAATTAAGGACCCGGAGCATAAAATTAAGGGCCCGGAGCTTAAAATTAAGGGCCAGGACCTAAAAATTAAGGACCCGGAGCCGAAAATTAAGAACCCGGAGCTTAAAATTAAGGCCAGACCTAAA
>CAJNDT010002920.1:0-27017 GCA_905221615.1 Symbiodinium sp. CCMP2592
CCATACTCAACAGTCTTTCATACTCCATAGTCAAGTGGAAGGTACATCTCTGGATCTTGAACACTGCTGGTCACATGCCAGTGCAAGAACAGCTGAAGAGTTGCATCCTGAATGAAATCTTAAGCCGAAAACCTCCTTAAATGAAAAAAGCCCGAGTCCGAAACCTTGATATATTTCTCATGGCTTCAGTTCTTAATCCTGCCCTGTGGAAAAGTGCATCTGTGCCACTCTAGCTCCGTCCAGCCACAGAAGCCAACGCCATATCCATTGTGCCAGTTTGACTAGTAGGCAGCCCTTGATTTAGTGTATTGGGAATGTCTTGAACCCTGAGCTCCTGCTGTAAGGCTGGGTTTAGGCAGGGGGTTTGCAGATTACAATGAAAGAGCTTTTACGCTTTGGGGCTCTAAGCAAACGGGCTTTCTTTCTCTATTTTGCAAGATTTTTGGCCTTGCTGGGATTAGACAAGATTAATTTTTAAAAAAAAACTTCGAGACATGAATGATTCTGCAATGGTCCTTTCGGTCCCTGAGGCTCCGTGCATCCAAACTGGAATCTGCAGCTCAGCACCTGGCCACGCGACAACTTAACAGCATGAGGCCGCAGTGCTTCAGGGGTCGTCATGGCAGCACAAGTGTGAATCCAGGCCGACTTCTTTTGCCTGCACGCAGCAGAATTGATGTGCAGGTAGACGGCTCTCTTCGGTCGAAGGCGAAGGCGAAGACTGTGAGATCAACAGTATGTTATTACTAACTAGGTACTCTGATGCCATGCCGCGACCGCAGAGCAAAAAGCCTGAACTACCGGAAGACTTTGGAAGAGCTTCCGACTCCTTTCTGCAGCACGCAGCAGATGTTCATGTGCAGGCAGACGGCTCTTTCGGTCGAAGGCGAAGGCGAAGCCTGCTAGATCAAGAGTTTCTTATTATTAATAGGTACTCTGATGCCATGCCGCGACCGCAGAGCAAAAAGCCTGAACTAGCGGAAGATTTTGGAAGAGCTTCCGACTTCTTTTGGGTGCACGCAGCAGAGTTGATGTGCAGGCAGACGGCTCTTTCGGTCCAAGGCGAAGGCGAAGACTGTTAGATCAAGACTTTGTTGTTAATAGGTACTCTGATGCCATGCCGCGACCGCAGAGCAAAAAGCCTGATTGCGGAAGACTTTGGGACAAGCTTCCTAATCCTGGCACTCACTTCTTGCCACGGCGTTTGCCTTGCTGGCCACCTTTGCCCTTTCCTTTTTGGTACCAAGGACCAGCGCCCTGCAGGGGGTTTAAAAACTTGACGTCACTGTGCGACGCTCCAAGAAAGTAGCAGGGTAACCCGTACCCTAACGGTTCTCATGTAGTGGCAAGGCACAGAACCCTTGTTGGAGTTGCCCGGGAGGTCTTCATGGCCTCAGGCAGGTTGGGAATTAGGCTAGAAATTTGTGAATCTTAACTTTAAGAAACATCTGAAAAAGCTTCTGCCGATTCGACAAATCCAAAGAGCCTGAGAGAATCCGCGATCGCCTTCTGCAGTGGTCGACTGCCACGGCGCTGGGATTGTCCCATCCGGCATGAGGATCGTGGAGAGCGCCTCGGATCTGGGAGAAGTTAATTAGAAGTTTGATTAGTAGCCACCAATACCGAAAAAGACACGAGAATGCCTGATGGACTTCATTGTCAGGCCGCTCATGCCAGTGGCGACGAAGTCCAAGGCGAACCCCAACCCCTGGGGGTTGGGGTGTGACGCCAAGGCCTCCATGCAGCACCACGCCTCCTCGTCGACGCCGAGATCCTCCAACACCCTGAAGAGGCTGGGAGCCAGGTCCAAGACTCTGGTTCTGACCTGACTTGACTTCAATGGGAAGAAGCTACACCTAAACTGGAAGGACCAACGAACACAACCCAAAAACATCTATCAGGTCAGGTTGCCCGCTTCATGACGGGATTCTCCACAGCCTCGGGCTCGGAGTCGTCGACGGCGAAGGCGAGCTGGCGGGAGGAGGCGTGGTGCTGCTGGTCATCATCATCCTGCCGGCGCTTCTTCTTTGGTCCATCGGGCTGCTTGGGCGGCTCCTTCGAAGACGAAGCCGGAGCGGGAGGCTTCCTCTTGATCGGCCGCGCCTTGGGCAGTGGGGTCTTCTGCTTCGGCAGCTCCTTCGAAGACGAAGAAGGCGGCGACTTCGAAGTCGAAGGCGAAGACGACGAAGGCGATATCCCGATGCTGTTGCAACTGGAGAGGATCCTTATGTCAACAAGCAAAAATAAGTACAGACCCAGTGGGCCACTGGCAACCAAAAATTACCAAACAATCCTCTAATGTTACTTCTGACAAATGGCTTGAGCTCTGCATGTTCGCAGAGCTCCTTGATCCTCTCCAGCAAGAGGCTGCCGTTTTTGCGTCCCAGAGCAGCCTCCAGCACCGGGATCTTCGCCGGGTCGTCGAAACCCTTCTTCAGCGAAGGCGCCCAAAGCGACATGCCGAAGACGAAGGCCAAGACGATGGCGATGCTCAGCGAGCGATGGCATCCTGCTGAGCCTCAGTCTGCTGGGTCCAATCTGACGGTGCCAGAAGCAAGCGACAAAAAACGGACCGTTTTCAAATGTAAGCAAAGGAACAGGCCAAGGCGACGCAGTGCCAGTCGTCCGGGGAATGGCCACTTCGGAGACCGAAGACGAAGACCAATCCAGCAACAAAGGCGTCAAAACCTTCCTGCATCATTCTCAACAAAAACTTCTGGTTGATGAGGGGGTTCGGCTTTCCCTCCGGGCCCTGGTCTTCTTCCTCCAAGGCGAAGGCGACGGCATCTCAGCATACAAGGTCAGGGGGTACCGAAGGCGAAGACGAAAGAAAACTCAAAGTATTTCAAAGGAGCCAAGTGACTGTCGGGGGACATGTGTCTCCCTTTGCTGTCTGCCACGTTTTTCGGCCACTTTCCGCGGACGTCCCAAGTCGTGTGAATGTAGCCTTTGTAGAACTCGTGGCAATACCTTAGCTGGAAAAGCTAATGCCAAATTCCCAAATGTTCGCTCTTGCCTTAGCCAAGGTACCCAGCCATGACGTCTCTGCCCTTGCCTGGTCCTTGTCTGTTACCTCAGCTGACAGAGCAGACGTTGAAAGTGCATGATGAACAATCCCTCTTTGCTTGCTCCAACTGCCTCCAAGTTGCTCATGCTCGGGTAGTTGAATTCCGCTCCGAAGGGGACGATGACCCCGCCAGAGTCTTGCCCGTCATGCCCTCTGTTTTCGAACATGTCTCAGGGAGAGCGGAGTGGCAATGGACCGGCTATACGGAGCGGCACTGGACCGGCTATGGCGGCCGAATTGGCAATTGGAAGCTTATATTTGTGCCCAGCTTCGGGAAGTCCGGGTTGTGTTCTAATAAGGACCTGACCTCTGCTATATAAAAGTGAAGGAAGGGATGGAGGATCTTGGCAATTGGAAGCTTATATTTGTGTCCAGGTTCTGGAAGTCCGGGTTTGTGTTATAGCCCTGACCTCTGCGAAGGAAGGGATTGAGGATAAAAACCAAGTACTTATCAACTTCACATGCACTTACAGTGTAGTTCCTGCTATGACAGTAGAATATAATGTAGCACCTGTCGGCAGCATGTCTCCTTTTTGTTGCATTGGACCCTGTCCGTGCATGTCTCTTGCATTCTGAGCAAAATGGCAGAAGTAGTGATTTCCTCATGTCGGATGTTGCTGAGTTGCCACCTCAAATCAGACTAAGACCAATGGCAGCCACGCTCATGAGGTCATGAACTCTGGGAGCAACCTCTGTGAACTTGCTGTGGGCACCTCGCTGCGGCACTGCACACGGTGGACGAAGGCGAAGACGACACACCTGGCACAGCGGCAGGGACTCAGAATCCAGACCCGCTTGCCCATCCTCATCAAAGAAGCTGCTTGAAACTAAAGAGGGGCACAGGTACGTTGCTGCAAACCCTCGCACATTTCACAGAAACCCAGTGCACGTGCTGTGGGCGGTTGCCTTCAATTTCCCGAACTCGCAAAACTGTGCATTCAACGAACTGAGCTCAGGACTGTGACTATGCCGGCACCCGTTGCCCGCATGTCCTTTAATGTTCAGTGAACGTTATAGGCTGCACCAGGCGACGTGAAACGATTCGGAATGTCCACTGCATCACACAACATGCACTCATGCCACCGGTGCTCTTCAAGCAATGACGGCAACATGCGCCACAGCACAGGACGGCGACCCAACAACATGTGAGAAAACCGGCCGGCCTCCTCATGAGGTACTGCAACAAATGCCTGCACTTGCACAGTTCATGTCGGAGACACAGACACATGCAAAGACGGACACACACACGGACACACACACACACACAAACAGTGCACGCATAAACACAGACACACGGGCAGCACCGATCAACTGTGGCCCAGGTGGCCTCGTACAGGCACTGCACCAGCAGCGGAAGTTCCTGCATTTTGCGAAATAGAATATTTTCCTGGTAAGGTCTTCTGCAAGTACTACTTTTTATACTACTACAGGAAGAAAATAGTCGTACTTTCAAGCACTCGTGGGACAACAAGTAGTACTAGTACGACCACTACTACTACTACTACTACTACTACTACTACTACTACTACTACTACTACTACTACTACTACTACTACTACTACTACTACTACTAATACTACGACTACCAAATCACAGGCTTTGGCTTACCCAACCCTTTGTATACTTTACTTTTCCCCCCTGACCGGATCTTGCACCCAAAACCACTCCACGAACCCCGAATGCGAGCTGCGAACCTCTCGCGGGCAGCTTCTGCGAAGGCCTCCTGCGAACCTCCGAAGGGTTCGGAGCGAACCCTCCGCGAACCCGGGCAGGGTTCGTAACGAAGGGCCCCCGCAGCCACGAACCCTGGTTCCGCGAACCTTCCGCGAACCTTCTGCGAACCCTGCTCTTCTCTTTGCCCAAGTCAAGGGAAGGGCCCTGCGAAGGCGAGCCCGATTGCGATCGAATTCTGCACCCTCTCCGGCGAAATTCTCCGACACAAGGCCCTTCTGCGAAGGCTTCCCGGAAGGGCCCGGCGAACCCTGCGAACCCTGCGAAGGCTTGCTCTGAACCCCGCCAAGGCTTCCTGCGAGCCCCGCTGGCCCCACTCGAGATCGTGCCGAGGATGCCGAAAACAACTTTTCCCAGCCCCAAAAGCTTAAATCGTTCTTCTCCCAGCTTCAGGCAATTTGGTAGGTCCCCATGAAAACCTGGGGTGCTAGACAACAGAACAGCTTGTGTTTGGCTTGGAATACTTCCAGATGCCTCGGAGAATGCCGAAAACAGCTTTTCCCAGCCCGAAAAGTTTGAATTGGCAGTCTTGTGCAGTTGCAGAGCCAGGAAAAAACCTTCAAAACCTGCTTTCTGACCAGATCTTCTTTTGCTTAAAACAACTCAGCCTCTACGGTCTCACGCGACCAGTCTGTCTTTGCTCGACGGAATACATTAAAACCTGCCCGGGGCTGCCGAAAACAACTTTTGCCAGGCTGAAAAGCTTGAATTGGCAGTCTCGCAGAGTTACAGACCAACAACTGACTTTCGTGCACACTCTCCCAGCCTCCGATTTGGTTGGATGCCAAGCAGTCTTTTGGTTTCAAATTATTACTAACCCCAAACTGAAACGGTTCTCTCCACTGCCCAGCCTGCCTTTTCTGGAGTAAAGCAAAACCTGTCCCAGGAAGCCGAAAACAACTTTTGCTACCCTGAAAAGCTTGAATTGGCATTTCCCTATGGTTGTGCTGATGTAATGTACTTAATTAAAGTTAAGGTCTCCCGGCCACAACAAGGATACCTCTTGTGCTTTTGCCATACTGTTCCAGCTGTCTGTCCTGTGCTTTTGGAAGACGTCCTTTCCTGTTGGGGGAAGCCGAAAACGACTTTTCGGAACCCCAAAAGCTTGAATTGGCAGTCTCACACAGCAAAGCCAGGATTACTTGAATCCGCAACTTCGCAGCCTGCTCTTTTGCTGCATATCTCCCTAGTACAGTGTTCTTTCTTTGATAAAAACCAAACCTCTCAGGCTGTCTTTGTTCGACGGAATACATTACAACATGCCCGGGGCTGCCGAAAACAACTTTTGCCAAGCTGAAAAGCTTGAATTGGCAGTCTCGCAAAGTGACAAAGCAACAACTGACTTTCGTGCCCACTCTCCCAGCCTCCGACTTGTTTGGATGCCAAGCAAACTTTTGATTTCAATTTATCGAGACTGACACGGTTCTCTCCACTGCCCAGCCTGCCTTTTCTAGAGTGCCACAAAACCTGTCTCGGGAAGCCGAAAACAACTTTTGCCTGCCTGAAAAGCTTGAATTGGCGTTTGCCTGTGGTTCTGCTCATGTAATGTATTGAATTTTTAAAGTTAGGGTCTCCCTGGCACAACAGACTTTACTAGTACTCTCGAAACATGCTTTACCCCAGCTTTGCCATACAGCCAGGCTTTGCCCCAACTGTCCGGCCTCTGTTTGGAATACGTCTGTTCCTGCTTGAGGGGGCTACTTCTCACAACACAAAAGCTTCAATTGGCACTCTGGCAAGCTGTGCACCGGCTTCCGATCCTGTATCCTATCAGGACATCCACCGAGCCGGCACACAGTCCTGCACCGCATGGCCTGCATGCCTCGGTTGGCGATGTCCTTCTAGGGCTTGAGTGCCTTGGCATCGCAAGACAAGTTAAGCGGAGCTTCGGACAACACACTGTGTCTTCCTGCATGCAGCTCTGAGATGTTCTGGACGGCACCCTTTTCGAAGATCCCGGACTCCCCTTCTCCACAGCTGCTCTGTGTGAGACATCCGACAGATCGTGCGGAACTAAAGTAGCAAGACATGCTACTCTACTCTCACCTTCTCAGTGAGAAGGATATGCCTTCACAGCAGCAATCGTCTTCTTACCCCAAGACGAAGACGAAGACCAGAGAAAACTTCGCCGATCACTGCTGCTCCTCCTCCTCCAAGTCCTGCTTCCCAGATCAGTCTCTGACTTTTGTGCGAAATTGCCACATGATTGAAACCACCCCCCTCCCATCCGCAAGAATCAAATATAGAATGGCCTCCGGGATGTGCCTCAACATACGACGAAGGCGAGGCAGGGCGTCGTACGGAGCTGCCAAGTCAGTTTCCTAGAAGGAGGAAAGCATTCTACTAGTGTGCCGTGATGCATGTTTTCACTTTTCCGTGGTCCTGTAGAACCAGCTCAAGGCGAGGTCGCGAACGCGCAGGCTCCAAGTCGGCAGCAGTTTTTCCTTGCAGCCTGTGGTCCAGGTCCTGGCAGAGTGATGGGCGCCAAGACATTGCCGTAGTAAGTCTCTTCTGTCCTAAACCGATCAATCCAGGCACAAAGCCGATTGTAAAATGAGACCTGTCCTGCTCCACAAGCCGAACCGCAAGATCCTCCAAACGATCCTGTAAACATAGCCTCAATCGCGAAGGTGACATACTGCTGCGAAGTCTTTGCAGAGAAACGACCTGGCGATCAAGGTTAGACAGCACTTTCCCAAATGTTGATGTGTGCGAAGAAGCAAGCATTGCAAACCGAGTGGCTGCTTCGTCGAAGGTCCGCGAGTGCCGCCGCTTGTCCGTCACTGCCATGTAAGTTGCGGACTGGTTGGGCAAGTCTGCCGTTGCCAGAAACCTGAGTTTTATCCACACTGGACGCAGCACAGGCTCTCTCCTTCTTTTTCTACCAGTCGGTTAAACCCTCTTGCCTGCAGGCGGCAGCCTCTGCATGAGATGATGCTTCTCCAAGAACTTGAAGGATCTCAATAAAAATTTGTCGTTGCCGATCAATTGGAAGGGCTGCCTCGAGTAACATGACATTGATAATGCACCCATGCAAGTCAGTAGCCTGTCAGTAAGGAAGCCCAGACACGGGGCTTCGAAGCCGAAAGCGCCCAGCTTCAACGTCGCCCGTTCCTGGGAACACGTAGTCCAGGCATCCTGCTGCAGGCTCAGTTAATAACGAACGTAACCGTAAAGCCGGCACGTACGGCCGCAGTCTTCTGCAGACATGGATCTTCCATTGCAGGCCACCCAGGCAGCCAGGAACCCAAAGGTTGTTCGCAGACGGACCAGATTCTCGCATTGCGGCAGAAGATCGCAGAGTGTGCTTCAAAGTCCTTATGAATGAGCCGTAGAGACGCACTGCGATGAATCCTGGCATCGCAACAAACCTCATGGCCCCTCAGAAAGAATCATGCTGCCATGGCTCTGCCAAATCATCCTCAGGTTCCTGCATCTTTTGCTTCGCCTGCCTCAGAACAGTTACTTTCCAAAGCTTTCATAGCCTGCTGCCACAGATCTTCTATTTTAAAGCACGAGCTAGAGGATGCAAACAGGTAACATGAAAAGGCTCGAGAAAATGCCGCTGAAGCGAAGGCCACCAAGGCGAACTCTTGCCAACAAGGCCAAGCCTTTGTCATGTAGCAGTTTCGCGTTTTGATGACATGATGTCATGTCATGGTCTAACAAAAAATTATCCAAGACTCACTGCCGCTTGCCTTCGTAGGTCGTGAGATCACCATCGAAGGCGAACTGAGTCTTCAGTCCAGCCTCAATTCTTCTGAGACAACCACAGAATTCCGCAATTCTACGACATGATTGGCTACCAGCAAACTTGGCCACGGGTGTTCTCTTATTCTTAGTGCAGCTGAAAGTCGGCATAAGCCGTGATCCCCACCGAAGGGGCCCAGGCAACCTCCAGCAGGTCCACGTCCCTGGAAAAGCAGTCCTCCGTCATATAGGACTCCTCGAAGACAAACTCGCAGGTGTCTCGCAGCATCTTCACAAAATATGGGGGCAGACCCTCCGTGGAGAACATGGCGAAGGCGAAAATGGCGAAGGCGAAAAAAACCAGCCGTGAATAACTAGCATGAGCACTCTAGTCACTAATCCTACAGTATTACTGTATGACAGTTATGCCTTTGAAATGTCCTGCGATGTATCTTGCTATGTGTGTGGATGTCTCTGAAACCCTCCGTCCGAACTTCACAGACTGGCCTTGAACAAAAAAGGCACATGCCACCAACAAGTTGCTGTCTTTATTGCAAAGTCGCATGTGCTGCATGCGAAACAACTTCAGAACCAGCAATCTTCGCCTCCTCCTGGGCTGGCTGCTTGACCACTGTTCCTTCAGCTCGTCCCACGGCAGGGAACATTCCTGGCAAAACAGAATGAACTCCGGACACAGGCAGCAAGAGAAAGTCATCAGACCTGTTTTTGGGGCTTCCTCCTCCGAACCTTCTTTCATATTCATCTGGAACATGCAGGCACATGGAGTTTGCACTTATTGTCTGGACCTATCATCGTCTATCGCCTCCTCGTCCTTGCTCGCTAGTCTTATGTGTCTGCCGTGCCTGAAACGTCTGCCTGCTTGGCGATCTCATGTTCCAGCTGCTCGCCCTGTTAGTGTTGTCTATTCCATGTCGACCTGGACCGGACGGCGCTGCCTGCCCTACTAGAATTGAAACCTACGTAATGAAAAATGCACGCGGGACCTGGCGACCTGTCACCTGCGGTACTTAAACTGCTGAAGATAATGTTGCATGGCACTGCAAGAATTCACAACAAACCTCAATTGAAGAAAAGGATTCTGTCGAGTCTGAGGTCTGCCAATGAAGCCGGGCCTCCGGATTCCGCAAATTTCCTGGAAGACCATGGCCAGGGACCTTAGATAGACTAGAATTCTAAGAACCACCAATGCTCGCATGAAGCTGTGCAAAGACTAACGCCCTCTGCAAACACGAACGCCTTCCAGCTGGCCGACTCTTCCGATGTCCTTTTTTTGTCTCCACGACCCCCCGGAGCGCGAACTCGAAGGCGACACGATGGTCGTCTGCAGGACCCCACAGTGAGACCAAGACCAATGGAAGGCCAGGCCGAGTCACACAGAACATGTGTGCAGGAACAAGTCAAGGCTTTGCTGCTTGCAGCAAGGTTCTGCGCAGAGGCTCGGAAAACGTGTTGCACAACCCCCGAACTAACCGCAAGGTCGACTCCGAAGGCGAAGGCGACATCGCGTACATTGTCAGGATGAAGTCACTGGCCAAGTCCTGCATGCACCAATTCATAAAGGCGAATCTGAGTGAAACGTCAGCTCATACCTACCGCCCGGCCTCTGTGGCTTTTTGAAGACAATCTAGTGCTTCGCTGCTGAAATGCAGCTTTGACTGGGGAGCCACATCCAAGGCGAGCTTGTGAACTACTGCCTTGAACGATTTCTTCGGGATGGACAGGTAGTTGTCTATACTTTGCAGATCATGTATCTGCTGCTCCACCAGTCGCCGGTTGATCTTGACGGGGTACTTCTTACTCGAGGCACAAGACGACCCCGAAGACGACCCCGAAGACGACCAAGGCGAAGCCGACGAAGACGACGGCGAGCTCTGAACCTCACACGTTGGTCACCATTCAGAGGACAAGGTGCAGAACGACACTTTGCATTGTAACTGTAACGTCTTGCGTACTCTGCAGTCACAGGAACATTGGAACGCCGAGGGGGTGTGCAAGGCGAAGGCGAGCTGTTGACCTCACATCAGAAGAATCTTGTCAACAGTGCTTGTCAATTGTCTGTGAATTTCCAGTCCTGGAACCAACTGATTGCAGAAGCGGCACTTGCAGCTCTGCTTGCTTGCCCGTCTTCCGTGTAGCCTCATCTTGGTCAGGAACTAAGTGACAGGTCCAGAGCGAGCGTTTCGGCCAGAGACGCATACTTGCGAGCAGAGCACAACCACCCTCTGCTTCTCTAGCTGGCCTGTCTTCCGTGTGGCCTTAGATTCAGTCAGTACTTCGCACAAGTTCTAATCTAGCAACAATAAATGACAAGACTGGCTTACAACCACGGCACTCCAGCTTCCTTGCCTCTGTTCCGTGTTGCCTCAGCTGTTGCAAATTTCCTCTGAAATTTAAACACACAGAAGCAAGTGCGTCTCGAACAAACTGGCAAGGCACTCGCACCATCTCTGCTGGATTCTACCCCGGTGGACACTGACTCGCACGGTCCAGCAATGAACCCAGAGCAAACAAATGCTGCAGCACATGCTTCGATTCCTGCTGCTTGCTCACACAACGGCAGCCCAATATGAGACACACGGACTTCTAAACCCAGGTGCCAGACTCTCTGATCGCCAATGGCCTCATGCGCCAGAAGCTTGCAGGATTTATTGCAACTCAGATTTCGGCAGAATGACTACTCAGCCTTGCCAGTCACACCAAGTCGAGACTCCACGGCCAGGACCTCGGAGTCATCTCGGTGCCAAATGTGCACGTCACGACCCCATGTTCACATGCACTGGACTCGATGCTTTACTGGACCTAAGCATGTCGAGCTGCGGAATCTGGGGTACTCTACAGGAGTGCTTGGACGACTGTCGAATCCAAGGCCCCGGCTTAGATCTTGTTTGCAATAATGAGAGAAGATGGCTGCTGGTCAGACCTGGCAGTAAAGTGTATCTGCAGATGTGCGAACTAAGACGACTGGCACTGGCACCTGCCGAGGGGCAGACAAAAAGAACATCTCGTCGGCCAAAGACCTCAACTCCAAGGGAATGGGGTGTGACCAAGGAATCAGGAAAGCGCAAATAGCTGAGCAAAGCATTTCTTCACTTTTGGACCACTTTGTGCTGCAATCGAGGTCTTTCGCTGGAAGAGCCTGGAAGACTCGTGGTCTTGCGAGCCATGCAAAAAAACCAGTCTTGACTAAACTATTAATTGGTCCTGTCCTTTGTGTTCTAATGTAGTTCAGGCTTCGGCACGGCTCGCAAGAAAGCTGGCCAGAAACTTACCTGTGCCAGCTCCACTTCTTCCAATTGTCGTCATACCACACCCACTCCCAATCTTCCCACCAACTATTCCAAGACCAGAAGCCATCCTGCGAGCTCTGGTGCGAAGACGAAGTCGACTGGTGCCAAGACGAAGTCGACTGCGACGGATGCTGGGAAGATGCGGCAGCCTGGTGCTGCTGGGACGAAGACGACGAAGGCCCTCCCTCTCCTGGTCCCTCTCCTGGTCCTTGTGAAGAGGAGAATGATTGACTCCATAAATCGTCAATGACAAAGTAATTAGAAGCAAGAAAAATTTGCAAAAGGAAGAAGTCGGGCATAATCCAAGAAGCGAAAAGTCCTCACATTCAAGCGGGACATGACATGAAATTGCACGCTGGCGGACGCATTGCGGAACACTTCGTCGAGGGGACAGTTGCCCTTCTTGCTCCTCTCCCTGAGTTAACGGCCAAGGCAATCAGATAGTGAGGTTTCAAACAACTTCTTTTCATAGACATGATAATTCATTAAAACATCCGATTTTCTACTGATGAAATGCCGCCCGAGCTTCCGAAGAATATGGGCCATAAATTCCCGGGCTTTCGTCTTGTCTTCTTCGCACAATGCTGCCATCCCCTGGACTGAAGCAAAACAGACCATCTGTTTGAATATTGAAGCAGGCAACAACTGAGTCCATGCTTGCAGGCAAGTCACGGCCCAGGCACTGTCATCGATGTTCATCTGGATCATCAGCTCGAAGAGCTCCGGCGTGTATTTTCTGACCATTCGCTGTGCCAGTGTGAGGTCCTCCTCCTCAGACTCTTCCTCGCCGTCACCATCGTCGTCATCATCAGCAGGCGGCGGCTTCCCCGGTGGCGGAGGCGGCGGAGGACCAAGAGACTCCAAAAACTTCGCCGTTTGCGAAGGCCAAGACGGACATTTGTTCTTGCTGCCACTTGGGGGCGGCTGATCATCATCATCATCATCATCCGGTAATGACGACTCCTCCTTCTCGAGAAATTTTTTCTTGTCGTCCTTGTTCTCGTCCTCCTCCTTCTTCTCGTCCTCCTCCTTGTTCTCGTCCTCCTCCTTGTTCTCGTCCTCCTCCTTGTTCTCCTCCTCCTTGTTCTCGTTGTCATGGTTCTCCTCCTTGTTGTCCTCCTTCTTCTCGTTGTCATCGTTCTCCTCCTTGTTCTTCTCCTCCTCCACGTCCGCCTTTTCCTTTTTTTTTTTTTACGGTCCTCCGTCTTCGGCGTTGAGGTCTGGATGTTCATGTGGAAGACGGTGTTCAAGAACCTGAGGAAGCAGGACTAATTAAGGAAGAACACGTTGAATTGATTGAACATTGACTATGCAGCCCATCGGCCTCCTTTCCGCCTCTGTTTGGATATTTTTTATCGCAGCTGTGATCTTCTTCGACTCTGCGAAGCTTGGAATGTCGTCCATGTCTGAGTAGAAGGCAGATTTTCCCGGCACCCATAGCGAAACCATAAAGCACCAGCCCACCACCATCGCAGTAGCGACGGAACGAAGGCGACCATCCCCGCCTAAGTACCAAGCAGTGTCTGACTCGACATGGTGCAACTCACTCCTAGGACCAGTGACTGATCGCCAAGTTGCACGTGAGGATGATGACGTGGGCCTTGTCGTCTCGTCCATCCTTGGCGGCGCAGATGCCCATGACCTGGGTGGGCTCAGCATTCAACATTCCCAAAAAAAGGAAGGTCTCTGTCCAAGCACACGGAATCAGCCGAGATGCCACGCACAGCACTGACACCATGGCCTCGGAGCCCTCCAAGATGAGCTTGTAAAAGTCATTTTGTGAACTCAGAGGGTCTCCTTGGCCGGATCAGAAAGCAAGGAAGTTTGGCACCAACGCAACAGCTCAAGTAAATTGCCGCCAAGCTTCCGCCACGGAGGCTGTCGGGGAGCTCCCCCGGCCACAGCCGCTGGACGTCCAGCAGGCAAACGGCCGCTGTCGGCCAGTAGCTCTTCGCGTCATCTCAGCTTCTGCTATAATACAGGGAACTCCAGAAAGTTGGAATATGGTTTAATGGTAGGATACCCTATAATTTACCATAGAAGAGTTAGGATAATCATATTCCAACTTTCTGGCTTTTACCTTATTACAAAAAAAAACCTTGGCCTACCTGAAGGAGGACGCTTTGTTAATTTCAGTCCAGATGCAGATGTGCGTCGGGTTGTTGCCGTGCGCCGCGACGATGCAGCAGTCGAGCTCGACGCACAAATACGTCGTCATGACGAAGGCGAAGACGACGAAGGCGAAGAGGACGAAGGCGAAGAGGACGAAGGATGACGCCAAAGGCGACGAAGGCGAAGGCGAAAAAGGCGAAGACGACGAAGGTCCTGGGATCGCGGAATTTCGCATGAAATGAAATACTTACATGCTCTCACTGCAAGGTCACGTGGCAGGCTTCTTCTCTCGACGCTGGGCTCCTTCTCTCGACGCGGCCGTCCAAGCCAGGGACAGAAAACGGCTAAAATTCTGCTGCTTCTGCCGGCTAAATCATCAATTCCAGTGACACTGTTTCATAACGACATCAGCCTACTCTTCTATTAAGAATTAACTCGGCTTCAATGTCCTGGTATAGAATGCTGCATGCGTAGACATGTGCATGTGCTCACTCCCTCACTTGAGCAATGATTAAAAAGCTGGCACAAACCAAGGACATTCATTCATGCAAGTGCCCGAACTGACTGACTTGGCACGAAGCAGCATCTACTCAGTCCCGAACCATCTGTAATGACTGATGTGCATGGCCAAGGTGTCATCCAACCTGGCGGCAGACAATGTGAGCGGTAATCATGACATTGCTCTGAAGCATTTTGTCGGCATGCCTCTTCGAGCTGCTCACTTCAACTTCGCACATGACATTGTAGGAACGAAGCAGCATCTACTCAGTCCCGAACCATCTGTAATGACTGATGTGCATGGCCAAGGTGTCATCAAACCTGGCGGCAGACAATGTGAGCGGTAATCATGATTTCAGCAACCCCTGGTTATCATCATTGTTCAGGATTGCTCTGAAGCATTTTGTCGGCATGCGTCTTCAAGCTGCTCACTTCAACTTCCCACATGACATTGTAGGAAGCGAAGGCGAAGACGAAACAAAGGCGAACGCCCAACGAAGGCGAACACCAATTCAAAAAAAAGCCTAGGCCGGGCCTTTGGGATTGCCCTTGCCTTTGCCTTTGTCGCTACCTCTGCCGGGCCCTCCCAGGTGCTCGGGAAGCGGCCGCCACGGCTTCGGAGGGCCTCTCAGGCCATGCAGCTGGCTGGTGGTGCCCCCCTTAGCGATTCTGGGCTATGTAGCAAGTCATGTTACTTACCTACAAATAGAATATAAAACATAAAAGTTTATTGTTGTAAATAAAATACCAAGTCTGCTCAGGGAACGGTCGTCGCTGACTGAACATACCTGGCATAGATCGCGAGCTCGGGAGTGTGGAAGGCGTATAACGCCTCCCACTGGGCGAACTCCGCGATCTGCCGCTGCATGAACTGACATGGGCACGCGAAACCAGCCCCTAGAAATTGAGGCTGACTCAAAGCCGATCATAGTAAGTACAAGTCCTTGGAACCTTATTTAGTAAGTTGAAAGAACCAGGCCCTGCCTGAAGGCTGTCACGCGCCTCTCCAGGTGTTCTGGGCGTCGGCGGGAGGGCGATGTTCAAGGACTGCCGGTCCAGCCCATGGTCTTGGGCGGTGGCATAGTTGTCGCTTGACAACATCCACACCACTCGAGTCTTGATCGCCGCCAGCTCATTCATGGCCTGTGTCCACAAGCTGAAAACGTCCCCCGGGGGGGGGGGAACTGGACAGCACGAAGACGAAGCCGACGAAGGCAGCGAACTCGAAGCCGGAGGCGCCTTCGACGAAGCCGGCGACGAAGTCGAAGCCGGCGGCGAAGTCGAAGCCGGCGGCGGAAGCGGCGGCGGCGGAATGGGAGCCGCCGCCATGTCGGCACCCAGACCTGCCTCCGCCGGCAAGACAGCAGCTGCAGGAGCTTTGGCAGCGATTGGTGTGGCACCAACTGGAGTACTGCCTGGGATTTGAAGTTCCAAATCCGCATGCCTGGCCTTTATATTAATTATTGACTGTTTTTAATCTTACGAAGCAGCAAACATAATGATGTACTGTTTCATGCCTTACAAGTTAGAAGAGCTTGACCTGATTGAATGCCAAGGCACTAGCCTTGCCCTGCTGCTGCTGCTGCCATCTCGCCCTCTTCACGCTCCGGTTCGACGTTGGATCCTGGATCTAGAAGATATTGGGCAATTCAATTGAATAGGGCAAAACGGTGAGGGGTAATATAACGGCCTGTGGGGGAAGGACAGCTCAGCCCTTACGCGAACACTCTTGCTAGGAAATATGAGAAAAATGACACGTAAATCAAACCTGGTCTCTCTGGGCTGTGGCTCCTTCGGCTTCGCCTTCGAAGGCGAAGCCGAAGCCGCTGCACCCTTGGCCTCTGCCTTGGCCGTCGAAGACGAAGGCGAAGCCGCTGGACCCTCGGCCTTCGAAGGCGAAGGCGAAGCCGCTGCTGGAGCCGCCTTGGCCGCTGCATCCGAAGGCGGCGAAGACGAAGGCGCCGAAGGATCAGGCGCATGCTTGGGCTCAGAGCCAGCAGTGGCACCATCTTCGCCCTTTCGCTTGCGAGGCATTACTACAAAAAACTGGAATAACCGGCCTACGTTAACTACTGAGAACTTGTATTACAAACCCTGGGTTCTAACCCGCTTCAGACTTCAAGGCTTTGCTCTGTGGAAAAGGTGGTGAGCTCTGTCTGACGTGAAGAATCCACTTTGACCTTACAATGTTCTGCTGACTCCACCAAAATAAACTACACGAGCTTCAGACTTCACGGCCTTAAATGGCCCAATCAGCTACACCTCGCTTGAACCTTCCAATGCCAGAAATCATGGTCTTCGCACATGTCGGAATCAACAGGAGAGTCTCATGGATAGGCTGGTCCCGAGTTTGACTTTATTTACAGATCTATCTACCGGGACATCTAGACATTACTGGGTTTTTGACCACGGCAAGAATACAGAAGCTTCCAAGACCATCCCTAAATCCTGCGGAATCTGATTCTTTGAGCAAAACCCTGCATCTACTCAGAAGGGGATTTCGTGTCCAAGGGTGCTGAAGATCAATTCAATGGCCCAAGTGGTTCCAGGGAAATCCGGGATTAGAATGGCAATCGATGTGGAACCCGATTACGCCTCTGCAACTTTAGGAAGGGTTTGGGGTCTTCACCCGAAATATGGTTTGGGGAGCATAGGGGCAAGGCAGGTCGTGGTGCGAGGAGGCAGCTTCTGATTCTTAGCGTGCGAGCTGAGTTTCACGGTAGCTTTTTCTTACCTCCTCAACCCTAAACCCTGCCTAAACCCTAAACTCTTTCCTGGACGAATGCGACAGTCAGTGGCCTTGACGAAGACGAAGTCCGAGTAAGTGACGATGGCAATTCATTGCAGGACCTGGCAGGAGCTTGAAGGTATAATATGATTGCCTGCAAACACACTGGCCTTGACGAAGACGAAGTCCAACTAATGTAAGTGATGACCTCAAACGCTAGACCAGGCGGGAGCTTCAAGGGATAAGCTTGCTGAATGCACACTGGCCTTGACTGACGACCGCAAATGCAGGACCTGGCAAGTGTGCAGTGAGGTCGGTAGTCGCAAACCAAAGAAACAGTGCTAGTATATGTGATAGCTGAACACATACCCGAAGTCGTTTGCAACGACTGTCCCCAAGCTCAGGCTCACACGACTCTCCGGACTGGCACAGCGGCCAAAACGGCGGCACATGGCAGCCTGCACGCGGACCCGGGTGATTCCAGACACCAGGGGGGTCCTACAGGGGTCTGTGACCTTCTTCGATGATCGCAAGGGATGCAGGTTGGGAAGGAGAGGGCTGGGAAAGTGGCCTCGAGGCTGCAACATGACATGCTACTTCCTACGCCTAGTGGCTGGCCTAAGGTGGCACCGCCTTACCATGGACATGAAAAAAACGGGTTCGCATGTGCCTATCTTAAGCTCACTCGCCTTTGTTGATTAATCCTAATGGGGCTGGGGCTGGGCTGCTACTGCTAGGCAAGGTTAAGTAGGGAAGCCCCCAAACGTGTCGGCCGACGACGGCTGCCGGCAGCAGCCAGCGAAGACGAAGGCGAAGCGGCCGCAAACCCCAAATGATCAGAATCAGTAATAAGGTCTTATGGACGAGTGAGCAATCAAAGGGTGCCACCGTAATTAATCCAGCCCCTACTAATGTCTTCCCCATAATCCCCATGGACTAAATCACTAGGGGGATTACCTCGAGCAGGCATGGGAGTTTAAGGTTGGGTTTAGGTTGGGCCTACGCCATGCACGAGACATGTCCATGCCAGCCCGGTCCTGGGCGTTGGTTCACTCCCCTTGCAGGAGATCAGGAGCCCGCAGGCAGTGCAGCGCATGACGCCAACCTGAGGGTTGTCCCCGCCAGCGCAGTGGCAGTGGTTCCCAACAGTCGAAACATCGGGGAACATGCCGCTTTCCATGTCTTGGAGGCTCCGTGGTTCCTCGCTCACCATGGTTGCCTGCCGCTTCTCGGCTTGGCTCTGTTGCCCTGGGCTAGAAGCTTGGACCGAGCATGCTCCGGTGCTCATGGACCCACTAGCGTCTGAGCAGGTATACGCTCAGGTAAAGAGGGTCACCATGGAGGTAGGCGCTATCTTGTTGTCGGCGGAATGGCTGTCCAAGTCCTTTCGGATGGTGCGATGTACCTGCGACTGGCTGTCCACCACTTGGAACTCCTCGACGTGCCCGGACTCGGCCGCCAAGTGAAAAGGCGTTGTGTGGTCCAGTGGTTGGCCGCCAACAGCTGACGCCTATAACCCTGAACAATGGAGCCACCCGCCGGAAGCCGAAGTGTTCCCAAGTCAAGCAACCTCCCCTGGGCAACCCTCCCCACTAGAACTAAGGAGGACATCCCGCAGTGGTAGTTGTTGTGTCAAAAAATTGCTTTGTTTTTGCATTCTTTGCATGCAAGTCCTCCTGCCTATTTCACCAGAAGCTTGGAACCTGGCTCCGAAACCCGTCCAAATCCTGCTTAGGGTTTAAAACTTTAGGGCAGCGGTTCAGGATTGAGTGATTTCTCTTTGCGGTGGCATAGGTACAATAGTTAACGGGTTTGAAAGGGCAAACACACAACAACATAACGGGGTTTCTAATATGACACTGAGAATGACAATGGTGATTGGGTCAAGGCTTTGTGTGTGCGAGCATGCGTCCCCTGGCTGCCTGTACATGTTTAGGGCCCCATTGACCATGGGCATGGTCGGGGTTTAATGTTGTCTGTATGTGCGCAGAAAACCAATCCCACTCCGAAGAACCTGAAACCTCCGCACTGAACCGGAAGGACTCAACCCACCTAAAACTGAGAACTCTGAAGGCCCTAAAGGAACCCCTCAAGAACCTATGCCAACAAATGAGCATAACCGTCTTACTCAAGCATTGATCCGGTCCTAGACCTCCCTTACCAACATCCAAACGCCAGAACCTGAATTAAATCACGACAGGAACCAGTGACAGGAACCCTGATACCCTAACCGTAAACAGGAACCCAAAACCCAAAAACGACCCAGAGCCCCAGAAATTAGTGCAAGTAGTTAACGGGTTTAGGGTTGAGGGTTGAAAAGCTTCGGGTGTTCAGGGTTCCAAGGAAGAAAAGCCCTCCAAACTTGGGGTTTAAAGGGTCTACGGGCTTTAGGGTTGAGGCTTCAGGGTTTTTAGGCTTCAAGGAAGAGCCTCTGGTGACAAATCCCCGGCCTCGCCACGGCAGCCCAATCCTCCGCCCAAAATCAGCTGTTCCGGCCTGAGAGTGACGACGGGGTCTGTGCGGGGGTCTGACGATGTCCGTCATGGGGCCCAGTACGCCGAACCAAATCAATACGTACAACAACAGAAACCCCAAGCCCCAACCAATGCCACGGGTTCACGAACACTGGTACATCACTTCTGTAGCTGCCAGATACGAGTCAGACTTTCTTCGCTCAGGTTCGAGAAGGGCTAGCGGGGACCTGCCATCCTAGGGTTCAAGAAGGTTTAGGGTTTGTGTTCTAATTTAGGATTTAAGATTTTGTGGCTATTATAATTCAGTCGCTTGTTAGTGCTGCTCTGGTTTCTTGGCCAGGGACTACTACTACTACTTACTACTACTACTACTACTACTACTACTACTACTACTACTACTACTACTACTACTACTACTACTACTACTACTACTACTACTACTACTACTACTACTAACTACTACTACTACTACTACTACTACTACTACTACTACTACTACTACTACTACTACTACTACTACTACTACTACTACTACTACTACTACTACTACTACTACTACTACTACTACTACTACTACTACTACTACTACTACTACTACTACTACTACTAAGTACTACTAAGGAGCAGGTAAGTGAGCTACACAAGTGGACGCGAGAAGCCCGAGGCGGCTGCATCGCCAGAGTTGTTGGAGGAAAGCAGGGTTTATACGGAGCACTCGGCAACGATCACGAGAGGGATGCACATCCGCCAATTCATGGTTTAGCAAGAATTCCGGGGGTCTGCCATTCCAGGAGAGACCCCATCCATGACAAAGACCCACAAGAAAAGCCCAGAATCCCTGCAAGCAGATGACTCCAAAAGTAATCAGAAGAACGCCAGATATTTAAATTTATGCGCCCAACTGCTCGTACCCTCTTTGGTGTTTGTCTCGCTCACAGAAATAAGCTGTTTGCTCGGAGTTGTCCCATGCCGGCCTTGAGAAGGTCTAATCCAGCTGATCCAGGTGAATACGCATCGAGTGGCAATACCATTGATCCAGCATGCTATAAGCAAACTGCGGGAATATGAGGGAGATACGCTCAAGCATCTCAATCCGCTCATGGCCCTGAAAATGTTTCCACATATCCCAGAAGTTGCAGAAGGCTGATTCACGTCCCATTTCACGTTCATACAAAAACAGCAGGTCCATGATACTTGCTTGTGGTATCCGCAAAGCGCGCCATCTCCGCATCTGAATCTCCAGGGTAACATCAATAACCAATCTATGCAAAGCATCACCACCATGCAGTACTCTGGATATCTTGTTGCTTCCATGCAGTGGACACAGTTTCATGGCAGCAGCGCTCAGCGCAAATCAGACTACGAAGACGAGAAAGCCTTTAATCCCAGGGGTCCCAGCAGAGCCGAGACGCTTACTCCAAGACGAAGGCGAAGGCGACTCCACACGGCCGACCAGTTCTCGGAACCTCAATTAAAGTCAAATGCTCAAGACTTAGATGAAGTGACCTCGATAATAATACGCCATGCCATCCTGCCTAAACTTCTGAACCTACTGAGTTCCAGGATTCGGGCGACAGTCATAGTTGAACGAGATAAAAAGTTACACTGCAAGTCATCTTAGAATCTGGACATCGGATCCCAGGACTCAAACCCGTGTAGAGGACCAGATCAGTAAAGCATTTACCTTAGCATCAGCCACCTAAGTCCTAACCCATGTTCCAAGGATCGGAGTATATATTGGAGTCAAATCCATGTGACATGTGGCAAAAAGTCACTTGAGGCCGGCGACACGACAAGCAAAGCAACACTTGTAGTGCCAAACCTCTCGTGCATCAACCAACTCATTCAGCAATGTGCAAACAGCTGAGGGGAACTCTTCCCAGAGGCATCATGAGAGCGGACGAAGTCGAAGTCGAAGACGAAGTCTTGGACCTGGCATCTCGAAATGAACCACAATCAGGCCCTACACCAATTCTGAGCAACTGCTGCTAAGGCAGCTGCCTCCAAGCCATTCGAGCAGCTCTGGCATGGAGCCTGTCCATATCTCACCAATTACCGTGTTCATTCAGCAAACAGTAGAGGCACCTCCTTCGCAGACGAAGTCGAGATTGTGGACCTGACCATCATCTAATTTCCGACCAGGCCGATAAAAAGCTGCGAAACTAGCTCAGGCGCTGTCTCCATGACGAAGATGGCATAAACGACCTCACTGAGCGGGATTTCATTAATCGGAAGCTGGTAGAATCTAGGCTGTTGGCCTTGTCCAAATCAAAGTCGAAGGATGTGACCTGGCCGTGCCAGGCATTGGAATCGACACGAATGCTGCTGCCTTTCACCTACCTCGAAGCTGACCGAAGCCGAAATCCAGGACCTGGCAACCAAGCGGGAAACACACTCGAAATCAAGAGCCACGCATTTGCCTCCCAAACCATCAGGGTCATGACGTCGTCCACCATGATAGACCTGGCATCTGGAAGCACAAAGATGAAGAATGTCATGTGATTGGGGTGGAATCAGGGCCCGAAAGCTCTCCTGATAAATGTGTTGCTGGGGCCCACACTGGAGCTCACCCAGCAGAGTTTAACCAGGGCCCAATCGAGCACACCTGGTTGCTGGGGCCCACACTGGAGCTCACCCAGCAGAGTTTAACCAGGGCCCAATCGAGCACACCTGGTTGCTGGGGCCCACACTGGAGCTCACCCAGCAGAGTGAAACCAGGGCCCAATCGAGCACACCTGGTTGCTGGGGCCCACGGAGCTCACCCAGCAGGGTTACCAGGGCCCAAATGAGCACACCTGGTTGCTAGGGCCCATGACGGAGCTCGCCCAGCAGAGTGAAACCAGGGCCCGAGTGAGCACGCCTGGTTACTGGGGCCCATGACGGAGCTCGCCCAGCAGAGTTTTACCAGGGCCCGAGTGGGCACGCCTGGTTACTGGGGCCCACGATGGAGCTCGCCCAGCAAAGTTTGACCAGGGCCCGATTGGGCACGCCTGGTGGTCACTGGGGCCCACGATGGAGCTCGCCCAGCGATACTGGGGCCCAAAGGGGCTCACCCAGTGATTGGGGCCCGAAAGAACAGAGCTCGCCCAATCAGCACCCCCAAACCCAACCTGTCAAACCCCGAAACCCCCGGGGTTTGCCCCCGGCCTCCTCTCCACGTGGTGTCCGCGGTCTACGATGGGGTTTCGGGCTTTAATAAGGGTTCAGGGTTTAGGGGTTTTGGCTTTCGGGGGACGACTTAATGGGTTCGATATTAGGACTTATCATTATTATCAGGTGGATTTTGAGATTTGTGGGTTTCGCCTTCGTTATTTATGTTTGTGTTTTATAATATGAGTCGAGGTCCTTTTTATTGGGGGATTTTCAGGTTCGTGGGTTTCGCCTGAGTTAATCCCACCACTTAGGAAGTTCATGGTTTAGGGATGGTTAGGGGTTTAGGGTTTCTTGATTTTTGATTGTTGTTGCTGATTAGTGATTAGTTGGGTCATTGGGGGTTCGGCGGGACCCTGAACACCCCCAAGCCACACTCCCAACTTACACCCGAAATCCCTACAGTACACTTAAACCTTGATCCCCTCAACTCCAAATGCATACCAGAAGTTTTGAACCCCAACAACCCTTAAGGAACCTTGACCTATGAATATTGCACCACCCAACCCCTAAGTTCAGGAACCCCCAAATCCATATAGGTTCACGACCACACCCTTCTGAACCCTCAACCCTGGTCCCCTACCCCGGACCCCTAAACCATGACCATAACTGCCAACCCTGAATTTCTGAATCCCAAAATCCCAAAACACTTGAATCCTATGGCCGTGGACCAAGAGCAACTGTCAGACTGTTTAATTAATAAGATGCTGGAAAACCAGTTCCCGAAACCCCACCAAAACCCTGAAATTAAAATTGAAGCTCACTCACGCCCCGCCTGAAGACCATGAAGATGTAGCACACGACGAAGTCGAAGGCGATACAAGCCAGACCCGCAACCGCGCTTTAGAAATAATCGCGATTATCTAAATACCGAAATCAATAGCAGTGACAAAAGCTTCAAGTTTCATGATGCCAATGCGAATACGAAGGCGAAGTCGAATACCGCTACTACCACTGCTACTGAAGTTGTGAGATTTCAAACGATACAAACTCTTATGAGCAATGCCACTCAAAGCTAAGCTAAAAACTGCACTTGTACCAAAATATCAGAATGATCATAATCAGAAGGGTAATATTTGTCATCATGACGATACTCATCATCACCATCATAAACACCATAATGCAAAACAAATAGTCGAATAATACGATAAAATACAGCATTACCTAATATCATCTGGCATATTCCAATAGTTATAGCATATCAGACATGTATCACAAAATGTCCTAATATGCCATGTAATATTCACTCACTGTTGTATAAACATGGAATATGAATATGTACACCATATATATTATTACAGAACAGCACTGATGTAATATATAAAATCAATATGCAGACCAATTGTTATTATTACTGTAACATGATATAGTATTAAATGGTGAGGCACAGTAAAATATTATAGGATTTCAGACAGTATGATCTGATATAAGATTGTAATATTATGCTATAATTAAGATAGACAAATGTTAATTTTAGCAAAATGCTATACCATATAAACCATAACATCATCCATATGTTATATATATACATATACACATGTATATATATACACATGTATATATATATATGCCTATTGACTAATAAATAAAGACTACTACCAGTAACAATCCTATCAGTATGACATAATCATAATCATAATAATGATGCTAAGGTTAATAATAAATAATATTATTAATAGAAGTAATACTAATAATATTAAGTTCAGAATACCTTAATAATGCTAGTAATACTGATATTGAAATAATAATACTAATAATACCTTAGAACACTAATATTACCAATAATACTAATAATACCAATAATACTAAGATACTAAAAACAATAATACTACTAAGAATACCAATATTACTGATAATACAACAATAATACCAATAATACTAATACTACTAATAATAATAATAATAATAGTAATAATAATAATAATAATAGTAATAATAATAATAATAATAGTAATAATAATAAAAATAATAATAGTAATAATAATAATAATAGTAATAGTAATAATAATAATAACAAAAATAATAATAATAATAATAGTAATAATAATAATAATAGTAATAATAACAATAATAATATAATAATACTAATAATAATAATATTAATATTTATTAATGCTGGGGGGGGGTTTGGGGGGGGGGTTCGGCGAAGGGCGCCGGGGTTCGACGAAGTTCGTGCGGGGGTCGTCCCTTCCCCCGCTTCGGCTTACCCCTCTCCGTTTTGCCCTGATAAATAGTAGGATCCTTATTATAAGGACCCCAAAATAAGGCACCCCTATTTTTCGGAAACTCCCATGTCCTGGCCATGTTGGGGTTTGCCCATCTAGGCATGGCCAGCAGCAGCAAGCCCTGTAATCCTGCGACTTCTGCTGCCATCCGAGCCAGCCCTAAACCCTAAAGATCTTCTTTGCCCTTCATGATTCTTGGGGAGTTTTGGGGTCCGTGATACCTCACAGGCCAAATGCTTCATGCCGTCCTACAAACCTGGCCGGAAGCTAAATCAGGAGGTTCATGGCGGTAAAGTTGTTACGCTCACGACTGAAGACTGAAGCAAGAATGACAAGCGCCATCAGCCAAGCGAAAGCGCAGCTAAGCAATAGAGACCTGGGCTAGGAGGGTCTAGTGCCTTCGTAAATACGTCTTTCTACTCTCATGCATGAATGACCCCTAAACCCTTTTTCAGCATGGGCTTGGATTGTGTGCCAGCAAAAACTCCTCAACAGCAGAGCCTTCTCGTGCACGAGGGACCGCTAAACCCTAAACCGACCCTAAACCCCTAAACCTACTACTTGTACGGACTGCAAGGCCCCTATGATCTGGAGAACTCGGAACGCACTGCCTGAACTCTGCGCAGGTGTCAAGGCGCAGCAAGCGAAACACCTGGTCATGAGGGTGAACCGTAAAGAAGAAACCCGAAACAAAAAACACGCCACAAACAGATTCTGATATAACTAGTTCCGCCGGGCATTGACCAACGAACAGGCGTTTGCTGCTCGGGCATGTACTATGCGCGGCTATGGGAAGCAAGTTGAAGTGCACACGATGTGCGACGACAGCACTTCGTAGAGTAGTCAACTTTTCGTGACTATGTCATAAAAGCGGGTGCTGCCAGCAAACATTGGCACGGCCAGCGGAAATGGCAGGCACGACTACAGTAAGTATGATGGCAACCATCATTTATCATGGTCAGAGAAAACACGGTAATCTTCACAGTAACAGCTGCTGGGCCTCAAGTCAAGCTCAGCTGAAGAGAAGGCGAGAGAGGGAGAGATTGGTTAATGGACTTACAGAGCCGCCGTTGAACCCCGAATCTTGAGCCCTAAAAACCCTTTTGCACAGACTTGTATATGTCCTAAAAAACCCTAAAACTTTTTAAAAAACCCTAAACCCTAAACCCCTAAACCCCAAGCAGAGCTTCTTTAAGGCCAGGCTCATGAGGCCAATCTGGCGTTTCTGGGTCATTCGCAGCCAGTAGCATTGCTAAGATCCTGGTCCCAGAGGGAGGTCGGGGTTTCTGGTTTTAAGGTTTGAGGACTGAGGGCTCGGGTCTAGCGACTTCGGACTTATAGGTCTTTTAATTCACCCATGTTCTTTAAAAAAACCTATGCTGAAGATGTCGGGTTGGGGATCTCGGATTCGGGTTTCGGGTCTTAGAGTGAGCTCGAGAGGGCATTCAAGATTCATTGGTTCAGGGATTGAGGGCTGGCGCAGGATCTGGAGCCCTGCGTCCTGAACCCTAAAACCCTTGAGCCATAGTTAAGCCCTAAGCCCTTGAGCCCTAATGCCTAAATACGCTCAAACCCGAAGCCTTGAACCCAACATCCCTAAGCCCTAAACCCTTAAAAGACGCTGAAGTGAGGCCGACATACGCTTACCCTGATGGGCCCCAGAACTCAAAAAGCCCAAAACGCCTCAACCCAAGAACCTCGAACCCTGAAACTCCTCATCCAGATGGTAGAAGCCCAAAAGTTGGAAACCCAATGGCCTTAATCCATAAGAGTAATGTATAGGGAATCCCAGCACTGTTTGTCCTTTATCCGGTTTCCAACTTTCTGGGCTTTACCGTAAACTCTTCTGTTTGGTTCTTAGTAGGGATTGGGGGATTGGGTTGTGGGGACTACTATAGTCTATAGGGAACGTTAAGGGACGATCATAGGCATCCATTCCCCCATTCCCTACTTAGAACCAGACAGATAAACTCTCTTCCTGAATCCTCGTGCCAACATCATACGCAACTCTCCGTGACCTTCACTAACTCCAGA
>CAJNDT010002921.1:5000-27006 GCA_905221615.1 Symbiodinium sp. CCMP2592
GCTGCAGGGAACATCGATCTAGGGAGGCGTGTGACAGTCATTTCAAGCGTGCTTGCTCTCTTGAGCTGCGCATCTGTCTTCATGCTATGCCTCGCTAGAGTATGGATTTTATTCTTCGGCCCACAGGTTTCCACACTTTTGCAGCTCACCAAAATGAAAGCAATGACTCGCAGCTGGAACGGCTTCGTGAGATGCTAGTCCGGGACAAAATGGAGGAATGCCCACGGCCTTCGCACCGGACAGCCAGGTGGCTTGGATGCCTCTCCTTGGAGGCGACCACGGATGCGGAGGGGTTTAGAGTTCTCCGACTTTGGCCACCTTGACTCTCACCGAGTTGTCCGAGCAGCTCGCAGGTGGCGACCACCTCGCCCTGCTGGCCAAAATCCACAGCAAGGATCGGGGCACCATCACAAGCACCGAATTGGAGCCAGACGTTTCCCTCCTGGCACAAGCTCATGTTCCTTGTAGAGTTTCGATGGTGCTCACCCTGCCTCTGACAGGATCTGAACGACCACGGAATCTGTCACGACATAGTGCTCTCCTGTTTCCAGGACGCTGTTGCGAATCTAAGTCAAGTGCTCTCGCTTGGCTCCTTCCAGCGTGCAGCCGAAAGAAGTCACTGTGCGCCACCTGGGGACGATGGGCACAAGGTCAGTAAGGAGGGTCCTCTAAGGCTCTAAGGCTTTAAAGGTTCACCTGCTCTACTCAGATCCGTGCGGAGTGTCCAGCGCGAAGGGCTGCATCGTGCCGCTCAGGGAGACTTTCCGGAATAGCTCCGTGGCAGCCATGATGGACCATACCCAAACCTGGGAAGACGTTGCCACGCTAACTGAGGAAGGGCAAGCAGTAGGAAAGATTCCTTGTCCTACTCTCCGCAAAGGCTGGCAAATCGGTGGACCCTTCTGGAACCTTGCAAAAAGTGGTTGACTTGGCCTGCAGCTAAGAGGCCATGATCCAAAACAGTGACACCAAGCCCTGAGTGCGGAATTCATCTCATGTCCATGTACACACGAACGCGGTGGACGATCCGATCTGTGGCCGAATGGACTGCATCAGCTGAAGAGCCATTGCAACTTTGAAGAGATAGTCCGCAGAAGGCACGAAAGTTCGCATCCGCTCCTGCACCACACAATAGTCGAGCTCTAGACATTCCTCCCTGCCCCATGTGCAACATCTTGTTAAACTAAGACGAATAGTCAGGCACTGTCCGAGATGTTCTCGAACTGAAAGAGGAAGCTGTTCACGCCAGTGACGGGTTCCCCTGGAGTCACAACTGGCATAGTTGTGCAGGAAAGCAACTACCCAGCACATAGTGTTCTCCACTTTGAAACTCAGTATGCTGTACAGCGCAAGTTGAGGTTCTTGGGGCTTTACTTCTTGTCGAAGGCTTCGTGCACACTTCGCGGAGATTCACAGCTTTAGCGAGGACGTCTGCAATGCAATCGACACAAAGCCACACGGAAGTGACAATGTCAGACTCCAACGTGCCTCCGTAGGATGCAAGTCTGAGCATGTCATGCACCTGCACAAGGTCGATGACGGGACAGACAAGGATGATGTGAGCACTTCCACTCCACTCGAACTCGAACATGCTGCTGCTGCCGGTACAGATTGCAGGTACTCCTTGGGCCCCTGCTGCTACTTGTACTCCTGATCCCCTAACTATAACAGTTTTCGCTCATTTATTGCTTCCTATGGCCGCTGTGGATGTCACGTGGGCCTGGGCAATTGCTATCCGGGTTCCCGACTTCCTAAGAACTCTAGAGTCTGCTAGACCGCTTCACCCGCGCAGGTCTCAGCTCCCGGCGGTCCAGTGCACGGCTTGTGCGTGCAGGGTCTCCGCAGCCAGGTCTGCAGCTTGGAGTAGCTCCGGCAGCATAAATGCTTCAGTCGCCTGGACAAGCCAATTATGCTTGATTATGCTGTTGCTACAGTACATTCAACGACCTATAGAGACATCTGCTTATGTCAAAACCCATACTGATCTCGTCTGCAACTGAGACTCATCCTTGCAGTTCTCCCTTAGCATCGATGAAAACCCGCAGCGCAAGGATGGAGAGCAAACCGAACTGCCAAGACTCGGGAAGTCAATGCTGTGAATATCCACCCAGTGGGGCACAGCACCCTGCACTCATTCAGCTCAAAAAGGCTGCGCACACATCAGAGACCCTTTCAGTTGAAGCGTTCCTCGTTGTCCAGCCCCGTCATTGGCAGGTAGATCCAAAAGCCCTTGACCATCAAAGATGTGCGCAACACACCAGCAGCACCTCGAATTCGGTCGGATTGTCGGAGTTCCACAAGCGACATTGCACTCTCTCTGAGGCCCAGGCGCGCAGCCTCTCTCAGCCAGTCTCTGGCCTACGAAACATTTTGATCTGATTGATCTGATCATCGCAGTACTGAGATGTAAATGGCCTGGAACACAGCCGCACGGGAAGAGGAGGACTGAGGCAAATCGCCGATGCAACCTGCAGCAAGTCTTCGCAAGCAGGGCATCTCTACACAAACAACCTCCCATTTCTTGCAAGGCATGAGGCTTAAGACATCGATCAGCGGCTGCGCCAAGGCCATGGCATGCTGCGAATCCTGGGAGCGATTGGGATTGAGCTGCACAGATGTTCGCTGGGTGGGAGGACAAGGCAGGTCCTTGAAATTGACAGATGACTCCGTGGAAGTATCCTCGTCTTCATGCACCTCGAGCCAGCAGTGTTTGTGGAATCTGTGTCAGAACAGAAAGGAGCCTTCCGCGCGATGTCCACGGGGATTTCGATGGGACCCCGTTGCTTGTGGACAACGTTCAGGTAGCGGGTGCTCGTGAAAAAGTGAGGCCACTCCTCAACGCAGCAAGCAAGGTGGTGTGTGCGCCGCGCGCTCTGGGCGTCTCTCGGCAAGTCACCCCACCACACGTGAAGGCTCGGATGCCCAAGAAGCAAATCCAGGAGGCCTCTCATGGGTCTTGGAACGTATGGCAAAACGAAAGGTTGTGCAAGGGCCTGGATGGTCACCAACACCGGGTAGCCGAAATGCTGCATCACGCTGGCATGTAGTGTCGGCTTGTTCGAGGCCACCCTGAGCCAAAGGTGCCCGGCTCCACAACTCCAGCGGGCGGGCTCAGCGGGCGCTCAGGCCGAGGCCACAGCGTCGGACCAACCAGAATTAGCAGTGCAGCAACGAAAAGGTCCAGCTTGCTACCTCGTCTCACCACCGTCACAACCCTATCATGACGCCATCGCCCATGTGAGCATGGGGCCTGAAATCTCGATGGTGAGGTTCCACCAAGCCAATGTCGACATAAACAAAAAGCTGCACCAAGCCTCGCTCCGGCAATGCGGGAGGTACGCCATGGTGGCTCTCCTCTCCCAGCCTCCGTGGGCATGCTGCTGCTTCCGTCAACGTCAAACTTGTTGTAGTACCTCCAAAGCTCACAGGCCCAAAGGGCAAAAGTATTCTTTTGCTCCTGGTCCCCCAATCATCCTGCAGCCGAGGGGCAAGGAGAAATATGCCAAGCCACTGAACAGACAGGAAGATCCGAGGACCTGACCCACTGGGGGTTAGCCACGATTGGGAAAACAGAATACGTTAAAACAGCCAGGCGTCTGTAGTAACCCGGCTGTACAGGTCCTTGGTTGCAATAAGAATCACTTGAAGCAACCCCGCGCCACCGGATAATTTGAAGACAGGACATGCTTCCCCATCACTGCAGCATCAGTGCAGCATCTGCAGCACGTGCAGCCATTTTGTTCGATGCGACGGGCCACCACATATCCTGAAGGACGTGCGGCCAAGATGCAAAAGGCTGCCAGGCAGATGCCACTAAGCAAAGTAGCTTCAGATGCCTTGGCAGGAGGCAGTTTGAAGCCCTGTTTGACGTACGACATAGGGAGAGGCAGATTGGAGCCGTTCACTCCAAGTTGCGGCTCCATCTCGGAGAAAGCTCCGGCAGCGTGAGGAGGCAGGCAGTGCAGCAGCTCCTGCAGGCAAGCAGCGGCGAGCTGCGGCTAGCAGAGCGAAAAGCCGCAAATTCGATTCAGAAGCTGCACTCCACCGCCCCTTCAGCATCCTGCATCGACACCTCCAAATTCATGGGTCTCGTCGTCTGCAGCAACGGCGTGCCTTTGGCGAATTTACACGGACTTACACAGCACAAGTGGGAAACCAGGGCCTTTGGAATCTGTCGGAGATGGAGCCGCCGCCGGGCTGGCTGCACGGGTGTCGTTTGATAGCCTGCAGGCCGGGGGCGCCAGGGGCCATAAGCCTTCTCAAGGTTTGGCAAGCGTTTCTTAGTGGGAAGAGCAGCGCCTGCGGACGGCGATCATGTTCTACTTCTCTGCTACTGCCCGGCTGTGCCTGGAGTCCTCCCGGTTCACCTCTTCGGCCAACCTCGGTGCTTCCAGAGTGTGCACACGGCCAGATCGCTTGTGCAATGCGAGCGGCTGCGGCAACTGACGGCCGACGTCCTTCATTTGATCCCGCAGAGTGTCCTGGATCGTCGCAGGACGAATCTTCACGGTACCACAATTTGCCCGCTTCACTCGTTGCCTTGTTGAGCGCCGCAGGACGAACGAACGGCAGTCGGAGCGCCTTTGAGACCGATGCATTCGCATCCAAAAGCTGTAACAAAGAAAGCTCTTCACAACAAACAGAATTGCATCGCTTCACTAAGCTACAAAACTGTGCACGGACGGACGAGACTTCCGGAGGCCTCGCGAAAGTTCAGCTCGAAATCTTTTCCTTCGGTGGATGCCTGGCAATGCTCTGCAAAGAAGCACTGGCTGCCAAACAATCATTGATCCCCACATGTTAGCCACGCCGCACCAAAAGCCCAAACGTGTTCGCGCTAGCAAACATATATTCGCCTCCGAAGCGGGCCAGAGTTTTCACAGAGAATTCCGTTTCTCCCACCTCATTAGCCCCCCCCCCCACCCCCCGTCCCTAAAGATTGGAATCGCAGCTGCTTCAGCTACAACCGGGCTAGGCGGACGACGCGAAGCATCTATATTGAAACTTTATTTGAGAATCATTGAGTGTCTCAATAGCGTTTTATCAGTTCATGTAAGTCAGACTGAAGCAATGACTGAAATGCGCATAGCATGAATATAAGTAATATATATGCACACTCTCCACTGTCCTTAACCACCTCGCTTCAACTGCCGGCCCTATCTCGTTCCTCATGTAGCATCAGAAAACCTCATAAAACGCCAAATCACATTGACATGTCTTAGCCACAGCTCACGAAGTTCGCCGCTCTCGAACGTGGAGTCACAGCGATCGAAATCACATCAGGATTCGCCGAACGGCAACGCTCGCAAATCATCATCAGAAAAACGACCAGCCCGATCACAGAGCTGGGAAGATATATCCATCTGCACAGAAGCCCCACGCGAGGGCATGTCTTTTTTCGTACAGAAGCTTTCATCGAGTCGATGATTCAGCGGGTGCTGCGCACGCAGACCCTGTCCCTGCAGTCCCGCACTGTGAGGCAAGTGGCCCGGCCACCAGTTGTGTCCAAGTTCCTTTGCAGCCTTGGCCCTGTGACAACAGGTCTAAGTGAGCACACACACACACACGCTCGTGCAGAGTTATAAGACAACTACATCTTCAGGTTCGGGGAATTCTCTTTCAACAACCGAAAAATGCTGGGCAGCAACAACGGAGCACAATATCGCGTTGCTAAGATCTCGTCAACGCTGCTTCTTGAAGGCACATTCCTGTGCTCTTGCCTGCCTGACACCTCACGTGCCTGCTCACATAAGCCCCACTCCGGCACTTGTCCGTCTGACATCAAAGTGGCCTTGCTGCTTTGATGTCATGTGTATCATGTTGCTGTCCTGTCCTGTCACTGTCGTCGTGCAGTCTTGATCCGAAGTGTTCCCACACGTACGGATGTTTTGTTCTTAGGCTTGGCTTACCCTCCTTAACGACACATAACGACACCTTTTCAAAGTCTCTTAGCCCTTGCCAACCTTGGCAATCTCGTTCTCAGATGGCATGGGAATGCGCACGACCTGCACCAGAAGCCTGGGCACGGAACTCCGCAGAACAGCGAAGCGACGTTTGGTGGTTTCTGCACGAGTTCACCACCGAGAGGCTTGGTAGTGATAGCTTGAGCCAGCTGCAGCGCGTGCATAGCGAACCATATCCTGGGCACCACACCGGCCGCACGGCTTACTTGACAGCAGGTTTGTGATTCTCTGATTGGATAGAAATGGCAGTGGGTGGCAGTGGGGCAATGGAGAGCACTCCACACAGAATGCAAACCCCATGTCTGCATCCACGCATCGAAGTCATCAGGAAAAAAAAGGACGTCAGGAGAGTCATTCCCCTCAGTGAAGGACATTGAAGAACAAAGCTTGCCACACGATGTATTCATCACAAAACTCGTCAGATTGCGCCCTTCGTAACTTCCAAGGTGCAGAAGTACAGCGAGCTGATCCTCCTGATAGGTCCGTTCTTGGAATCCGCTGTCGGTGCGGTCGAAATTGAAGTACAGCGCTACCTGGATATGGCTCGTGGTCGAGCTGATGCCAAGCGCACAAAGCAAGAGATCTCCGGCCCTTTGCCCGCGAGAAATAGTACAGAGCAATCTTAATCCCCCAGCAAAATGCGACAGGACCAGTAAGTTCCCCAACGAGCTGTCACGTGCAGCCCAAGCTCGGGGTAACAGCGAGCTGCACGGCACTTATACACGTGCGATTGACGACAGACAGCACATGCACACATCCCCTCAGCCAAAAAAGTCCAACAATTCCAATGTTGGCCAGGTGGCAATAAAACCAACCTGCCATCGATCCAAGAGCCAGTGACAGACAAGCTCAAACCCAATGTGACTTCTCCAATGCCCCAAGTTCGCATAGCCTTGAGAGTGTTGACAACCAGCAGGTTCGCCACCTGCCACAGCAGCAAATCAGGTGTTGTGCCAACTTGCTCACAAAAACCTGGACCTTGTCAGTCGTCAAAGCTGCAAGGTCACGGATGTCTTCTCGGAAGAGGGCAAAACCTTGAAATTCCATTGCATACGATGCGCTGCGCAGCAGCAACGGCTCAGCGGCAGCGTTCTTCAGAAGAGGAAGTGAGTAGCACTGTAGGAGCCCAAAGACCGTATTGTCACTGTCTCTCAAACAAGAGCCGGGATCTGATGTTCCTGGACCAGAAGAACTACCCGTCAATCGAAAGCTACGAATTTCGCCAGGCTGCGTGCCAGATTCACGTTCTGCACTTGGAACTCACGGGCTTGTCGTAAAGGGACATCGAACATGTAGTTCCTGATCAAGCAATCAAACCGCTACTCGCACAGCACTTGGCCTGCTCCATTGTCATGTCTACTGATGTCTACTGTGATGCGTGGGGGGGGGCAGAAATCCTGACAAAACCTCCCTGCCCACGAGTTTGTCCAAGTCGCTCTCGGTTGTATTGCCATATTGTCTGGCCCACACCACCGAGCGCTGCAGCACTCAGCAGCCCGGAGATGGGCATGGCTGGAAAGATGCTGCTAGCTGTCACCACAAATACTAACGAGTTTGCAGCGCTGGCCGGGGTTTGAGTCTGCAGGGAGACCGTCATTTTGCAGGCGCAAGCCGCGGGATGCAGAGTGGCAAAAGCAGTTGATGCTCTGTGGTTTGTGCTGATGATGCGAGTCAACAACAGCTTTCTGGATCAATCTCCGACACCTTTTCCGGTATCCGATATCGATAGTCCACTGTTGTTTGAGAGTCTTAATGGCTGCCACGTGATACCACCTGGACGCAGTCATTTGTCGCTTCTCGTAGAACTTTTCAGGCCATATCTACCCTGTAACAAGGGTGGACACGCTGGTGGCCAAGACCCACACCGAGCTGCTTCAGGGCACCGTAACCCGAGTGTGGTTTGGTCTCCTGTGCAAGGCGGCGGCAACTTGCTCACCCTACATTCACATGCACCCGGCTGTCCTGGTATGCGCGGTAGCAATGGTTCCAGAAGCCCCAGGCCAATCGCGGATCGCCGGAGGTCTCACCAAAGCTGCGAATTACTGCTTGCAACCATCATTGTGGGGATGGGAAAGGGCAGTAGTGGTGATCGAAATGCAACAACCTCACACTGGGTTAAGCTGCACGGTGAAACGTATATGCTCAAATTTGGCGTACATTGAGAGCAACGCTGCATGAGTGGCTCATCGGATTGGATGAAGCAAAAAGGGAGGTTCGAAGGCGATCGGATGCCTGAAGCCATGTTTGGAAATATTTGGACTGCATCTGCAACTCGGCAGGTGAATCTTTGACTGCATTAATGCGCAGATCCGAAAACAAAACAAAAAAAACTACTGCGACTTAAGACATCTAGTCCTGAATTGTTGAAAATGGCTCTGAAGGTGCTCTCATGTGCTCTTGTTCAATACGTTGGTGCCTGCGAGACGCTTGTAGCATGTGAGGCAGTGCAGGATACTGCCGGACTGCAAGTGTCTCGAAGCTGTGACCTCGTCGAACCATCGAGGCTCGCAGATCTCCTGGCGGCTGCTGGGACTTCGCTGTGCACTGTATGGCCACTCATGTCTGTGTCGCAGTCCTCGTATGCCAAACCAACTGCCTCCAGGCCATCCCAGACACCTTAGGAAGGCACTTCATCGTCGCTCTGGCGTGGCAATACGGCATGCTGGCTGCTGGCGGGCCTTTCTTTCCGCCACGGAAAGTACCTAGTCCGGAGTCCACGCCCATCCCAGCCTCGAAACGTTCGCACTTGAGCTGTTGCTGCTTGTGTGCTGCTTGCTCATTCTCGCACAGACTCACCCTCAGTGCCATGCGCCGCTGCCAATTAGCAGCGCATCTGCATTGGCGATCCACTCCGCCGCCTGCAGTGCAGCGATAAAGACTGCGTCTGGACGAGTCGGGCTTTCTTCGGCCCGTTTGGCGAGTCTAGCTGGATTCCATGTCGAAAGTCTATGACACATGACGACAGGACACGGCAGGCAAAGAAAATCAACCCCTAAATCAAGATCTCATCTGTGTGTCGCTCATGACTCAATGACAAGTGCGACAACTTCGCACGATCTCGCGGATGCCTAGACAAAGCTCAGAAACGCTACTTCTCGTCTCGCAACTGTGCAAGCCTGGGCCAAGGAGTGAACAATCTCATCCTTGCTCATGGATGCGTTTGCCTGCTAATGAGACGCGAGCAGCCACGAACTCTTGCTTCTGCAATTGTCACGACCCATACCGCATGAACTGTGGATCCGACAGGTTCTATTTCAACAAGGCAGGCATCTTCAGTTCTGCAGTCGCAACCTCCCACTGAGTCTATTTGCGGGCCAAAGGGCCAGAAGACGCTCATCGGGTATGGAGCAGTTCTTGGGCCGCAGAACGCCGCCGCTCATGACGAACCTGCCCACGTTCCACGTTGAGACCCCCAACGAGCCTTCTCATGTTTTCTGGGAAGTTGCACGCTGACTACTTAGGTCCGAACACTTCCAGCTGCTGGCGAGTCCAATACTTCACCTCCAATGGAAGCTGGAGGCCTTGCCGAAGAACGAGAGAGAGATATTCTCCGACCATGCTAGGCTCAGCCGCTAGGCTGCTGTCTCTGAAAAGATGTCATGTTCCTGTGCAGTGACAGACTCCAGGCTCAGCTCAAAACACATCAGACCGACGGCATGTTCTCCCGCACTTCGTGTCGGCTCGTTTCATAGACTATTTTGTACAGAGCAAGCAATCTGCAACAGAGTCATCCCAATGTTGACCGCGGCTTTGCATTGAAGCTGCAGGATTCACCACCGGATCGCCCGGGGCACTTTCGGCTATCCGAGGTCGACTCCCTGATCGTGCTCGAGCCGCCGAAGCTGGCTTCCCATCACGGAACGACAGAGGCAGAGGAACATCCGGACTGCGTGTTGGTGGCAACTTTGGACGCCCAACATGCGCACGCATTGACTCCAGCTCACGACTTTGAGCTGCTGCTTGCTGCTTCAAGGTCTGAAGCTCTCTGCGCAGACCGCGCTGACCTTCCACCAGTTCGAGCACATGTCGCTCAAGCTCCTGCAGGTCCCGGCGGTCCCGATTTCCACCTTCCCTTCGGGTAGGGCTCTTCAGAAACTGAAACTTGCTCTCCAAAGCTGGGAGTACCGGAGCGAACCGAGGAGTCGGTTGGGTCAGCGGAAGTGGAAGGGGATCAGGTAGTCGCGAAGGACAAGCACAGGCGCCCAGCTTCCCGTGCTCTGTAGCCGCGGCAAGGCTAAGAGCGCTAGGAGCCAGCTCGAGGGGCTTCGGCGGTTTGAAGAACTGGAACGAGGGGTACTGCAGAGAAGGGCAGGGGCTCACGCTGCGTGGGGTCGGCCTTTGCGCTGGCAGGGAGGCCGAACGCTTCGCACTTGCAGTTACAGGCTCAAGGATCATCGATCAGAGGCACAGCTAGCTCTGGCCAGGGCCAGCATATCACCCTTTCCTGGCCCTCCACTAGCGCACTGCAGCTTGGGCTTGGGCTCTCGAGCAGAAACACGAGCAATGCAGACCCCAGGATTGCAGAAAGAACAAGTGAACAAGTGCTCTGCAATTGAGCAAAGGCGAAGTGGACACAGCTGGCATCTGTTGGCATGTCCGGTTACAACTCTTTTTGCACGGGAGGATCAGCGCACAGTTGATATTCAGAGTCTCTACAGCCTGGCAGCTGACATGTATCCCGTGCTGTGCTCTTTCAGCGAAGCTCTATGGCAAGCGGCATCAGGGAACCTGCTCGGGTTCCCCACTTGCCTTCTTCTACAAGACACCGTTCAGGTTGAAAACTAATTCTTCACCCCTCCTGCGAGTCATCGCCAATGCCCGTCCCATGAGTCCAAAGCCGCACATGGAAAAATGACAATCCTTACATGTAGTGTATCATTGCATCACTCACAGTGGAACCAGGGCTTTGCGAGAGTGACCTGAGAAAGGGAACTGAGCGTGGCTGGCGCAGGCCAGCAAAACCGGCACACAATAGCGTCGTCCATACCTCTTTTGCTATGACCCTTTCACCCCAAGCGAGCAAGCCACCTCCTGCTGTAGTCCTGCGTTCCAAATCGCCGGAGAGGCTTGCCCACAACCATAACTGACCGGCCAGGATCGGATGTGAGATGCTCTAAGCTGCGACGGTGCTCCGCACTTGGATGGGTCGCGCGGAATCTGCACCCGCCGTACGGTCCTTGTAGGAAGCTCGCCAACAACAAAGTCTGGAATCACCTTTTACCAGAGAAGGTTCTGCGCATGGATTTTAGGCAACAAATCGACTTTGCATGGCTAGTCTATCTAGCGTGACAATTGGTTGTCAAATCGTGGGTCACCAGCAATGCAGGTGCGGATGGACAGATTACCGTCATTGGGTGCTGAGCACCGTGGAAGATGTGGCGGCCGCACAGCAAAACTTTTAGTAGCTACTTCAGCTCGCACATCCACAAACACAATTCTTAGTTGAGCAACGTCTTGTCTGACAGCCGCCTGCAGATGCGTGTGTGCGTCATTTGCGCACCGCAGGAGTCATAAGCCACGCTGTGGGTAAAATGTATTATACGATAAGTTTCAAGAAGGCTAAGGCGGCTAAGGACCCCTTTGGCCGACCATGGTGGCCATGGGAGAGACGATGGAGCCCGTACATGGCTTCCCGAAGTACCCCCTTGGCAACATCATTTCAATAAGGAATACGTCGTACGTGCCTTCGATGACAGACATTGCATGTCATGTGCCCTGCAATCCTAATGCTACACTTCATGCTCCTCTGTGTGTACTCTCTCCAATTCAGCTTGTCTGGCAGCTTGACCGTGATTCTCTGTAGATACGCCACAAGGGAACATCTCCGCGTGTCCTACTGCTACACCTGCACGGACGGCAACGGCTTCTAGCCTTCAGAGAAAAGGGCAACCAGTAGGGGAAAGACGGTGAGAAAAGCTGCCATTGTTGATATGCTCAACCTGGTTGCCGACTTCATCGGGATTGCTGCGAAAGCGCAAACTGCTCTCTCGCATCGTTCTGCCGTTCCTCCTGTGTGGAAGATGTGCTCCCCAAGTAGCACCAAAAGCCGTGAAAGGGATGTGGATGACTCTCAGGGAGGCACGACCGGCCAGCACTCACCGCACAAAGACCAAAACTACGACCCACACACGAATCTTGGGAAGCACCGGTACGCGATCAGAAGGAACTGCGCTTGAACAATGATTAAAAGAATCAGCAGCGTCGTCTGAGCAAAGGGCAGTCAGTGCATTTCCAATGGCACTGCAGCTTCAAACGCAGCAAAATTTGCCACTGGAACCGCCACTCAGAAGGATGGAAGCGGACGCAAGGAACGGTTGGCAAGTCGGAAGCACTTATGCCACATTGGCAGCATCCTTCCTGGCCAGCGGTTGCACCTAAGCCTCAGAACTCGGAGTGTGCGGCGACCCGGCCGGACACAGCAAACTAGAGCCTTGAGCAAAGTAGAATGCCAGTTTCGACAGGAACCGGGCGCTGACATCGACGCGCAAATTTAAATATGATTCCGCTCAAAGGGCCTGCGAGCTGCTGGCTGCTGGGGTTTGCAGCTCATGCGAAGCGCTGTCAGCGAAGCATGAGTCCGCCGAGCTCGCACGAAGCCAGAGTCTGTACTCTGCGTTACTGCAGTACTCTGTTGATGTCTTTCAGAGTGTCTTTGGACTCCCATGCAGCCGACAAAAGCGGCTCCTAGGCCACTGCACTTGCGACGGGCTGGCACCACCCACAGGGAGCGTATCGGCGCCTTCAGACTAGCCGAGCATACTGTGTTCATGCATTGACTCATTCATTCCTTGTCTAGTTGGAACACACCAAACTCAGTCACTTAACCCTTGAAGAAAAGCTCGCCAGCCGTCATACCGGCCATCTCTTTTCAGGACTGTGCACTTGGAAATACCTGTATGCCCGCGGTAAAAAATCCTCCTTGGAAGCTCAGATCGCCAATGACCCTCACTTGCAACATGGATCTCGTAAACTTACAATGGAAAGCGTGTAGTTGAGGCCTGCGAGACCTGTATCCTTTAAAGAATGCCTTCGACTGCAGACATCAACTTCAAGATGCGGCTATTTGCACACGCAGAAGGTGCTACTGTCAAATGCTGAAGTCCCAACCGGTCCTGCAGTGAATGATGAAACCCCTCTGAACAAATCGGTTACGTAGCAGTCAATCAAGTCATCACCCGACAAGCGCTTCCCCATCTGCTCGCGAGGCACATACACGCAAAGCCAGCAAGAAACAGTAGCCACCCCAAAACTTAAACGCACCATCGAGCGAAAACAGTAGCCGCATCCCCCAAACCCCAGCCGCACGCACCACCGAACCCACCCTCAAAGCAAGCGAAAAAGTGACCGCAACACACAAACCCCGTTTTCACGTACACTATGGACATCTATGGATATCCTCCGGTCACAGTTCCAGTCCCAGACTCACAACTGCTGTTTTTCTTCAGGTCTGGGACGATAACTGTCCCTCTCTATTGTTCGTATTAAGACGATACCTCCAAACCCGATTTCAAGCACCATGTTGTATGAGTGTGTATTGTGGCTTTGAAAAATGATATGAGAGCCTCCAATTAGGTTTCAATGATTCTGCTTTCGGCCCATGTTCCGATATTGCATGCTTATCATCTTTCTCAGTGTAACCTACTGCCGCCCGCGAAAACAAAACCACAACGACTTTGGTAGAATCGAATACGGTGCAAAGCGCAACCGGCAATGTCATGAAACAACTTCGTGTGTGGTAGATGGCCGATTGCGAGGATAGCAAACCCCAACCACACGGACTTCGGTAAGTACGTCATGATTTGGTCCCCCGAGGCATGCAGAAGGTTTCGGTAACGACTTCGACTTCTCACAATACCTGTGCAGCCATTCCGGGGCTGGCAAGATCGAGATCTCCAAGGCTCTCACACGGACAAAGCCAAATGAACTGCCTGGCGACTCAGGCGGTCTTGCAAGCCTGTCATCCAGGGGCGCTGCGTGCATCCTATGCTGAACATGAAACAGGCCCTACAGCCGGGCCTGGTCGATGGCAGCCAGCAGGACTGGACTTACGCCTCCGTTCGTAAGATCTCTTCATGTGATGCCAATGACTTGTGGCCATGAGTTGTTCTAAGTCCGAGACCAAGCTTGAGGTGCTGCTCGTGTGCCGGCGACGCCACCCTGACGTTGATTATATCCTGCCGGCCATTGCCAAACACAATGCCTCAAGAAGAGTTCTGACAATCCGGACCCGTCGCCTTCTCCCCATGCGAGTCAGGGAGCGATTCAAACGGAGCAGTTTTGACCTCAAATGGAACTAACCAGATGCACACTATCCGAGTCTAATGCCGACATTTACGCAATCCAGAGGTGCGGACTGCCGTGGGTTCTCCAATCAAAAGGTTGGTCTCCATCACGGGATGATTGCTCCTCGGCAAGAAATTGTTGCGGTTATTCAACGGGCTTGGAAGCCTTTTTTTGTTTGTTTGTGCGGGTTGATGTCCGCAGCAACTATTCGCTGTAGATATCCAGGCGAACTCTGATATTTCTTTCGTTAAGGCAAGACGCACCGCGGCACCGAGCCGCTATCTCGGGTCCGAGACTGTACTTCGGCTATCTACAATGACTCGAACTTCCTACGGCGGTGCCCAATGCATACCGGAAATTGCAGGCGGGGACCATTGTCACTGTCCTCACGGTGCAAATGTTTTACAATGGCCATGATGATGGCCCCTGTGAAGGATACTGTTGCGTGCCGGGTCAGGGGGCCATGCAGCTCCAGCGGACGACTTGCATCGAGCACGGTGTTGGTTGTACACAAAATGCACCACAACTACATTCCCGCACCTTGGCGGGCATCAGGCTGTTCATGAGTTGACACGCTATAGGACAAATTCAGCAAACAACTGCAGAACTGGAAGCGGCCCCAAAGCTGGCCAATCGTGCCAAATTGCCTAAAGCTCAGCAAGACTTGTTTCACACCGTTGTCCGAAGATGCCCGAGGATTCAAAGTTTTAAAAATGGTCTGCAGGTTCTTTTCGCACAGAACTTGTAGGCTTTGCTCGGCTGCTGAGCGTTCGTGAGCAGGTTGAAACAAAACAAACAACAAAACACAACAAACCAGCGTAAAGTAGCATATGGCTGGTTGACCCTAAGCACGCATGATGGCGCGGCAGATCGCCAGTCAGGGACCCAGTCCACATAACTTGCAAACGACGTGCGTCGTCCGCCAGACTGGGAGGCTACGTAAGCAGCATGGGGTGTTGCACTTACCCGACCAGCCTGGGGTCTGGACTTGGCCTGCGGACTAACTGCTGCTTCAAAAAGCAGCGAGCACAACAGGGCTGTGCCATGGCAGTGCTAGGCTTTCGGCCTCAGAGTTACCCAGCCCGACGAACGGGATTACTAGAATAAATTGATTTGCTTGGCAACAAAACAGCATGTCCGGCCTTCACCCGATGTACGGGACTACTGCGCAATGCATAAGTGAAATGAAAAAGCTTTACCGGACTAACGGGACTAGTAAGCTGTGCCAGACGTGCAGCTACAGCTTGAAGCCATTGGAAGCCGAGTGTACAGTCACGTGGTCTTGCCATTGGCCTGCAACATGATGGACCCAAACACAGCGTGGCTGTCATGCAGTCGCAATCTGGCAATGAAGTCGCTTTCGCCCTTGAACTGATTGCCCATCTTCTACCTCGACATCGTCTTGGAAGAAGATAATTGCTGAGGAAAGCTCGTTGTCAAGTGAAAAAGTAAACAAATTCCCTCTTGAGAGAGAAAGTCCCACCTAAGGAGAGCACCTCCCGCAAAAAACAAAATTCCGACGTACCAATGCTGTCAACGTAAAGAACGAAGTTGTGCTTGTTCTTGCAGTTGTTGTTGGAGGCAGGGTCGTAATAATATCATGTTGTACCCCTGCTTCCCCCCTTGGAGTTAACCCCCTGCATCGGCCTTTTGAGCAGCATGCCTCAGGAAGGTGCACGGGTAGTCCTGTCTTGTGCCGAGTTAGCCCTGCGACCGTAGCACGAAGCGGCCGAAGCCAAAAGCAAGTGGTCGCATCGAGATCGTACATCCAAGATGACCATAAAAGCGGACACAGTAAACAGTTCCACCCATCATCATCCACGGCCAGACGGCCCGAGAAGGGGCGACGAGCGCCCACGCGCCGAAGCGGTCGCAGGCCCAGCATGCTGGCAGAAGGGGACTTCATTGGTTGCCACCGGCCGCAGCAACATAAGGGTAGGTCGCGGCCCCGGCTTTGATCTTCCGCATGGCAGAGTCGCCCAAGGCGTTCAGAGCAGTGATGGCCGCAACCTCCTGCCAGTAGTAAGTAGAACTCCACGGTTGCAGGGTGCATCAGGCGCATCCGCCACTGAATGTCGTCGATATGCACGCCAGCTCTGCAGCACCAAACGGCTCCACCGCCGCGCCCAGGTGCAAGTCTCAGGGCTGAGTCCACACCGAGCAGCTGAAGCAGCTTGTTCCATCGGTAGCGATGAGCCGAGGCCGTCTTCGCGTAAAGACGGCTCGGACCTTCCAAAGCTGCTTCACCAATCAGCAATATAGCATATGGATCAGTGACCTTAAAGCTTATTGTGTCGGACTCGTCCTCGTCCTCTCGTTGAAGTCTTTGAAGATCCCAGCCTGAAAAAGAGATGTCCTGAGCTTTCTCAGAGATCCTCTTGTGGCGCAACAAATCCTCTGTGTTGGCGGCCAAAACCTCACCTTTCCTTCCCAAACCGTAGAAAGCGAAGAGGGTAACTGCAGCGAAGTCTGGATGCGCCGTGACTCAGGCGAGGGCAACGAGAGCCTTCAGCAGCGGCTCGGGAATCGGGACACGCTGTGCTCGGCGGGCCGCAGCTCATGCAGCCAGTTTCCGTAAGCTCGCAAGGCCATGGCGAGCAAGGCGAGGGACCGGCGACGGAGAGAAGGAGATGACGGAGCAGAGCCAAACAAGGAATGACCCAAAGCCCTGGAAATCCCTGAAAGCAGGGGCTGCGCTTCGAGGTCAGGCCCTTCACCGGCTGCTCGCAGGACTGACCCGGACACGCTCATCCTCCTCCACGAACTCCGCGAACAGGTGCCCAAAAACGTGGACACACTCAATCGGAGGATGGGCTCCCTGAAGGAGATTCTTTACGAGCCTCTGCTCCGACACCTGGAACAAATACAAACAGCCCTTCAAATCTGAGGATTATCGGGAGGAGCGCGCTTGCTGACGCCATGGAGGCTGACCAGTAGCTGGGCACATCGCACAAAGTGTTGCCCGGCCTGGTCCAAACGGTCTTTGACCAAATCGTCTGGCACACCTCACACGAGCCTTCGACACCCTCACCGGTTTCAGCCGGCCCCGCTTTGCGCAAGTGCCTTGTACAGCGCGGCCCGTTCGGCACGCTCGGCCTGAACTTTCGGCACCGTCTGTGAAGGATCAAGCGGTCCCTCGAAATCCAAAGGGAAGTCAAAATATCGCTGGGTTTCCGAATCCAGGTAGCCCCGAGGACAGAAGCTCGGCGGACGTGGGAACTTCAGCCGAGAGGCGGAGCATCTGCGAACAGCCAGGACTGTATTTCGAACCATTGCTGCTGTCGTGTAAGTCCCAGTATTCCAAAAAAGTATCCGGATTTCTTTGTTATGCTCGTGGCCTGGACGGGGTGGCCGCGGGAGCTGCGTTGACCTGCGGAGGGCAGTTGCCCATGCGACGAACCTGCGTAGGTGTGAGCACCTGACCTCAATAGGAAGCTGGCTGCTGACTGTATGTGATTTTTTCCAAGTCTGAAAAGCATTTTGTGAATGCACTGGCAGTAATGCCACGCGCGGAAGGTGGAAACCCTACCGCGTGCACAGTAGTCAATGCTTTAACAGTGTCTGGGCATAAGTTGGACCGGATTAACATGGCTCAGCGTCCGGGACAACCCCTGACCGTTTAAAAGGAGCCTGGTCGGAACCTTTGGCAAGGAACTGTGCCCGGAGCCAGTTCGAAAGCCCCTCTAAACGGCCGTCTGGAAACAACAACAGCAGCAGCACTTACATTTACTTTTTCATGTACAACATTTACACTTACCAACAATTACATTGACAACTACAACTACGCCGACGACGACTACTGCTACTACTATTACTACTACACTACTAGTACTACTAGTACTACTACTACTAGTACTACTACTACTACTACTACTACTACTACTACTACTACTACTACTACTACTACTACTACTACTACTCCTGCTACTACTACTCCTGCTACTACTACTACTACTACTCCTACTGCAACTACAACTTCAACTGCAACTACAACGTACAACTACAACTGCTGCAACTGCATGCCACTTTCCAAGCAAAGGAATCCGTTCACATCCGTGAAACCAATCTTAGGCCTTGTGCAGGCCAGTCCCACTGAGGCCCGGTCAAAGTGTCAATGGCAGGTTCCCCCAGCATGAACCAAGGTACCTGACAGGGGACTCCACGGAAGCGCCGTCAAGTTGGCCACGCCCGCTCCCAAAGAGAGTCAAAAGTGTACTCAAAATCACAACCTGAAATCGATGAAAGTGCGTAGGGGGTGGGGGCCAACCACGACACAACATAATCACGGCGTGCCAATACACGCATGGCTAGGCATCCATGCCCCTATGAAAACAACACAGCCTCCGAATCTTTTTGTGGTTACTCTCTTTTCTCAACCCTGTTGTGCCTCGACAGCGGGCCTTGGCCGGGGCCTGGGAGGCGAAGGCGGCACCTGGAGAGCATGAGTCATCTTGCAGGAGTCATCTTCGCGCACACGTGCGTACTGGCCTTGCGGCCGGGTTTCAGCAGCTCTTTCTTCGAAGCCACATCAAGCGACTCCATGGGAGCCTGATTCGGGTCACGAGCAGAAAAACTTCCAGCCAGGCCCCATCACCCCGTCACAGCCCATCGCACCATCTCTGGTGAAGACACAGGAAGGTCGTGCTCAACCTTAGTACTGCCCATGCAAGTGGCAGACTCGGAGGCAAAGGATTCTACCCGGGCGAACGACGGAAGAACATGGCGTAAGAAGCTCCAAGCCCTCCAGAATCTATGTGCCTAGCCGCATAAACCTCGACAAAAGCCGGACATTACAGTTAGCCTGTCTGACACATGCAGCGTTACAAGTCGGCCGATCCGAGCTCGTGCGTCACATTGTCCTACTCGGGATTCGTGTAAAACACCCAAAGCAATGACACTGAAGACACTCTGAGCCATGCACCTGCAAGAGAGAGGCACAATCGGGGATATTAAAACGGAAGATTGCGTTCTATGGATGGTGCCTAGCGAATATGATACGACGAGTCTCCTTCAAATCTGTAACATCTGTCAGCATCAGACATGGGATAACACATCACATACCTCATGCATTGGCATTGACGACTACAAGAAACACAATGAACACCCATGCTTCTTGATCCAGGTAAGATGAACTGCGGCACTCAAGCACGTCATCCTAACCTCTTCCAAGCTCGAGTACCGCGGCCCTCTTGTGCTGTACAAAGGCTTCGGAAGTGCAACATGTGGCCTGGATCGGAGCTCATGGACAGGACCTGGTCATATATCAGTTGACAAACCAAGATGTGCCAAAGCAGGTATAGGAGGCATCTGTACTCAGCCCCAAGCTTCGTTGATGACCTTCTTAGAAAGCACTGCCTCGTTGGCCTCCCCATCCTGAATGGCATCCTGGCAGCCAAACTACCGACCTTTGCTCTTGAGAGACTGCGACAAGATGCAGGCATCGCGGTTTGCTTGCGCAGCTGAGTGCCGAAGGGCGCCAGGGCCTTGCGCAAGAATAGCAGAAGAGCAGACTGTGATTCGGTTTGGAGCGCGAGCAGAGACGCACGGCGTGCGGTCCACAGTTTCCGAACGCACCCGGAGACACCCGGAGCCCAAACGAGGCCCCGACTGTCGCCACGAAGCCATCTTCTGCCAGGTCCAGCGGCACCTGTGTTTGGAACATGTTCCGCGGTTCCGTGCTACATGCCCCATGTCCGGGCGATCCCTGCCCGCCTCCTGTTGCATGTGGCTGCGTATGGCACATGCACCTCCCAGCTACGTTGTCGCACATCATCTGAAGCGGCAGCGTCTCTTCGCCCAAAAATCTCACAAGAAGAAGCAAGACATAGCGAGACGTATGTCGCACAGAGCCTTTGGCCAGCTTCGCCCATTCGATGCCCTGCTCTGTGAAGACCTGGCACCGAGGCTTCGGGCAAAAGCTCCGCCTTCGCCGCCCGGATCCGCACCGCCGCACCGCTCTGTTTTGAGCACTTCCTCCACTCGTCACTCAGCTCTCCTTTGGAGAGACATGTCAAACGCACAGTTTCACGTTGCCTGAGTCACGAAGCCTCAGCTCCACTTTGCATCCCTGCTCTGATGGAAGCTACATGTATTGCGATTTTCAAGGTCTGCACGAAGCGACAAGCGAAGAAGCGAGTCGCAGCCTCGCTGCACCCCCAGCCTGGGCGACGCGGCTACTCAAAGGACTGCAAACATATTATGCACATTGCGGATGTGAGGAGCTCTTGTTGGCCCCTCACCCCTAATCATCACGCCATTACAATCCTGTCAGCCTGCAAGTATGGTGCAGGCACAGCCGCATAATCGCAGCTGGTTGAGTCAAAAAAGGCCACCACGGATCGTAGACCATAGCGCTACCACGGAGCATCTAACACTCTGCAGGCGATGAGAGCTACCCGTCCAAGGCAGAGACCTGCTCGTGCCCCGTGCAGCGCAGATGGCCTGGCTACCACGCACGATGCCATTAGTGCAATAAGGGGGTCGCTGCTGCCTGCCGGGCATCTGCGAGATGTGTAGAGATTGGCAGTGCCTGCCAAGAGCGAAAGACGCCCCAAAAAAGGAAACGTGGCCTCCTGTCTTGGTATATGAGCCTCGCTGAGTGGTGGTAGAACCTCCACGGCTGAAGGACTCGTCTGCAAGCTCCTGGTACCGCAACCCCTCTACACGGTCTGACATCAGAGACACTAATCTAGCGAGCGAGGCATTTTGGGCAAGGTCTTCGATCTTCTGCGAAACGGACCTCGAATCGGAGAACACTGCAGTTCAACACTCAACTTGGTGTGCAGTGGGGGTGCTAGAGCTCTTGTAGTGCCAGTGCGGTAAGCCCGCAGAACCTGTGCTCCAGTCACCGTAGAAGTCTGTTGCCTCGGTGTGGTCATGATGTCTGTGCATGAGCTGCGTAAGGGTGATGTGAACATTGACCTTAGCTAAACTTCAGCTTGGGGGCCACGTTGCCCCGCTTGCGGCACACAGAGCCACGAGTCTGGCGGGGCTCCACTGGCAGCCCTTGAAAAGCCAAACAGAAAGCAGTGAGAGGCGGAGGGATAATGGACACGGGAACCAATGGGAACTTATGGGAACCAGGAAGGGCAAGGTGCCAGTGTGCGCAGGAATAGTCGCACCGGGACGCCAGGAGAAGTTCTCATTTTCGCTCAGCCCTGCCTTGTGCAAAGCTGTTGAAAAAAGCGCTCTGGCAAGAAGCACTCATTGCAATGAGATGCAGCCACTCTGAGTTTCTCATTCTCGGCCAGAAGATCCGTCAGATTCATAGCTGCGACACTCGTGTGGACCTGAACCGCTCACTGCATTGAAATTCAAGCCCACATCTTTCAGGAACCTCACGGCCTCGCGTCGCTCAGAAGGTGCCGAACGCTCCGAGGGCGTCAGCACACTGCGGATATCCGCATCGAGAGTCTGACAATTCCACAGATTTCCAAACAACCGAGAAGGCTTGCAGTCGATCGAAACTGGAGGCCTCGTTCGATGGTGGCTCGGGAGAACACACGTCCTGCCGCTTCCAAGCTTGCACGGAAGCGTCTGAGGCAGCCTAGATCTTGCGCACAAGCACTATACTGCGTGACCCTGGCCTCTCCGGCTTCCGGAGACTTTTGAGGTTGCTCCTCCATCGGAGCGTCCTCCTTGAAGAGATCCTCCTTGGTGAACTCTATGACCTGGATACGGGGGCCCGTGTGGCGCAATGCAAAACTGGGATCCATCCACTGCCTCGTCATCGCTCTCTGGCGGTGGAGGTGGTGCTACAT
>CAJNDT010002922.1:0-27006 GCA_905221615.1 Symbiodinium sp. CCMP2592
AGCCACTTCCTTCTGCCCTCCGGATTCCCCTGCGTTGCACAGCACCTGTTTTCGTAGTACCCACCAGAGCATCCAAAGCCACACGCGCACTGCTTTTTGGAAACGCGCCACCACGCAGAAACTTCTTGAGCTGCCAGAGAACACTTTGCAGGTTTTGCGCGGGCTCTCTGCCTGCCCGCGCAATCCACGAACCAAGTATGCTTCGAACAGGGGCACAAAATTGCAACATTGTGTGACAGAGCTACACGGCAGCACAGAACAATCAGATCAGGGAGCACTTTGAAGAGCGACTGGCTTGGTTTAGGGATTCAGGTTTAGGATCTGGGGCCGAGGGTTTAAGCCCTAAGTCTATGACCTGGGATCTCGGGTCTGGGGGCAAGGGTCTCGCGTGCCCAAGTGAAGGACACTTTATGTCCACTGCACATCTGGCCCAAACTTCAAAACATAAAACTTGCACGACAGAGTCACATGAAATGATATGAAATGCTTTTAGCACCCCCAAAAGCACCAATAGCCCTCAAAAACCTGTGAAGCTCATGAAAACCACAAAATCTCACAAAAACTCATGAAACACCACAAAATTTCACAAAATCTCATGAAACACCACAAAATTCCACAAAATCTCGTGAAAACCCAACAAAATTCTACAAAAATCTCATGAAACACTACAAAATTTCACAAAATCACATGAAACACCACAAAATTTCACAAAATCTCATGAAAACCCACAAAATTTCACAAAACAGCAAAAACAACACAAAAGCAACGCGGAAGTGTCGCGGAAGTGTCGCGGAACTGTCGCGGAACTGTCGCGGAAGTGTCGCGGAAGCGTCGCGGAACTGTCGCGGAAGTGTCGCGGAAGTGTCGCGGAACTGTCGCGGCACATGCCTTTGCCAGGTCTCAGGGCCCTGCCCCCTTTGTCCTCTTTGGTTTTGCAATTTTTGGCCGGGATCGGCCCGTTTTTGGTGCTTTTGATGAATTCATAGCTCTTTGGGCTGGTTTCTGGTGATTCTGCACGTTTTCTGTTGATTCTGCACGTTTTCAAGCTTTTTTTAATGTTTTCTCATTGTTTTGCATTCTTTTTGTACGATTTCTCTGTTTTTCGGGCTGCTTGCATGGCTTTGCGCAAATTTCAATATTTTGCGGTATATTTCGACTTCTTTATACTTGTTACCAAGCACCACTGGGCGACTGACTCGGGAGGTTGTGCCTGCAACTGCATCTGCGAGAGGTTAATGACTGGTGCATATAGGATGCAAAGGCGAGGTCCTACCGGCAAAGTGAACGTTGTTGTTCCTATCAAGGTCTTTACGGCAGACTCTCCCATACTCATCGTGGCGCAGATTCCAGATCTCTGTACTCTGAAAACAGCGCACCCCTAAACCCTAAACCTTAAATCCTAAACCCTAAGCCCTAAACCCTAAACCTTAAACTGCCGAGAGCACCGCTGACCATTGGGCGCTCGAGGCTCCAACCGAAGCCCCCGGCCGAGCGTCTCGACAGAACGGTGAGGGAGGGTAAACGTGTCAAGGGCCCCTGCCACACAGAAAGTGTTTGCACCAAGCCCACGGCTTGAACTTGGATTCTGAGCATCACCCGAAGCCTCCGGCCTTCCTGGGCAGCCTGAACATTTATTTGTTTGGTGTTCTGCTGGTGTTGCCGCCAGTTGTCTGGAAAACCATGCAACTAGACAGCGAACATCCCGAGAACCACTCGCTAGAAGTCTACAAAAGTCTACAAGCACTTGATACTACATTTCGATCTTGCTAAATTCTAGTTTTTGCAGTTCTGCTCATTCAGTGTTGGATTTTCCCAGATTTTGACCGGTCCTGGCCTGAGCCAGAAGTCTGGAGTTTAAGTCAAAGAGCAGGCATGAACCAGCAAAAAACATCTGTGATTCTGCGTGATCTGATGTGTGTTCAGCTGGTGCTGCCGCCAAGTGTCTGGAAAACCATGCAGCCAGACAGCGAACATCCCGAAAACCCCTCGCTAGAAGAGTCTACAAGCACTTGATTGATCCTGCCAACTGCTAAATTCTAGTTTTGCAGTTCTGCTCTTTCGTCCTTGACAGGTCCTGACTTGCACCGAAAAACGAAACTCATAAAACTCATCCGCAACCGCTACATGTAGACTCCTAAGCTTCTCGCAGCCGTCGGCTTCCTCAGGGTTCCCTCCCTCCCTCCCTCTCGGTCCTCTAAACCTCCAACCCGGTCCCTACAAACATTTTGCTTTCGAAATTCAAGATAGCCTACGTTCGAATGGCATGATCGGCTCCTTCCCCCCTCCTAGCCTAAACCTAAACCCCAGGCCGCCTTAACCCGGTGCCCTACAAACCGCTTGCTTCTCTTTCAAAGTAGCAAAAGAATCGAATTTCGAGCGAATCGAATCCGCACCTCCTAGCTTCCCCCGTCTGGGGTACTAGTGGCTGCTCCACGAAGAAGCGGGCGCGGGTCGCAGCCGGCCGCTACCGCTAATAGGCACCCTCCCTACACCTCCAGCCTGAACCTGGTGTCCTACAAACCATGTTTCTTCAAAAGTAGCATGGGTGCAAAAAACTGCCCAGTTTGTGGACATGTTTGATGACATTTGGTTTGGAAAAGCATAAGCAAAGGGATTTTTAACCATGTTGCCAGTGGCCTTGGAGAAACCAAGCTGGATTTGAGTTGTTTTGACTATGTCGTCAGTTGCCTATGTTTAAAACAGCTTTTGAACCATTTCCCGGCCCACCGACCGCAAGGGGTGAAGCTAGTAATTGAACCCTGGGCCATTTGCCATCGACGCCATGGCAATTGGAGACACAATCTATGGCAATCACGCGGACGAATCTGCTTTCCCAATCTAAGAGCAATCGCAAGCGGGAGCAATCAGTAAATCAACAATTCACACAAACGGCACACTCCAGGCTCAAAACCGTCTCAAAACGACTTCCAATCATGCTATATACAAGTTCGGCAACGCTTGACCAAAACAAGTTTGGTAGAGCTCGAAACAATGAATGTTCGGCTCTCAGTGCCAATGCTATGTACACTTCTCCACCTCCACTAAATGCCGAATCATGTCAGCCAATTGAAAAATTAGGAAATTCTTGTTTCTTGCAAATCAAACACGGAGGGTCACACCTCCAATGAAAATCTTGTTGTTGAAACACAATGATAAAGTCATGCCAACGCACATGCTGAGCTAGAAGAAAACTCACTCAATTCTCACCTCTTCTTTCTTCAATGCAACGCGCACTCTGACGCAGAAGCGTGCGCAATGGAACATGCAATCGCCTGCATCAATCAGGCGGTCCCTTAGACAAGGCCGGTCAATTCTCCTGTGAAACAAATGAAACATGTTTATTTGGTTTTGGGGTTTTCTCATGAATGCAGAGATCACACACAATCGAGACCAACTCACGAACAATCGTGAGGTACTCAAGACCGTGGCAATCAAAATGTTGACGACAATAACAGTAAAAGACAGGAGAGCAATGTCTCTCCAGGCAAGACAGACAGCGACAATGGGAATCCGTCATAACGTGACCATCAATGACGAGCTGCCAGCTCCGTCGGTGTTTGTCGTCCAATGCAGACTCTTCACGACAATCATGACAGACACTGACAAACCAAAAAAAAGTCTCGCTGAGACCGAAGGTCAATGAATAAGTCTTCTTGTGAATCGGGCAGACAGAACAATCAATGGACTGAGTCTCATGTCCTGCAACAATCAGTGACCGATGGTCCTGCGTGAGACCTCGAATGAGATCAACAGCGACTCTTGAACAATGATCACCAATCGCAAGGAGGTCCTCAACTGAGAATCTGATCCTTAGCGCAATGCTGATATCGCATGATCCTTCCAAAGGGTCCTTAGTCAATCTCAAAGGTTCCTCAGTCTCACAACGATGACAAAGAGAATGACGCGAGGCGTAACAATGGCTCAGGCAGACAATTCGAGTCAAACTCGATCCTTTCAAGACAATCCTGCCAGCAAGCTCAGAATGGAACAATAGAATACAATCACAATGATAATGAAGGCTCACAGTAGGGTCAATAAAATCAATCCTGAATTGATGAGCATAAGAGGCAATCGAGAGATCGAAAATGACAAAAGTGGAATGCCTGGACCGACAGGTCCAACTCAATCAGATGATCAGCTTGGTGCGAATCGCCATGCTCGTGCAATGAGATCAGAATGAGTGAAACGTTACAGCTCAATCGAAGCAATGCAACAGCAGATCCAATATTCTCCATTCGGCGTTGGAACATGGCATCGCATATGGCAGTCGCAATCAGATCGGAGAACCGCATCGACATCAATAACTCCTGTCGATGGTCAATTCCATATCTGTCGTCACAATCTCTGTGATGACAGCCGAGTGCGTGACATGACAATGCCTCAATCAAACAGAGGATGCAATTCGCGTGGCGAGTGAGGATCGAACTCGCGACCTTAGGATCAATGCTACTCTCCTTCCTTAGTGCTCCGAAGGCTATGTCAAGGCAAAGTGCAATGCATCCAGCTTGACTGGCTGTCTCTTCAATCATCTGTTGGGAAATCTCTCTGTGCTCGTACACTCTCTCAATCAATCCTGTGTTCAATCGCAAGTGCAGTGCATCACGAATCACGAATGGATGCTGATGCTCCAAGAAGGACAATACTGCAAAAGCGGGCAATCCAATCAGGACTACCACAATCATCGAAATAACGCTGACAATCCTGCTGACACAATAAACAATGAACAACGACAGTCGGTTGGCAAACGCAATGTTGAAAGTCATGCAAGCGAACTAGATACTCAATCCTAGAGCAACAAACAGGCTGATCCAGCAATCCTGATGTAAAGCAATGCTCTCCACCTATCAGGAGACTGAATCGTGACATGCCATGAATGCTCAAATGCTCATGCGCATGAATATCAGATTCAAGCTTCAATCTGACAACGCAACGCGGAATGGTCAATCCGTCGACGTGATGAGCAATGCGCGCCTCGCAAGCATGATCGCAGTCTTCAATGTCGGAAGAAGCAGAATCTTTCAGCGCCTCAACGTTCCCTTGACAATGTTCACAGATCTGATCAGAAGGTGTCAACCGCTGAAACAGTACCCAGGATTCACGATCCTGAGTACAATCTCGACAGTGCCAAACGTAACAATAACGATCGGCAAATGTAATTGCAATCAATGGAGTGCAGCCATGAAATCTCATGCCGCAATGTCCTTGGTCAACGACGCACCGATCAAGATAAAGTCTGTTCTGAATCATGCCAATGCTCCTTATGACAAGCACTGCACATGCATCGCAATGTCGAAAGATGCCAGTCACAGCAGTTGAGCAGTCGACATCGAACAGTCGCAATCGAACAGTGACATGACCGAAAATGCTCCAAGGAATGCGCGAAAAATCATGAAAGCGAATGTCAGTCCAATCCTTACAATCTCGGTCCCTCGGCTGGAGATGGCGACGCACGTGCACAGTGTGAGGTAGCGCTCCTTGCGTGCGTACTTGCAGTGGTTCTTGCGACACCAAAGGGGCATGTACAACACAATCTAGTAATCTAGTAGGAGTCGTAACAACAGATCGCAGCGCGCGTGCTCAATGGCAGCTTTTTGTACAAATTTTTCTCAGCAAGCTGTCGTTTTAAACGCTGGCATTGCCCTGACAAAGTGGTACGAGATGGTTCAATGGTTGGATAATGACATGAATGTCACAATCCACAAACCGCACAACCAGTGGTGTTGCCAATGAAGAACAACGCTGATGAAAACCAGAGAATGAATAATGGTGACGGATACAAAAACACACGAACAATTCGTCACAATGTTCAGATGGAATGACGATCCAATGAAAGGCATCAATCGAAAGTGAAGAAACAAAACATGCAATAGTCGATGACAGATAACGGTTTGACAATAGTCGCAGTACACCAGAGGCACATTCCCTGAATGTGGCAGGTCTCAATCCAAGGAACTTCGTCACAAGCCGGAATCGCACACGAGGAACGATCACAGCTGTGAGGAATCAGAGCATCACTATCGCAATTCTTCGTGAAGTCAATCACAGGTGCAGATGTCTCTCTCTTCAATCCAATGTGGTGCAGGGACGCTCCACAATGACCAGCATAAATGTTCTTGAAATGACCAATGCAGTTGTTTACAAAATCCTGGGTCGATGGCGGCTCGCGCGCGTTCTGGAAGTTCCCTTTGCTTGGAGATTCAAAACCCAGCACGCGGTTCTGTCGAGTTTCCGTTTCTCAGCACGCGAACGCTATGCAAACGCTTCGCTCTGGACCCCATCCCTCAAAAACGGAAACCCTTCTGCGGAGCATTCGGGAAAAAAGGCAGCCTATTGAATTACAAACTGGCAAGATCCTCCATGCGCATCTGGCCTTGGAACGCTTAGTTCTATCTTCAGCTATGATAGACTGGCTGGTCTGACCCTGTCAAGAGGGCAATCCTGGGATCTTCGTCCACGGCACGTGCTCGTTGCGCGCCAAATAACACCATGCACAGCAAGATCTCACAAGATGGAGAGAATGGAGACAGCATGCTGTGGCTTAACGACCATGCATTGGGCAGTCGGAGGCGACGGAACATACGTCAATGCAAACCTTTGACAGAGAGCCTGCAACTGACAACTCTAAAGTGCTTGCAAAACGGGAAATACCTCGGAAGGATTGCTTGGAAGTGGTGGAAGTTGTTTGGAAAGCTGCTTGGAAGCGGCGTCAGCTGCTCGGAAGTAAGCAAGGCAGCTTGGTATCGTAAGCTGCTGGAAAGTTGCTTTTGAGCTGCTGGGAAGTAGCTCCTAGCTGCTCGCGTGGCTCCGTGAGCCGAGAAGCAGCTCGCAAGTTCCGCCTTGCCTTCCTTTGCGTTCGAAACTGCACGACGCTATCGCTTCAATGATTGCTTCGTGCTCGCAATTTTCTTTGACAAGCGCTGCACCTGGTTGTGGGGCTGTAGGACAACATCACAGTTTGACTATGCCTAAAACCCTGCTGAATTTCTCTCTTGGTCCTTCCTGCCGGCGGAAAGCAACCAGAAGCAACAAATAGCTCTTGCCCAGAAGCACACAAAGCATACGCACAGACACCCTCCACTCCAACACAAACAACTACTTGCAGCGAGCTTGCAGACTGTGCACCAGCTGTCCAACGCCACTCTCTTCAAAGCTCCAACATGGTCTGCATGCTTCACACTGAGAGAGCAATCGCAGAGTAAGAACCACGTTTTCAGATTCCAGACAATCCATACGCTGCATGGAGCAATTTTTGCCCTGACCCAGATACTCGTGGCGACTAAGACATCGCTCAACCCCTCTACAGGGGTTGGCCTGTCTTTCCAGGTCTCCACATGGAATGTCTCGAGTTACACCACATGGACGAGCCCATCGGCAATGTGTAAAACCAATACGATCCTTAACCTGCTTTAAAAGGGTCCTGTGTGGCTTCAGGAGACGAACTGGGATTCTGCAGGACCAGTAGCCGCCGCTCACACTTTTCCACGCGCGGCAATTGCATCGTCACCAGCGGTCTCTGCATCAGGTAGCTCGGATGTTGCCATCCTTGTCTCTTCTCCTTTCACTCTAACCTCGCAGACTGAGATTCTGCCGGGCTATGTCCTGTCAGCAAGTATCCAACACTTGCCCATCGATGTGAAATTATATGCGTTTATGCACACCCAGATAAGCTTGCTGAAGTTGGAGGCGCTTTGGTCGCTTACCTTGCGTCAAGAACGCAGCGGGATGAGCTCTTTGTAATGGGGGACTTCAACCGCATGGCTGAAAAGCAGCCGGGACTGTGGGAACTTCTTTGCGCTGAAGGGCTCTTGCGGCAAGTCTCGGGCCGGGGAATCCCGACATATCGTTCTGGTAATGTTGAGTCTTGCTTAGACCTGGTGCTGCATAATGAAGAAGCAGAAGGTTGCCGCCGCCTTAAGAATCGGGTGTTTTGGCTCCATGCTCTCCCACAAGGACATGGTATCGTGACATTGAGGGTACGTAAAGCGCGCATGCTCTCTAATGATGTTGGGGCATCTACCTATCGAGTAATACCCATACGTGCCTTTTCGCAGCAGTTGCATGCCCTCTCCACACGCATCCCTGAAGACTCTTCTCATCCGGCCAAGGTGCGTCTTGAAAGACTGAAAGTCCTTCTGCCAAACTCGCCCACTTTGCAGGACCTTCAAGGCCTTTTCCACGTACGGTGGGCTGGTGAGCTAGAGCACACCTCTTGTGCTGTCTCTGAAGGGAAGCTTCCATACTTATTAAACCGACAGCGCAAACGTCCACATGCGTCATCCTTCATCATCCCATGGGCCATTTTTTGAAACTTTCCAACACCTGCTCCAAACGCGGCCCCTTTATACGCAAGGCCAGCCGGTAACAATCAGCGCCTAAGAGGCTCAGCAGGTTGTCATGCAGTCGACTACGCTTGAGACCGTCCATGTCACTTCCCTCCCACAATTAAAGACTCTCGTCAGCTGGGGGCACGCATGCCACACAAACATCCGAGATGGGATCTTCATAGCTCGTCGTTAGGATCATTTGGAACCACTGGCGTTTTACGGGCTGACGGCTCACCTTGCGTCACTGCGGATGAGATAGATGCCGCTCTACGTGCTACGCATGCCTTCTGGCAGCAATCTCCACCGGATTACCCCGGAATGGGAGACAGTGCTCAGCGAATATCGACCCCCTGCGTGCAACCCGGTGTACTCTTTCCAAGAAGAGGACATCATGTTCATCTCTTGTGCACGGGTGATTCATCGGCTGGACCCGATGGTTGCCCATATGAGTGCTACTGCCAGCTGCCCACAGAGTCTGCTCGCGCGGAGTCGCTCCGTCTCCAACACAAGCATTGACAAAGCGGACGCGGGCCAGTATGCGGACAACTTCCGACCGCTTGATATGTCCGACACGGCTGCTCGTATCATTGACTCTGCTGTCTTTGCGTCGGCCATGGCCATTATAACTCCTTGTCTCAACCAATCTTAGGCCCTTGTCAGTCAATTAAAAGAGACGCCTGCTAATTTTTTGGCAGTCTAGGACTGCTTATTGTCAAAGTTGCAGCCTTGCAATGTTCTCCTTACCAACATGGCCAAGGCCTTTGAAAGAGTCAACTCCAGCTGGCTGCTTGAGGTCTTAGAACGCCTCTACGTTCCTCAGTGGGTTCGGCAATATGCCATTCCACCTTCTCTATGGTCGTCAATCTTTACACCGCATTCAAGGCCTCCTACTACCGCCACTTCGCATGAGACAAGGCCTCGCCATGGGACGGGCTACATCCGTTCTTCTATTCTGTGTTGTGATGGATCCACTCATTTATTCGCTACATCGCATCCCTCGAGTGCGAATGCTCAAGGCATACATGGACGACAACTCCACAGCAGGGTTACATGGGTAGGCGACGCGCAAGCTGCGAGATTTTCAGTGCTTTTTTGCGAGCTCCGTGTCAATGCAAGTGCAAATCCTCTTTGTTGTTTGGGACGTGCGCCTACCCCGAAGCAAATTCATCAACTAGAAAGCGCAAATCCTCCTCACGGGCCAAAAAGCATCGTCCATTGCCCGTAAAAGAAAGTTATTCCAGCCACTCCGCCAATCTTTACCGGAGCGTGCCATATGTTGCCGAGCGTATCTGCAAAGCTGCCTCCAATGTACCCAGCAAGTCATTCCGCTAGATGCAGGCGAGCAGCAGCGCACCCTGGTCGCCTGCGCTAAATACGTTCTTAGTTCTGCTCTACCCATACGGGACGCCCTCCAACAATACGTGCGAACTTTAGTTGCTACCAACTTGAGCGCTTAAACGAAGAGTCCACAAAGCTCGCTGTCTCACATCCGCAAACTTTATAAACGCATCCTCGAGACAGAAGACTCACAAGCCGCTCACTGCTGTGACAAAATTGCCAAGCAGCCGTGGGCGTCGGCCGGCTTGCAATGGGTTGCAAGCGTCCTTAATTGTCCGGCCAGTCTCTCTAGCACGGTTGCACGGGCTTATGCACTTCGGTGATCGTAGCCGAAGAGGCTGATGCAAGTTTTGTGTTTCGCACATTATACACGGCCTGTCACGTGTGCTCAATGTCACCATCCACACCAGCCTGCAGCGCCTCGGGCACTCGGGACAGGCCAGTCTCTGTAGAGGTTGTCTTTTAGCTCTTGGTTGGCCTGAGCATAAAGCTTGGCTCGCGTGTAGAGTTGATGCGCTTGCACTCTTCATCCTCGAAGCAGGAGACGAATGGTGGAGCTGCCAAATCTAGATGTAGCACCCACTCCGAGAAGAATTGGCGCCATATCGCCCGAGTTTTTATTATCTGGAGCATCCGTGCTTGCTCTACGGCCATGCGGACAACTCTGTAAGGCATTGGCTCTGCGAATGCCCTGTCGTTAAGCACTCTGTACAGTCGACTTTACAGAGGGCTTCTCTGTCGCTGTACTCGACCCCCATGCAGTGGAGGTTGGGTTGCTCTACCTTGCTCATTCGGTTGCGAAACCGAATGTTCGCGTTGAACACCGCCTTTGCACCTGCGGCCGAATTCATGCTTTCGTCACTGCGCTATGTAGCATCCCTGCAGGTGCTCACCTCACTGCCCATGTGCAGCGACACTTAACAGCTGGGGGGCTGGCGTAGCGATGTGGCATCAATTCGTCACCGGCGCGGCGGACACTGGCTTTACCTGACTGTGCAATGCCTACGAGGCCGAGGCAGAGGCGGCAATGCTAGCGGCAATCCGGTCATCAGAATACGCGCTCGGGGGTATCAATTCGAGTTGTTCATATTCAGGGAGATAATCTTGCCATAGTCGCTTACTTGGCCGGATTCGGCCGGCTCCGCCAGGTTAGCTTAGCAAAATGCTTCCTAAGCGCATAGGACGCCCTCGCCAGGTGTCACATTCGGGTAGAGTGGGAACAAGTCCCGCGAAGCGCCAACACGGTTGCAGACTCGCTTGCCGGAGAGGCGCTTGAAGCGGCTATCCTTTTACAGTCCCATTCCCTCGTCCCAACGACTCTTTATGTCAGTGTTTTTGTGCCCGCCGTCGGTCTCCCCGCCTACAGCTGGTCTGTCCGCTGCGGTTTTTTAGCGGCGTTACAACCTTGTGCGCGTCATTGGACCGGTCTGCAACTCTCCATTACGCTAACTGCAGGAAAGCAGGGAAGTAATCTCATTGCCGGAGCCCTTGCACTTCCCCCATGTTGGTAAAGCTCTAACTGTGCTTAGGCCCCACCACTTAAGGGGTATACGAGGCGCTGCGTGATCTTTGGCAGGCCTTCCCTTCTAGAACGCTCGTTGCCAATGACTATCACCGCAGCTCAGCCGCCCCACAGGGCCGCTACTACTGTCGAGCCGGAATTTCACATCTTACACGACCTATGCGCCTTGTTGCGCTCGGACCGCAATCTACTGAAATTGATCTCGTCGGAGCGCATTATGAGGCGTTACGAGCCTTGACCATTTCCTTGGGACAGGCTAACTTGCTTCTGCCAGTGCAGCAGGCTAGGGAAATCCTTGCACGAGGCTGTCCGTCCCAAGGCCGTGCTTGGGCCACACTGTCGCCCAAGCGACTTCTCAATTACACTATTAATAGCTCTGCGGCTAAAGCCATCGAGCAGCTGCACCAATGCGGCCTCTCCTTCGCCTCGGTTGCGGCAAAAAAAACGTTCTGTACTCTGGGGGGTCATACGCCTGTAGCACGAAGCTGGCCTGTCTCAGGCCCCCCTCAAGTGGTCCCCAGTCCTGTGGTGGAGGGTTAGCTGGAGCCGGAGCCGGAGCAGCTGGAGCTGGAGCTGGAGCGGCGCCCTCGTTGCTTGCCTCGGCACCATGGCTCGCCATGGTCTCAGGTCGGTCTCGCGCCCTCCTTACTCGTTCACAGTGCACCAAAACGGCTGCGGGTACAAACATTCGCTCAACAAAGACCACATGCTGCAATTGCACTGAGAGCACAGCCCTTGCCTCGAGATTGCATGGGTGCTACGGTACCTGGCTGGAGGCCTACCTACACCCCAAGCCGACCCACGCAGGACAAGTGAGCTAACCGAGAAAGAATCTGTTTCCTCAGCCCTAAACGCTCTGGAGGCGCCGCACATTGTGTGGAGAGGGCGCCGTAGGCACCCACGTAAAAAGGCAGGCCCCCGCACCTTGCCGGACGAACCGAACAGGAGAAAGGTGGGTCTTACGCACCTGTCGCAATGCAACCTGGCGTTCTTAGGGCTTTCGGGGCAGAAAAAGCTTCTACACGCTTCTAAGCGGGATTAGGGGTTTAGAGGCCCACCTACACTCCTGTTCGGGCCAGGCAGAGAGGCTCTACAGCACAACGCTCGCTGTTCTGACCCCTGCAGGCTTTTGCCTTTGGCCAGATGCGGCGAGCAATTGAGCAAACTTCAAAAACCAAGACGAACTCTGATTACCAATTACTTTAGATTACCACCAGAAGTTTGCTCGCTTGCTCTCGTCCGTTTTCGCAATGGCTTCCCTAAACCCACCCCTGCAGACCCCTCCTTCAACCCTGTCCTAAGCCTTCGTTTGCAAATCCTTCCCTAAACCCACCTTGCAGGCCCTCCCCTGCAGATCCTCCCCTAAACCCTCTTGTAGATCCCTCCCTAAACCCACCTTGCAATTTCTTCGCAGACCCCCTTGCAGATCCTGCCCTAAACCCTCCCTTGCAGACCTCTCCCTCAACTCCCTCGCTGCAGATGCTACCCTAAACCCTCCCTCGCAGATCCCTCCCTCAACTTCCTCGCTGCAGATCGTCCCCTAAACCCTCCCTTGCAAATCCTCCTAAACCCCGTCCCGGCGGAAAGCAAGCATCTAGTGCCAGCTACAACAAGCAAATTTTTCTGACAGCGCAGCCTCGCAGACCTGGACCCACGCTTAACAATCTCAAAACCGGAAACCCTGAGACCCTGCAGCTCTGAGGCATCCCGCATTTCGCGCTCCGCATGGGGCATGTTATCCACAACCTCACAGGCGCAAACTTGCAACTTGCTAAGACTTGCAAGTACTGCGCACTTCCCGCACTGACAGAAGCACCTGACAAGTTCTTGCGTGCAACACTGCTTCTGTTTACATTGCCGACCAGCAGAAACATTAAGCTGACACTGATATCACTCTGAGGAATCCGGCTTGCATTGGGCGCGGGCATGTCAACAAAACCTGACGGGAGCAACACAAGTAGAAGGTCGTGTCACGCCTTTGCTCCTGACAAAAGAAACCACCGGAGCGAACGAGCTTCGCGGCCAACGGCCAGTGAAAAACCTACAAACCTACTACAGTCTCCAAGCTGCCAGAGGCCCATGGCAGACTGTGGTCACCACCAGCTGCCAGCAAGGCCCAGGTGCATGACCTTTCAGCTCACACCTACTTCAAGTCTCCAAGCTGCCAAAGGCCCATGGCAGACTGCGGACTCCACCAGCTGTCCCCAGGACCCAGGTGCAAGACCGTGGTGCTACACCCTAAAGCCTAGTGGTGCAGTCTGCTCCAAACGATCCACAGGAGGAACCACCCTCCCCCTCACCCCCTCAAACAATGATGCCGAAACAAAGCTTAAGAGCAACAGAGGCAAGGTCTGAATCTTTGATACTTGCGAATTGCGGAAGCACGCCCGCGAAGTACATCTTTGTTGCGGTGGGGCAAGGGGAGGGTACTACTGTTGATGGAAAAAATCCTGCATGACCCTAAGGACCCTAAACTATGGGAATTATATGGTAGATTCCTTATACTGGATAATGCAGGATTTTGTCCATCAACCGTAGGAACAGCGTCTGTCCCTGAATCTTGAACCCTGCACTTTAACCCACGTCGTAATCGCTCAAGCATGCTTCGAGCGTGGGGCCCCAGCCTGCTTTACACCGTGAGCACGACAGACCTTGGGAAGGGCCGATTTCGTGCAGGTTTGTTGAGCCCTACTTTAAGGTTTTGAAGGTTTAGGGTTTGATACTTTAGGTCTGACAAGCCGACAGGCTTTGAAGCTTTGCGATTTGCATTGGAAAACGCTACCCAAATCAACCAAGCCCGCAAAACAGCGCCAAATAGATAGAACACGTGATAACCTATTTTTTTTTACGAGCGCACTGCCGCTGGTACTACTGTTGATGGACAAAATCCTGCATGACCCTAAGGACCCTAAACTATGGGAATTATATGGTAGATTCCTTATACTGGATAATGCAGGATTTTGTCCATCAACCGTAGGAACAGCGTCTGTCCCTGAATCTTGAACCCTGCACTTTAACCCACGTCGTAATCGCTCAAGCATGCTTCGAGCGTGGGGCCCCAGCCTGCTTTACACCGTGAGCACGACAGACCTTGGGAAGGGCCGATTTCGTGCAGGTTTGTTGAGCCCTACTTTAAGGTTTTGAAGGTTTAGGGTTTGATACTTTAGGTCTGACAAGCCGACAGGCTTTGAAGCTTTGCGATTTGCATTGGAAAACGCTACCCAAATCAACCAAGCCCGCAAAACAGCGCCAAATAGATAGAACACGTGATAACCTATTTTTTTTTACGATCGCACTGCCGCTGGTACTACTGCTGATGGACAAAATCCTGCATGACCCTAAGGACCCTAAACTATGGGAATTATATGGTAGATTTCTTATACTGGATAATGCAGGATTTTGTCCATCAACCGTAGGAACAGCGTCTGTCCCTGAATCTTGAACCCGCTTAACTCTAAGCTGGCGCGCCTTTGGAAGGGCATCCAGGATGCCCACTTCCATCTTCCATACCGGTCCATACCTGGTGTAGAAGCGAAGTGCAGTCGAATGGCCTGACCTACTTGTGTTCTTCTGCACTCTCAACGCTCACAGTTGGGCACGAAGTACGGCAGTCTCCAAGCTTAACTCTCAGAGCTGGCGCGCCTTTCGAAGGGCATCAAGAATGCCCACTTCCATCTTCCATACCTGGTGTAGAAGCAAAGTGCAGTCGAATGGGCAAGTGGAGCGTTCGTTCTCTGAGTCCTTGGCAGGCTGGCGGCCTGCGGCCGAAAACTGCAGCACCCAAAATTGTTTCGGGATCTGTAAATGCACTCCTAGCAGCACCTCACAGGGATTCGGTATTGGACGCTTGCAAAACTGCATGCCGGCCAATTTTGCTGCTTGCAGAAACAAATTTGGTCATGAAGACCCACAACCTCACCTTTACATCTGCTTTAGCTGCACTTTTTAACTGGCAGTGTAGAAGATCGCAGGCGAAAGCCGCAGCACCTCTACATCTGCCTTGGCCGTTGCCCAGTGTAGAGGATCGCAGGCAAAAGCCGCAGCACCTCTACATCTGCCTTGGCCTTGGCCGTTGCACAGTGTAGAGGATCGCAGGCAAAGGCCGCAGCACCTCTACATCTGCCTTGGCCCTTGCACTTTTTTAACTGGCAGTGTAGAGGATCGCAGGCGAAAGCCGCAGCACCTCTACATCTGCCTTGGTCCTGGCACTTTCTAACTGGCAGTAAAAGGCTCGCAGGCAAAAGCCGCAGCACCTCTACACTTGCCTTTTTCTTATCTGAATACACACATCTGGAGCATGGATCGGACTTTTTCTGTCAGTTCGAGAGTACTTCGAGCTTGGAGAACTTCAGACCACACGCAGGGATATGCTTCCCCTGCAAATGATCTTACGGGGCCGCTAGACGGGCCGCTGCAGATCTGCAAACGATCTTAGGGGGCCGCTTGGCGGGCCGCTAGGATGATTTCCAAGTCTCTCACTGAGAGAGCCTTCGTCTTCTTTACAAGTTTCGCCTTGCGCTTCTGCACAGCGCGCAAAGCCTTCTGGTGCTCTCTGCAGGCCTTTTTGGCGTCCAGCTTCCTTGCCTTGAGCATGCGAATCTGGGCGTCGAGGTCCTACAAGGAGAAGGATGCTAATTGAGGGCGTCGAGGTCCTATTAAGAGTTCCCAGATTCAGGGGTTTTTTCACTACCAAAACAGACGAATCTGGGCGTCGAGGTTCAGGGGGTCTACTTAGCAGCAAAACGTAACCACAACCCTCCAGCCCCCTACAGTAGAGCCTGGCACTGACGATTAAGCCGACTGACGTATGTCAGAGGGAGAGTCTGTGGCAACACCAGTAGGAACAGAAAGCGCTACTCAAGACAGCACAAACTTGGGAGCTAGTGAGGCTACGACTACGAAATCCGCAGCGGCTTGCCCTGCAGCGGCTTACACAGCCAATCCATGCGATTAATCTTGCGCTTGCGAGGCAACAAGAGTTGAAAGTCTGCTTCGTTCAGGCAGCCGTCGCTTGGTCTGTACAAACCAATTCGATCAAACACTGGTTTCCAAGCATACTGCCGTAAAAAACTTGGACCTGCCTTGCTTAGGATTTCCAACCAAGCAAAACGTGACAAACCTTCACCATCCTTCGTCATGCACGTCTGACACAAATCCAGCACATGACGCTTGTACCGTCCCAAAATGCCAACGTCCAAGGGTTGACAAGTACCAGTGGTGCCTGGAGGAACAGGGCACACCCAAATGTCCGCGCTGGCAGCTGTTCTCAGAACTTCACGTGCCAAATGTGGACTTGCCGTGTCCATCAAAACAATGACTTGGTAGGATTTGAATGCCACAGTTGCAGCTCTCAAACGCTTCAGGAAAAGACACGTCAAACGACTGTTGGTCCATGCTGATTTCTCACGGAACAAGCTGGACCCGCGGGGCTTTTTGGCACGAACTGCTTTGAACTGTTTTGCCGTCACAGTACGACAGTTGGTTATGGTGAACTGCGGTAAATGCGGCTGCACTTCCGTTTGGTCACAAGCAGCAAGCACTTGTGTGACACACAACCTCTTATCCTGCTTGGTGCAAGGGCCATGACAGCTTGAACTTTGCACGACGTTGCCATAAGCTTCAAACCCGTATTTCATCGACGTCTCGTCAAAGTTAACCAGTAAGGGCTTCTTGTGAGCGGGCACTTGAGCACGAAGCCATGCCACATGGCGACGAAATGCTGTGGCCTAGTGGATGGAGAACTCTCCGAAAAGGGCGTTTTTTTTTGGCTCGAAAAGCGGGACCCATTTGGGACTCCAATAAGGACCCCCGAAAAAGACCCACCCGATCTGCCGGCCTTTTCCAGCGGATTCCAGCCCCGAAACTGGACCCCCAAACTGGTACCCCAAACAGGAACCCAACAATGGAGCCCCAAGTCCTCCCCATTGGCTCCCCCAAGACTTGACCCCAAGCCCAAGTCGACATATTCTCTTCTTCAAGTTTTGACACCCTAAAGAGTTCAGGGGCTGTACATCACAGCAGGACGCCAACATAGAAACGAAATGTTTGCTCAATCAAAACAAGGTTCTTTTGCAGCCTCCTCTTCCACGCTCAGTTTAGGCTTAGCGCGAAGGAACCCGATTTTTATGCCCCAGCGTCTTCGAAAACCAGCACACCATCGCCGAAACCAGCGCCCATGCTGTTTCTGAATCACGCTGTTGTACGCAGATCGCCTCAAGCCAGATAGCAGATCACTGCCGCCTACTTCATCCAAGCCAGCACAGAAACCAGCACATACCTGTCGGGAGCTGGGTGCCGCCCCTTTCAAATTTGATCTGGCCACAAAAGCAGCAGCCTGATGCTCACTTACAAATTTCTGCGCCACACTACGAATCCGCTGGATCTTGGGACATGCTTCATCGGACGGGCTTTCTAACGCCACCAACCAGTCAATCTTGGCTTCCAAATACCGCTCCTCGACAAATAGCCTTGGGTCCAGAACTTCTGTTTGTTGGCGGCGCCGCTGTGCATGCGCTGCCCTTAGGTATGCCACAGCAACATCTGTCACATGCCCCGACAAAACAAAGACACAGAGCAGAACGTTCAACTGGAACTGTGTCAGTCCACCGCGTTCACCATCACAGCGTGCTCTGTACTTTGCCATGTTTGCAGCTTTGAGCTCACGCTTCAGTTGTTTCAACTGCTCCTAGACGCGAGCAAACCAAAAACAGAAGTGCCTAACACAACAGCAAAAATAGCAACAGCGCTGTTTGTCTGTCTGCATAAAATGACCCACCAGATACCCCTTACAAAACTGAACACAGATTGATTGCTTCGGGTTTGCGAAGTACCACTAGGACTTGGAGCGCGCAAGGTGGAACTCTGGGGGGTCATACGCCTGTAGCACGAAGCTGGCCTGTCTCAGGCCCCCCTCAAGTGGTCCCCAGTCCTGTGGTGGAGGGTTAGCTGGAGCCGGAGCCGGAGCAGCTGGAGCTGGGGCTGGAGCGGCGCCCTCGTTGCTTGCCTCGGCACCATGGCTCGCCATGGTCTCAGGTCGGTCTCGCGCCCTCCTTACTCGTTCACAGTGCACCAAAACGGCTGCGGGTACAAACATTCGCTCAACAAAGACCACATGCTGCAATTGCACTGAGAGCACAGCCCTTGCCTCGAGATGGCATGGGTGCTACGGTACCTGGCTGGAGGCCTACCTACACCCCAAGCCGACCCACGCAGGACAAGTGAGCTAACCGAGAAAGAATCTGTTTCCTCAGCCCTAAACGCTCTGGAGGCGCCGCACATTGTGTGGAGAGGGCGCCGTAGGCACCCACGTAAAAAGGCAGGCCCCCGCACCTTGCCGGACGAACCGAACAGGAGAAAGGTGGGTCTTACGCACCTGTCGCAATGCAACCTGGCGTTCTTAGGGGTTTCGGGGCAGAAAAAGCTTCTACACGCTTCTAATCGGGATTAGGGGTTTAGAGGCCCACCTACACTCCTGTTCGGGCCAGGCAGAGAGGCTCTACAGCACAACGCTCGCTGTTCTGACCCCTGCAGGCTTTTGCCTTTGGCCAGCTGCGGCGAGCAATTGAGCAAACTTCAAAAACCAAGACGAACTCTGATTACCAATTACTTTAGATTACCACCAGAAGTTTGCTCGCTTGCTCTCGTCCGTTTTCGCAATGGCTTCCCTAAACCCACCCCTGCAGACCCCTCCTTCAACCCTGTCCTAAGCCTTCGTTTTCAAATCCTTCCCTAAACCCACCTTGCAGGCCCTCCCCTGCAGATCCTCCCCTAAACCCTCTTGTAGATCCCTCCCTAAACCCACCTTGCAATTTCTTCGCAGACCCCCTTGCAGAGCCTGCCCTAAACCCTCCCTTGCAGACCTCTCCCTCAACTCCCTCGCTGCAGATGCTACCCTAAACCCTCCCTCGCAGATCCCTCCCTCAACTTCCTCGCTGCAGATCGTCCCCTAAACCCTCCCTTGCAAATCCTCCTCAACCCCGTCCCGGCGGAAAGCAAGCATCTAGTGCCAGCTACAACAAGCAAATTTTTCTGACAGCGCAGCCTCGCAGACCTGGACCCACGCTTAACAATCTCAAAACCGGAAACCCTGAGACCCTGCAGCTCTGAGGCATCCCGCATTTCGCGCTCCGCATGGGGCATGTTATCCACAACCTCACACGCGCAAACTTGCAACTTGCTAAGACTTGCAAGTACTGCGCACTTCCCGCACTGACAGAAGCACCTGACAAGTTCTTGCGTGCAACACTGCTTCTGTTTACATTGCCGACCAGCAGAAACATTAAGCTGACACTCATATCACTCTGAGGAATCCGGCTTGCATTGGGCGCGGGCATGTCAACAAAACCTGACGGGAGCAACACAAGTAGAAGGTCGTGTCACGCCTTTGCTCCTGACAAAAGAAACCACCGAAGCGAACGAGCTTCGCGGCCAACGGCCAGTGAAAAACCTACAAACCTACTACAGTCTCCAAGCTGCCAGAGGCCCATGGCAGACTGTGGTCACCACCAGCTGCCAGCAATGCCCAGGTGCATGACCTTTCAGCTCACACCTACTTCAAGTCTCCAAGCTGCCAAAGGCCCATGGCAGACTGCGGACTCCACCAGCTGTCCCCAGGACCGAGGTGCAAGACCGTGGTGCTACACCCTAAAGCCTAGTGGTGCAGTCTGCTCCAAACGATCCACAGGAGGAACCACCCTCCCCCTCAACCCCTCAAACAATGATGCCGAAACAAAGCTTAAGAGCAACAGAGGCAAGGTCTGAATCTTTGATACTTGCGAATTGCGGAAGCACGCCCGCGAAGTACATCTTTGTTGCGGTGGGGCAAGGGGAGGGTACTACTGTTGCTGGACAAAATCCTGCATGACCCTAAGGACCCTAAACTATGGGAATTATATGGTAGATTCCTTATACTGGATAATGCAGGATTTTGTCCATCAACCGTAGGAACAGCGCCTGTCCCTGAATCTTGAACCCTGCACTTTAACCCACGTCGTAATCGCTCAAGCATGCTTCGAGCGTGGGGCCCCAGCCTGCTTTACACCGTGAGCACGACAGACCTTGGGAAGGGCCGCTTTCGTGCAGGTTTGTTGAGCCCTACTTTAAGGTTTTGAAGGTTTAGGGTTTGATACTTTAGGTCTGACAAGCCGACAGGCTTTGAAGCTTTGCGATTTGCATTGGAAAACGCTACCCAAATCAACCAAGCCCGCAAAACAGCGCCAAATAGATAGAACACGTGATAACCTATTTTTTTTTTACGAGCGCACTGCCGCTGGTACTACTGTTGATGGACAAAATTCTGCATGACCCTAAGGACCCTAAACTATGGGAATTATATGGTAGATTCCTTATACTGGATAATGCAGGATTTTGTCCATCAACCGTAGGAACAGCGTCTGTCCCTGAATCTTGAACCCTGCACTTTAACCCACGTCGTAATCGCTCAAGCATGCGTCGAGCGTGGGGCCCCAGCCTGCTTTACACCGTGAGCACGACAGACCTTGGGAAGGGCCGATTTCGTGCAGGTTTGTTGAGCCCTACTTTAAGGTTTTGAAGGTTTAGGGTTTGATACTTTAGGTCTGACAAGCCGACAGGCTTTGAAGCTTTGCGATTTGCATTGGAAACCGCTACCCAAATCAACCAAGCCCGCAAAACAGCGCCAAATAGATAGAACACGTGATAACCTATTTTTTTTTACGAGCGCACTGCCGCTGGTACTACTGCTGATGGACAAAATCCTGCATGAACCTAAGGACCCTAAACTATGGGAATTATATGGTAGATTTCTTATACTGGATAATGCAGGATTTTGTCCATCAACCGTAGGAACAGCGTCTGTCCCTGAATCTTGAACCCGCTTAACTCTAAGCTGGCGCGCCTTTGGAAGGGCATCCAGGATACCCACTTCCATCTTCCATACCGGTCCATACCTGGTGTAGAAGCGAAGTGCAGTCGAATGGCCTGACCTACTTGTTTTCTTCTGCACTCTCAACGCTCACAGTTGGGCACGAAGTACGGCAGTCTCCAAGCTTAACTCTCAGAGCTGGCGCGCCTTTCGAAGGGCATCAAGAATGCCCACTTCCATCTTCCATACCTTGTGTAGAAGCAAAGTGCAGTCGAATGGGCAAGTGGAGCGTTCGTTCTCTGAGTCCTTGGCAGGCTGGCGGCCTGCGGCCGAAAACTGCAGCACCCAAAATTGTTTCGGGATCTGTAAATGCACTCCTAGCAGCACCTCACAGGGATTCGGTATTGGACGCTTGCAAAACTGCATGCCGGCCAATTTTGCTGCTTGCAGAAACAAATTTGGTCATGAAGACCCACAACCTCGCCTTTACGTCTGCTTTAGCTGCACTTTTTAACTGGCAGTGTAGAAGATCGCAGGCGAAAGCCGCAGCACCTCTACATCTGCCTTGGCCGTTGCCCAGTGTAGAGGATCGCAGGCAAAAGCCGCAGCACCTCTACATCTGCCTTGGCCTTGGCCGTTGCACAGTGTAGAGGATCGCAGGCAAAGGCCGCAGCACCTCTCCATCTGCCTTGGCCCTTGCACTTTTTTAACTGGCAGTGTAGAGGATCGCAGGCGAAAGCCGCAGCACCTCTACATCTGCCTTGGTCCTGGCACTTTCTAACTGGCAGTAAAAGGCTCGCAGGCAAAAGCCGCAGCACCTCTACACTTGCCTTTTTCTTATCTGAATACACACATCTGGAGCATGGATCGGACTTTTTCTGTCAGTTCGAGAGTACTTCGAGCTTGGAGAACTTCAGACAACACGCAGGGATATGCTTCCCCTGCAAATGATCTTACGGGGCCGCTAGACGGGCCGCTGCAGATCTGCAAACGATCTTAGGGGGCCGCTTGGCGGGCCGCTAGGATGATTTCCAAGTCTCTCACTGAGAGAGCCTTCGTCTTCTTTACAAGTTTCGCCTTGCGCTTCTGCACAGCGCGCAAAGCATTCTGGTGCTCTCTGCAGGCCTTTTTGGCGTCCAGCTTCCTTGCCTTGAGCATGCGAATCTGGGCGTCGAGGTCCTACAAGGAGAAGGATGCTAATTGAGGGCGTCGAGGTCCTATTAAGAGTTCCCAGATTCAGGGGTTTTTTCACTACTAAAACAGACGAATCTGGGCGTCGAGGTTCAGGGGGTCTACTTAGCAGCAAAACGTAACCACAACCCTCCAGCCCCCTACAGTAGAGCCTGGCACTGACGATTAAGCCGACTGACGTATGTCAGAGGGAGAGGCTGTGGCAACACCGGTAGGAACAGAAAGCGCTACTCAAGACAGCACAAACTTGGGAGCTAGTGAGGCTACGACTACGAAATCCGCAGCGGCTTGCCCTGCAGTGGCTTACACAGCCAATCCATGCGATTAATCTTGCGCTTGCGAGGCAACAAGAGTTGAAAGTCTGCTTCGTTCAGGCAGCCGTCGCTTGGTCTGTACAAACCAATTCGATCAAACACTGGTTTCCAAGCATACTGCCGTAAAAAACTTGGACCTGCCTTGCTTAGGATTTCCAACCAAGCAAAACGTGACAAACCTTCACCATCCTTCGTCATGCACGTCTGACACAAATCCAGCACATGACGCTTGTACCGTCCCAAAATGCCAACGTCCAAGGGTTGACAAGTACCAGTGGTGCCTGGATGAACAGGGCACACCCAAATGTCCGCGCTGGCAGCTGTTCTCAGAACTTCACGTGCCAAATGTGGACTTGCCGTGTCCATCAAAACAATGACTTGGTAGGAGTTGAATGCCACAGTTGCAGCTCTCAAACGCTTCAGGAAAAGACACGTCAAACGACTGTTGGTCCATGCTGATTTCTCACGGAACAAGCTGGACCCGCGGGGCTTTTGGCACGAACTGCTTTGAACTGTTTTGCCGTCACAGTACGACAGTTGGTTATGGTGAACTGCGGTAAATGCGGCTGCACTTCCGTTTGGTCACAAGCAGCAAGCACTTGTGTGACACACACCCTCTTATCCTGCTTGGTGCAAGGGCCATGACAGCTTGAACTTTGCACGACGTTGCCATAAGCTTCAAACCCGTATTTCATCGACGTCTCGTCAAAGTTAACCAGTAAGGGCTTCTTGTGAGCGGGCACTTGAGCACGAGGCCATGCCACATGGCGACGAAATGCTGTGGCCTAGTGGATGGAGAACTCTCCGAAAAGGGCGTTTTTTTTGGCTCGAAAAGCGGGACCCATTTGGGACTCCAATAAGGACCCCCGAAAAAGACCCACCCGATCTGCCGGCCTTTTCCAGCCCCGAAACTGGACCCCCAAACGGGTACCCCAAACAGGAACCCAACAATGGAGCCCCAAGTCCTCCCCATTGGCTCCCCCAAGACTTGACCCCAAGCCCAAGTCGACATATTCTCTTCTTCAAGTTTTGACACCCTAAAGAGTTCAGGGGCTGTACATCACAGCAGGACGCCAACATAGAAACGAAATGTTTGCTCAATCAAAACAAGGTTCTTTTGCAGCCTCCTCTTCCCCGCTCAGTTTAGGCTTAGCGCGAAGGAACCCGATTTTTATGCCCCAGCGTCTTCGAAAACCAGCACACCATCGCCGAAACCAGCGCCCATGCTGTTTCTGAATCACGCTGTTGTACGCAGATCGCCTCAAGCCAGATAGCAGATCACTGCCGCCTACTTCATCCAAGCCAGCACAGAAACCAGAACATACCTGTCGGGAGCTGGGTGCCGCCCCTTTCAAATTTGATCTGGCCACAAAAGCAGCAGCCTGATGCTCACTTACAAATTTCTGCGCCACACTACGAATCCGCTGGATCTTGGGACATGCTTCATCGGACGGGCTTTCTAACGCCACCAACCAGTCAATCTTGTCTTCCAAATACCGCTCCTCGACAAATAGCCTTGGGTCCAGAACTTCTGTTTGTTGGCGGCGCCGCTGTGCATGCGCTGCGCTTAGGTATGCCACAGCAACATCTGTCACATGCCCCGACAAAACAAAGACACAGAGCAGAACGTTCAATTGGAACTGTGTCAGTCCACCGCGTTCACCATCACAGCGTGCTCTGTACTTTGCCATGTTTGCAGCTTTGAGCTCACGCTTCAGTTGTTTCAACTGCTCCTAGACGCGAGCAAACCAAAAACAGAAGTGCCTAACACAACAGCAAAAATAGCAACAGCGCTCTGTCTGCATAAATTGACCCACCAGATACCCCTTACAAAACTGAACACAGATTGATTGCTTCGGGTTTGCGAAGTACCACTAGGACTTGACTTGGAGCGCGCAAGGTGGAACTCTGGGGGGTCATACGCCTGTAGCACGAAGCTGGCCTGTCTCAGGCCCCCCTCAAGTGGTCCCCAGTCCTGTGGTGGAGGGTTAGCTGGAGCCGGAGCCGGAGCAGCTGGAGCTGGAGCTGGAGCGGCGCCCTCGTTGCTTGCCTCGGCACCATGGCTCGCCATGGTCTCAGGTCGGTCTCGCGCCCTCCTTACTCGTTCACAGCGCACCAAAACGGCTGCGGGTACAAACATTCGCTCAACAAAGACCACATGCTGCAATTGCACTGAGAGCACAGCCCTTGCCTCGAGATTGCATGGGTGCTACTGTACCTGGCTGGAGGCCTACCTACACCCCAAGCCGACCCACGCAGGACAAGTGAGCTAACCGAGAAAGAATCTGTTTCCTCAGCCCTAAACGCTCTGGAGGCGCCGCACACTGTGTGGAGAGGGCGCCGTAGGCACCCACGTAAAAAGGCAGGCCCCCGCACCTTGCCGGACGAACCGAACAGGCAGAAAGGTGGGTCTTACGCACCTGTCGCAATGCAACCTGGCGTTCTTAGGGCTTTCGGGGCAGAAAAAGCTTCTACACGCTTCCAAGCGGGATTAGGGGTTTAAAGGCCCACCTACACTCCTGTTCGGGCCAGGCAGAGAGGCTCTACAGCACAACGCTCGCTGTTCTGACCCCTGCAGGCTTTTGCCTTTGGCCAGATGCGGCGAGCAATTGAGCAAACTTCAAAAACCAAGACGAACTCTGATTACCAATTACTTTAGATTAGCACCAGAAGTTTGCTCACTTGCTCTCGTCCGTTTTCGCAATGGCTTCCCTAAACCCACCCCTGCAGACCCCTCCTTCAACCCTGTTCCCCTGCAGATCCTCCCCTAAACCCTCTTGTAGATCCTTCCCTAAACCCACCTTGCAATTTCTTCGCAGACCCCCTTGCAGATCCTGCCCTGAACCCTCCCTTGCAGACCTCTCCCTCAACTCCCTCGCTGCAGATGCTACCCTAAACCCTCCCTCGCAGATCCCTCCCTCAACTTCCTCGCTGCAGATCGTCCCCTAAACCCTCCCTTCCAAATCCTCCTAAACCCCGTCCCGGCGGAAAGCAAGCATCTAGTGCCAGCTACAACAAGCAAATTTTTCTGACAGCGCAGCCTCGCAGACCTGGACCCACGCTTAACAATCTCACAACCGGAAACCCTGAGACCCTGCAGCTCTGAGGCATCCCGCATTTCGCGCTCCGCATGGGGCATGTTATCCACAACCTCACAGGCGCAAACTTGCAACTTGCTAAGACTTGCAAGTACTCCGCACTTCCCGCACTGACAGAAGCACCTGACAAGTTCTTGCGTGCAACACTGCTTCTGTTTACATTGCCGACCAGCAGAAACATTAAGCTGACACTGATATCACTCTGAGGAATCCGGCTTGCATTGGGCGCGGGCATGTCAACAAAACCTGACGGAAGCAACACAAGTAGAAGGTCGTGTCACGCCTTTGCTCCTGACAAAAGAAACCACCGGAGCGAACGAGCTTCGCGGAAAAAAAAAAAAAAAAAACCTACAAACCTACTACAGTCTCCAAGCTGCCAGAGGCCCATGGCAGACTGTGGTCACCACCAGCTGCCAGCAAGGCCCAGGTGCATGACCTTTCAGCTCACACCTACTTCAAGTCTCCAAGCTGCCAAAGGCCCATGGCAGACTGCGGACTCCACCAGCTGGCCCCAGGACCCAGGTGCAAGACCGTGGTGCTACACCCTAAAGCCTAGTGGTGCAGTCTGCTCTAAACGATCCACAGGAGGAACCACCCTCCCCCTCACCCCCTCAAACAATGATGCCGAAACAAAGCTTAAGAGCAACAGAGGCAAGGTCTGAATCTTTGATACTTGCGAATTGCGGAAGCACGCCCGCGAAGTAAATCTTTGTTGCGGTGGGGCAAGGGGAGGGTACTACTGTTGATGGACAAAATCCTGCATGACCCTAAGGACCCTAAACTATGGGAATTATATGGTAGATTCCTTATACTGGATAATGCAGGATTTTGTCCATCAACCGTAGGAACAGCGTATGTCCCTGAATCTTGAACCCTGCACTTTAACCCACGTCGTAATCGCTCAAGCATGCTTCGAGCGTGGGGCCCCAGCCTGCTTTACACCGTGAGCACGACAGACCTTGGGAAGGGCCGATTTCGTGCAGGTTTGTTGAGCCCTACTTTAAGGTTTTGAAGGTTTAGGTTTTGATACTTTAGGTCTGACAAGCCGACAGGCTTTGAAGCTTTGCGATTTGCATTGGAAAACGCTACCCAAATCAACCAAGCCCGCAAAACAGCGCCAAATAGATAGAACACGTGATAACCTATTTTTTTTTACGAGCGCACTGCCGCTGGTACTACTGTTGATGGACAAAATTCTGCATGACCCTAAGGACCCTAAACTATGGGAATTATATGGTAGATTCCTTATACTGGATAATGCAGGATTTTTTCCATCAACCGTAGGAACAGCGTCTGTCCCTGAATCTTGAACCCTGCACTTTAACCCACGTCGTAATCGCTCAAGCATGCTTCGAGCGTGGGGCCCCAGCCTGCTTTA
>CAJNDT010002923.1:0-7500 GCA_905221615.1 Symbiodinium sp. CCMP2592
AGAGAGAGGAGCTCCTTGTCGTCCCCTCTTCCTCCTCAAGGGATAGAAGAGAGATAGCTTTCAAGAAGTGAGGACTGAGCGGTCTCAATCTTCAAAAGAAGAGTCTGATCCTCCCCTTAGCCTTCAATAAGACATGAGCAGCCCTCTACCCCATCCTCTGAATTAGCTTCCAAAAAAATCCTCTGCCGCGAGGATTCGACAAGAAGAGACTAAGAGCAATCTAAAGGGGCAGAAGAAAGCGCCATCTCAACAAAGCAAACAGGCCGCTCCAACTTCACGAGAAAGAAGAGGGCTCCGTTTACCCCTCGGCAAGAATAGACCTCCTTTCTTTCTTGAAAAGGGGAGGACGCTCAAGAAGAAAGGGTGGAGCTCCCCCAATTTTCAAGTAGAGACATCTGGTCATCCCTCAGCATTTAAAAGGAAAAGACATCATGCTCCAAAACAAGAAGGGAGTCCCCAGGTGATTTGTGGTAGCAGAAGAGAGCATCCTTCTTACCCCTTGGTATGTCGCCTTTTTGTCTTAAGAAGATTGAGGAGACCTCGCTCCTAGCAAGAAAGGACAGAGCTCCCCTAGCTTCCAAAAAGAAAGATTTTCTACCTCATCCTCCACAAGAAATCACTGAGAGCTTCCTCCCACCATCTCCTCTGACGATAAATGAAGGGAGCTCGCTGCTTCGTCATCCGCAAGAAATGAGCTTCTTTTCCCCGAAAAGGTAAGGAAGAGATCCCTTGGCACATCCTCTACCGCAGCATCTCAAATGAGCAGAGAACCCTTCCAACTTCACGGGAAAAAAGAACTCCGGCTGCCTCTCAGTCGACAAGAAGAGAGAGGAGCTCCTTGTCGTCCCCTCTTCCTCCTCAAGGGATAGAAGAGAGATAGCTTTCAAGAAGTGAGGACTGAGCTGTCTCAATCTTCAAAAGAAGAGTCTGACCCTCCCCTTAGCCTTCAATAAGACATGAGCAGCCCTCTACCCCATCCTCTGAATTAGCTTCCAAAAAAATCCTCTGCCTCATCCTCGACAAGAAGAGACTAAGAGCAATCTAAGGCGGCAGAAGAAAGCGCCATCTCAACATAGCAAACAGGCCGCTCCAACTTCACAAAAAAGAAGAGGGCCCCGTTTACCCCTCGGCAAGAAGAGACCTCCTTTCTTTCTTGAAAAGGGGAGGACGCTCAAGAAGACAGGGTGGAGCTCCCCCAATTTTCAAGTAGAGACATCTGGTCATCCCTCAGCATTTAAACGGAAAAAGCCTCATGCTCCAAAACAAGAAGGCAGTCCCCAGGTGATTTGTGGCAGCAGAAGAGAGCATCCTTCTTACCTCTTGGTATGTCGCCTTTTCGTCTTAAGAAGACTGAAGAGACCTCGCTCCTAGCAAGAAGGGACAGAGCTCCCCTAGCTTCCAAAAAGAAAGATTTTCTACCTCATCCTCCACAAGAAATCACTGAGAGCTTCCTCCCATGTAATGAGACGCAAGAGAGCTTCATCTCAGCCCAGCAGACAGGCCCCTCCAACTTCACGAGAATTCAAGGTCTCCGTTTACCCATCGGTCGGAAAGAAGATAACTCCTTTCTCTCTTCATAAGGGGTTGGATCTTGAGCATTTCTTTTACCCTTTCAAAAGATGGAGAACAGCATACGCACAAGAAGAAGAAACCTCCTTTCTCTCTTGGCAGTGGAAAGAGATCCTGATTACTTCCCTTACCTTTTCAAAAGATGGAAAAGGGCATACGCTCAAGAAGAAAGGGCGGCGATGCCCCACCCCTCAACGAAAACACGGAGAGAGTCCCTCCAAGGCATTCAGCTGATTTCTAGCAGCGAGCTCCTCTCTCTCTTGGTAGGTCTCCATCTCCTCTGCAGAGAATTGAAGGGAGCTCGCTTCTAGTCGAAGAAGACAAGGCTCAACGCATCTCCAGTTTCAAAAAGAACTGCGGCTGCCTCTTAGTCGACAAGAAGAGAGAGGAGCTCCTTGTCGTCCCCTCTTCCTCTTCAAGGGATAGAAGAGGGATAGCTTTCAAGAAGTGAGGACAGAGCCCGCTCAATTTTCAAAAGAAGAATCTGATCCTCCCCTCATCCTTCAACAAGACATGAGCAGCCCTCTACCCCATGCTCTGAATTAGCTTCCAAAAAGACAAATCCTCTGCCTCATCCTCGACAAGAAGAGACTGAGAGCGTCCTCCAAACTAATGATACAAAAGAAAGCGCCATCTCAACAAAGCAAACAGGCCGCTCTAATTTCATGAGAAAGAAGAGGGCACCGTTTACCCTTCGGCAAGAAGAGACCTCCTTTCTTTCCTGATATGGGGAGGGGGTCCTGATTGTTTCCGTCGCCGTTTTAAAGATGGAAGAGAGCATACACTCAAGAAGAAAGGGTGGAGCTCCCCCCAACTCAAGAAGAAAAGGTGGAGCTCCCCCCAAGTTTCAAATAGAGACATCTGGTCGTCCCTCAGCATTTAAAAGGAAAAGACCTCATGCTCCAAAACACAAGACGGCAGTCCCCAGGTGATTTGTGGCAGCAGAAGAGAGCATCCTTCTTACCTCTTGGTATGTCGCCTTTTCGTCTTAAGAAGACTGAAGAGACCTCGCTCCTCGCAAGAAAGGACAGAGCTCCCCTAGCTTCCAAAAAGAAAGATTTTCTACCTCATCCTCCACAAGAAATCACTGAGAGCTTCCTCCCATGTAATGAGACGCAAGAGAGCTTCATCTCAGCCCAGCAGACAGGCCCCTCCAACTTCACGAGAATTCAAGGTCTCCGTTTACCCATCGGTCGGAAAGAAGATACCTCCTTTCTCTCTTCATAAGGGGTTGGATCTTGAGCATTTCTTTTACCTTTTCAAAAGATGGAGAACAGCATACGCACAAGAAGAAGAAATCTCCTTTCTCTCTTGGCAGTGGAAAGAGATCCTGATTACTTCCCTTACCTTTTCAAAAGATGGAAAAGGGCAACGCACAAGAAGAAGAAACCACCTTTCTCTCTTGGCAGTGGAAAGAGATCCTGTAATTTTCTTGACGCTCAAGAAGAAACGGTAGGGATTCCCCCAACCGTCAACGAAAACACGGAGAGAGTCCCTCCAAGTCATTCAGCTGATTTCTAGCAGCGAGCCCCTCTACCTCTTGGTAGGTCTCCATCTCCTCTGAAGAGAATTGAAGGGAGCTCGCTTCTAGTCGAAGAAGACAGGGCTCAAAGCATCTCCAGTTTCAATAAGAACTGCGGCTGCCTCTTCGTCGACAAGAAGAGAGAGGAGCTCCTTGTCGTCCCCTCTTCCTCCTCAAGGGATAGAAGAGAGATAGCTCTCAAGAAGTGAGGACAGAGCTCTCTCAATCGACAAAAGAAGAGTCCGATCCTCCCCTCAGCCTTCAACAAGACATGAGCAGCCCTCTCCCACCCTCTGACTCAAGAAAGAAACCCTTCTAACTTCTCCATGTCGCCACCACTTCCTCTCCAAGGGATAGAAGAGAGATATCTCTCAAGAGGTGAGGACAGAGCGTTCTCATTCCTAGTTATTCTTGGCAAAAGCAGATTTCTCTAGAGGAGATTTCTTATACCTTTCTCAGTCGCCAGCCTTCAAAAGAAAAGACCTCATGCTCCAAAGCAAGAAAACAGTCCCCAAAGGTTGTTCGTGGCAAAAGAACAACGCATCACGAGAAAGAAGGGAGCTCCGACTGCCTCTCTGGCGATAAGAAAAAAACTTCTTTCTCTGTTCGTCAGGAGCGACAGCTCCTGAACATCTCCTCCTCGAGAAAAAAACTTGGAAGGGAGCTTACGATCAGGAAGGAAGGATAGAGCTTTTCCAAATTTCAAACTTTGACAAGAGAAAAGCCAGTCCTCCCCGTGGCCTTCAAAACGAAACGAGAAGCCCAAGCCCTCTACCTTACCCTGCTGTGAAGCAGGAAGAGAACTCACTCCAAGATATTTTGGTAAGCGACGAGAGCTTTATTTGAGCAGAGATAGACTTTACCTCTTGGTAAGTCGCTTTTATCTTAAGAAGATTGAAGAGACTTCGCTCCTAGCAAGAGAAGCCAGGGCTCCCCTTGCTTCCAAAAAGAAAAGTCTTCTACTTCATCCTCCACAAGAAATGATTGAGAGCTTCCTCCCATGTAATGAGACGGGAGAGAGGTCCATCTCAGCACAGCAGACAGGCCGCTTCAACTTCACCAAAGACAAGAGAGCTCCATCTACCCCTGCGTCGGCAAGAAATCTTTTTCCTTGAAGTTCTGCAAAAACACAGATAAAATCACAGCTCACAAGGTTGTCGCCCCAAGATTTGTACAGACTCAGATCCCAAAAACCCAGATCGCAAGGGATATCCCCCTAAGGGTTCGTTGAAACAACAAGTTCCAAAACAATAAATCGCAAGGGGTGTTTCCCTAAAGCTTTTTATAACAAATAAATTCCAACGCCACAAATCGCAAGGGGTGTCCCCCCCAAGGTTTTGTAAGAACTCAGATCCCGAAATCACAGATCGCAAGGGGTGTCTCCCTAAGGTTTTGTGAAAACTCAGAACCGAAAACCACAGATCGCAAGTGGTGTCCCCCTAAAGGTTGTTATAACAAATAAGTTCCAAAACCACAAATCGCAAGGGGTGTCCTCCTAATCCCTGCGAGCAGAAAGCCTGTAAATACCGCGTTAAAACTACGGCCAGGGATCCCACACATCTGCGGTCAAAATCTGGCGGAAGTGATCCGCCACCGAGCCAAAAGCCTGTAAATACCGCATTAAACAAAGGGCCACGGATTTCGCACATCTGTTGGCAAATTCTGGCGGAAGTACCGACTGCTCACTTCCGCCAGATTTTGCCAACAGATGTGTGCGAAATCCCTGGCCCTTTGTTTAATGCGGTATTGACAGGCTTTTTGCTCGGTGGCGGATCACTTCCGCCAGATTTTGCCCGCAGATGTGTGGGATCCCTAGCCCTTGAAGTGGTGGGTGAGAGGGTGGTGGGAGGGTGTTTGGGAGTTAGGGTGGGCAGGAGGTGGAGGGAAGGTTGTGTAAGAACTCAGATCACAAAATCACAGATCGCAAGGGGTGTCCCCCTAAGGTCTTGTGAAAACTCAGATCAGAAAACCGAAGAGCGCAAGGGGTGTCCCCCTAATCCCTGCGAGCCGCGACCGAGCAGAAAGCCTGTAAATACCGCGTTAAACGACGGCCAGGGATCCCACACATCTGCGGGCAAAATCTGGCGGAAGTGATCAGCCACCGAGCAAAAAGCCTGTAAATATCGCATTAAACAAAGGGCCAGGGATTTCGCACATCTGTTGGCAAATTTTGGCGGAAGTACCGACTGCTCACTTCCGCCAGATTTTGCCAACAGATGTGCGAAATCCCTGGCCCTGTCTTTAATGCGGTATTTACAGGCTTTTTGCTCGGTGGCGGATCACTTCCGCCAGATTTTGCCCGCAGATGTGTGGGATCCCTAGCCCTTAAGTGGTGGGTGAGAGGGTTGTGGGAGGGTGTTTGGGAGGTAGGGTGGGCAGGAGGTGGAGGGAAGGTGTGTAAGAACTCAGATCCCAAAATCACAGATCGCAAGTCGTGGTGTTCCCCCTAAAGGTTGTTATAACAAATAAGTTCCAAAATCACAAATCGCAAGGGGTGTCCCCTAATCCCTGCGAGCCGCGACCGAGCAGAAAGCTTGTAAATACCGCGTTAAAACAACGGCCAGGGACCCCACACATCTGCGGGCAAAATCTGGCGGAAGTGATCCGCCACCGAGCAAAAAGCCTGTAAATACCGCATTAAACAAAGGGCCACGGATTTCGCACATCTGTTGGTTTACAGGCTTTTTGCTCGGTGGCGGATCCCTAGCCCTTGAAGTGGTGGGTGAGAGAGTTGTGGGAGGGTGTTTGGGAGGTAGGGTGGGCAGGAGGTGGAGGGAGTGTGAAGTGGGAGAAAGGGGGGGTGGGGGTTGGGACGCTGGGTGGGCGCTGAGGGTCGGTGGGTGGCAGGGATGGGTGAGGGAGGGTAGGTGGGGTTTTACCTCCCGGCCCCATTTAAGTCATTTAAATAATTTAAATCCTGGAAAAGGGCCGGGACCCCCGGAATTAATTAATTTAAATCCAGGGGGTTCCCCCATATTTAAATTATTTAACTCCCTGCCCCGGACCCCGCCCACACCCCCGGGACCCTCCCCCAGGATTTAAATTATTTAAATTATTTAAATTATTTAAATTGTTTAATTGGGGCCGGGAATTAAATAATTTAAATAATTTAAATAATTTAAATAATTTAAATAATTTAAATCCTGGGGAGGGGGTCTGGGGTGGGTTCCGGGGCCCCGGGACCCTCCCCCAGGATTTAAATTATTTAAATTATTTAAATTATTTAAATTATTTAATTGGGGCCGGGAATTAAATAATTTAAATAATTTAAATATGGGGGAGGCCCCCGGATTTAAATTATTTAAATTATTTAATTCCCGGCCCCAATTAAATAATTTAAGTAATTTAAATAATTCAAATAATTTAAATAATTTAAATCCTGGGGAGGGGGTCTGGGGGGGGGTTCCGGGGCCCCGGGACCCTCCCCCAGGATTTAAATTATTTAAATTATTTAATTCCCGGCCCCAATTAAATAATGTAAATAATTTAAATAATTTAAATAATTCAAATAATTTAAATAATTTAAATCCTGGGGAGGGGGTCTGGGGGGGGTTCCGGGGCCCCGGGACCCTCCCCCAGGATTTAAATTATTTAAATTATTTAAATTATTTAAATTATTTAATTGGGGCCGGGAATTAAATAATTAAATAATTTAAATATGGGGGAGGCCCCCGGATTTAAATTATTTAAATTATTTAATTCCCGGCCCCAACTAAATAATTTAAATAATTTAAATAATTTAAATAATGTAAATAATTTAAATCCTGGGGAGGGGGTCTGGGGGGGGTTCCGGGGCCCCGGGACCCTCCCCCAGGATTTAAATTATTTAAATTATTTAAATTATTTAATTCCCGGCCCCAATTAATAATTTAAATAATTTAAATAATTTAAATAATTTAAATAATTTAAATAATTTAAATAATTTAAATCCTGGGGAGGGGGTCTGGGGGGGGGTTCCGGGGCCCCGGGACCCTCCCCCAGGATTTAAATTATTTAAATTATTTAGATTATTTAAATTATTTAATTGGGGCCGGGAATTAAATACTTTAAATAATTTAAATATGGGGGAGGCCCCCGGATTTAAATTATTTAAATTATTTAATTCCCGGCCCCAATTAAATAATTTAAATAATTTAAATAATTTAAATCCTGGGGAGGGGGTCTGGGGGGGGTTCCGGGGCCCCGGGACCCTCCCCCAGGATTTAAATTATTTAAATTATTTAAATTATTTAAATTATTTAAATTATTTAAATTATTTAAATTATTTAATTCCCGGCCCCAATTAAATAGTTTAAATAATTTAAATAATTTAAATCCTGGGGGAGGGTCCCGGGGCCCCGGAACCCCCCCCAGACCCCCTCCCCAGGATTTAAATTATTTAAATTATTTAAATTATTTAATTCGGGCCC
>CAJNDT010002923.1:10000-27000 GCA_905221615.1 Symbiodinium sp. CCMP2592
CATCTTTCACAAGACAGTGTCCAACCACGAACCCTTACGCAGAACAGAAGCCGCAACTGTTATCAGAGCAGAACCGCTGTCTTTCGCAAGACAGCGTCCAACAGCGTGCTCCTGCCCACCCCTCGACACTTTGTGCCACCAGCGAGGATGCCACGGCTGCAGGTCGAAGCACATCTACTTATATGTTCTGTCCGTCTACACGTCCCACTGCATCTCTTGCATGTCTGCGAAGCAGAAACCAGAGCTGATTCCTGTACGTGTCCGGCATGCCCAGCAAAACCACGAACAGGAACTTCACAGAACTCAGCCGACTGATGACCTCGCAGTATCGAATCGCCAGCCGTCTAGCATCCGCCAGCGGTATACGTTCATATTCAAACGACCATGACAGAACATTCTCGCAGATCCAAACCATACACTCGCGTCGGGGCACCTCCCCATCCCTCGCAAGCAATTGAAGCAAGAGCTCCGTATCCACTGGATTCACGTCTCTTTGCAACTTGCATCGGAGCATGTCGCATTGTTGAACCAAGGTTACCTTTTGTGAGGTTGTTATACACTGGTCTTGTACGCCTGCTTCCACAATCTCGAAAGCAGAGGACCCGCGTCTGCGATGCCTGGTTTCGAACTGCCGCAGCAGCCCCTGCAATTGCTGCGCGGACAATGCCCGCTGTGCTTGCCACCCTGCTGCCAGGTTCATCGTGACACATCCCAACACCAAGTCGAGACAAACTTCATAAAATTCTTCTCCACCTAAAAGGCTGCCAGCCGTTTCGGCAGTGGCAGCGACTGGATCCTCATCCGAACCCGCGGACCCTTCCGCCCCGGAAACATGCGTTGCGTTCATTGCTGCAACTAGGTGACAACACGCCCAACTAGGGCGCTATTTACCTGTAATCTTGAGAACGCGCACACACACGCACACTGGAAGATCTGCATATATGCCCAAGTGTGAACACAACTAGCTCTCTCTCCCGCGAACGTGGTTTTGCTCCCGCTCTGCATGCTAGCTCAACGCCGCATGTCCTGCAAGGGTCGCCATCTTTCACAAGACAGTGTCCAACCACGAACCCTTGCGCAGAACAGAAGCCACAACTGTTATCAGAGCAGGGCCGCTGTCTTTCGCAAGACAACGTCCAACAGCGGGCTCCTGCGAGACGAAGGTGCATCGAAAAAAAAATAGCATCTGCGGGCGGCTCTTGCCCACTAGCCGTCTGCACTTTGTTGGAGCAGAAGCTCGAAGCCACGTGTCCTGGCAGGGTCGCGATCTTTTACAGGACAGTGTCCAACCCTAAGCCCCTGCGCAGAACACAAGCCGCAACTGTTATCCGAGCAGGGCCGCGGTCTTTCGCAAGACAACGTCCAACAGCGGGCTCCCGCGAGACAAAGCTGCATCAAACTGCATCCACAGGCCGGCTCTTGCCAACCACCCGTCTGCGCTTTGTGCGTGCAGTACTTTCAGTAGCTGGGCGGACGTCGACGCCAACGATGCGCTGGACGTATTGATTTCCATACCAGCCGAGATTTCTAATGTACTTTTCGGCATCTCGCATACTTGTCTTGGACATTTCTTCAAACTCCCGCATTCTCCGAACGAGCGTGTCGTTGTGCTCGTGCAGATAGCCTTCGAAACAGCGTCGGTCCGGCAAACCGACTATGGTCAGATCCGTCAGCTTCCTCGCGCGCGACATCATGACGTAGAGCGCCAAAGCATAGTCAGACTCCTTCATCCAAGATGGTTGTGTCAAAAAGGCCACCAGTCCATGTTTGGCGGTTATCCCTTGCATCCCGAAGTGCGTGAGGACTTCTCTCGGCGCCAAAGGAATCTAGCGCAGCCAAATAACCAAAACAAAAAAAAAAAGAGAAAGGTTACATCATGATATGATGTAATCACAACCCGACACCCACCAGCGCACACAATCCCGTGCCTGCTTGCGCACCACTCTGAATTTCGGGTCCTTGCCAACCTGGACCGCAAACCCATTGCTGTCGGCCACCGGCCGAACGAAGAAATGACCTTTCGGAACGCCCGACGCTGGAGGCAGCTGCAGTTCTTGGTATTCCTTGTCGTCTACTTCCACAAGCACACCCAACGGCTGGTAGCGCAGCACGACGCAAGCTGCCCCAGCGTCGACCTGGGGTTCCAGCGGATGCAGCTCGATGCGTCGAACGACGCAAGGCAACTCCCTGGTGAGAAGTGGCTCGGGCAAAATACATGAAATACGAACCTTCATGCCAACGAACAACGGGCACATGCCCATGAGATATCCAGTCTTCGTCATGTTCACGACTTTGAGCGCAGCGCTGGCTTCGTCGGGCGTGAGGTTGCGACCTCCGGTGGGCTTGTCGATCGCCTGCACGAAGTAGAGCTGCTGATGCGCAGCGCGAGCTTCCAAAGTAGACCGTACGTGCTGCAAACGACCAACTTGCTCCCAAGCCAATCCGCCCCAGTATGCAGACAGGAAGTCTTCCACTGCTAACGTGTCGGGCTGTAACACTCGCGATTGCAGCGCCAGCCAGAGGTCGTCAGGCAAGCTGGTGCCCTGCCGCATGTGTCCGAGAATACGAACCAAGGCCTGCCCGGATGCGCAGTCCGAAAACCGCCCGGTCCCCGTGAAGTGGACGACGATGCGTGCAGAGTTCTTGAAAAGCAAACGTCCGAGCTCCGAGTTATTGCTGTCCTGCGACTTCCAAGACATGCAAAACAAGGCACTAGCAACATAAACAAGGGTTCCAATTTTTGAAAAAAAAAAACCTTTTCCTGTGATTTGGGATCAACTTCTTCTTCGCTCTCGGACTGCGCCGTGTCCACGGCGGACACTGCTTCCTTCCATTCGCAAAGACTTCTCTTTCCTGCTGGCCGAATTTGCAGGAAGTCCCCCAGCTGTATGCCGACGGGCATGCGACCGAACCATTCCTCCAGGTAGCGGGTAGTGTCCAAAGCCAACGTATCTGCACGCTGTAAAGCAAAACGATAGCCGGCTGCATGATAAACATCGGGCGGTGTCATCGACAGCTCGTCATAGACCTTGCGTTCCAAACAAAAAAATCCTTACACCACCATGAACAATCCCAACGACAACAAAAGACGAATGGTTCACAAGCCAAGCACGGCGGCGACGGCCGTTACGATTCGCCTCTCCAAAGCATCTTCTTTGTTTTTTTGGGCTCGAAGAGACCGACGGTCCAAACAGATATTGGGATTGACGTTAGCCAACTTGTGTAGCGTGCGCGCTTCTCTTCCGAGCAGCCGCACAGCAGCGTGCGTGGGCGCACCTGCCAGGAACCCATCTTCACCGAAAAAGCGTCGAAAGAGTGGTCGTATAACTTGGGTGTAAGCCCATGTTTTGCCGCTCCCTCCCGCACCCAGCCAGAGACAGTTCACGCAGGCATTACGCTTGCCATCAGCCTTGCAAATGCTGCTGTTCGTTCTCTTTGCCCACATGTCGTCCACGGCACACACTACAGGAGCCACAGCGCGGATCTGCTGATCATTCAGTGTGTGCTCCTGCCACCAGGTCAATATAATTATGAATCTCTCTCTCTCTCTCTCTCTCTCTCTCTCTCTCTCTCTCTCTCTATATATATATATACACACACCATCACTGCCTACTCAGGGTCGAAGCTCTGCGTCGATTGCAAGGGCTTTCTCATTGCACATGTATGCACCACATGAAAGGATGGACATGTTGCAGATTGTTGCAGCATCTTACCATACCGAGCACCGCTCTTTACCTGCCTCGATGAATGACTCTCTAACGCGAATTTTAAACTCTTCGCTACTGATGCTTGCGAGGCAATTGTCTTCGGCTCGTACCTCAATCAGCTTCAAGGCATACTCGCTGGGACGCAAATCTTGTGCATTCAACTCCGCCAGAAAGGGATCCACTGCCAGCTCCGGCTCCGATGCCTGATCATCTTCCTCCTCATCTCCCATCTCGCATTCCTCATCTCCCACGTGACCCGCCGCTTCGCCTGCCACTTCGCCTGCATCGACTGCTGGCCACGAAACTAGGACACGAGGAGCAAATCCACTAAACAGAAACGTCGGTTTTGTCTCACCGAACCTCCCGCGACCTTATCCAAATAGCGATGCTGCTGCTCAAAGACCGCTTTGGCATCAGACTGAAACCAAATTTTGCGTGTGCCGGCCGCACCGAAAGCCTGGCCGGAAGTTGTCGCTTTTACGTCTGGCAAGCCGCCGAGGCCTTCAACGACATGCTTCAAGCATTGAAGCGCTTCCTTCGTTTTGTTCTGGCGTCCCGCCATTGCACTCTTCCACTCCTTCTCGCGGAACAGAACTTCGGCCAGATGATCCAAAGACACAGCGTGCTCGGCACATTCCGCGCGCTCGATGGCATCCTCGTGCTCCAGGTCATCATCTACAGAGGCCCCCTCGATGTCCATGGGCCCGGAACCGTCCTGTTGTCATCCACACACGCCAAACAAACGCACACACACACACACACACACATACACACACACACACACACACACACACACACACACGCACACACGCACACACGCACACCAAAATGAGGGGGAACCCAATGCATGTCCTCGCCTGCTCCCCTTCCTCATCGGCTTTGGAAACGTAGGCAAAGCGCTCTGCCCTACGTTGGCTGCTGCTGATTTGTCTCGCAGAATGGTGCAAAGAAACTCGCTCCAGCCAGGTGTCCTGAACGTGACACATGTGTTCCAGGGGAGTGAGTTGAGTGTAGTGAAATCCGCAGGGGATGTCCAGAAAGCAACAGATCCGTTCATGAACTCGCGGGAGGTCGTGAAAAGCATTGCTTCGATTTGGAAACATCTTGCCCCAACACCACATGAGGAAGTACGGGAAGTACCCGCAGTTCGGAAGATCGAGAACCTCGCCAGATCCACAACCCGGCTCCGGCTCCGGCTCAGCAGCTGAATTTCGCAAGACGGCGTCCTCCAAGTTGCTGCCGCCGACAGCTGGACTTCGCAAGACAGCGTCCTCCGAACCGCCGGCACCGTTATGCGGATGCTGGCCGTCCTGCTCATCCTCCTCGACCTTCGGCATCGGAAACCACTCTCGCACACCGACGAGATCCCTGACATACGGCAGTGCAACACCACCCAAAAGCCTCTCCTGAGCAGAAGCTTTGCGCAGCTTCATGCAGGCTCGCCAGTGGCGCCATACCGGGGAAAAGCGACATCGCACGAAACCTTCTTGTTCTCGCGGCTCCAGAACATGACACTGGAAACACTTCCAAGACTCATTGCAATGCTCCTCGCCTGCACAGCGAGGAAACGGAAAAGAGAGCCCGAGCATGCAGCAGGCGAGCTTCTCCTTCTCTCCAGCTGCAGGCCAATGTAAATCCATGGGCACGACGACGTTGTCGTCGGCACCTCGAAGCTCCTGCCGCAGACGTACATGTCTATACACATCACAAGCATGGAACGCGACATGGACTTGACGCTGATGCATGTCGGCTGACCTGCAAAGAAGACGCATATTGCCCGTAGTGCGCATCGAACGGGAAATACCGCACGAAGTCCACTCTCCCAGCCTTGCTGCGAGGCACACGCCGCACGTAGCGAGAGTAGTTGACCAAGGACATGCATGCCAATACAGCACTGGGCCCGCGATGCACGTAATCGTCCTTTTGGTTGTAGGCCACGGGCTGCGACTGTCGGCGGCCCTTGCCAAGGGGGTTCCCGACATCATCGTCTTCTACCTCCGCCACCTCCTGCAACGGAACCTCGCCTGTGGCTTCCGGGTTCGTCTCCGCCTCCAAAGCAACAACGCGCAAATCAGGCCGCCCTTCGGAAAATGCATCCAGCGCCACCTGACGACCCTTCATCATGGCGTACGGGACGAAACGGAAGAACATGTTGTACCCGCTGTAGCTCACAAGCTGCTCCTGTTGAAACAACAGTTGATACGCCATCTCGCCGTTGGACTTAGCAACGCAGCGCTGCATGCCGAAAGCCAGACGGCGCAAGATGCTCAACGCACGAGCTTGTGTGACTTGAGACCGCGCAGCAGGCTCGGCTGGCTCGGCCTCCGCAGCATCACCTTGCTCTTGACGCCGACGTTCGGTTTCTTCCTGCTCCAAGCGTTGAATTCCAGCAAAGAGTTCGGGCAGCAGTGATCGGGAAACCTCGAACTTTTTCGCGGCATACTCGCCAGTGTAAAATTGGACATCCTTCCATCGGCAAAGACTTCGACACGATGTGAGGAAACATTTCTATCGCATTACCCGCTTAATCTTATACTAAGTAATGAGTAAAAAGCGACCGTCCTGCATATCTCGAAACATGTCAACGAGCAGACGCTGTAAACAGGTATCCAGTAACTCGTGCTCCCCGTCGGCATGCAGTGTCTGCAGATCATACTCGCAAAGACATCGTCCGAGATACTTCACATCCACGTTGCATCTCATGCAAACCTGTGCCGTGGGATTCGACATGCCCTCGGCGGGGTGATCTCTCTGAGGCTGGAAAACGTGCGGGGACTCGTTTTTCGCTGCTTCTTGCTGTGGCAATGCATCGTGGTCACGAGGGAGAGCAGCGAACCCGGCTTGGGGAACTCGAGGCCAGCCCTTGTAACATTTGAGACGCACCTTCTCCTCGCCCTCGTCATTCCTCTCAGTCGTCAGTTCCAAGTGAAAGCAGCCGAAGCGACATCCACGCTTGCCCTTGGCAGACTTCCTGAGCTGCTACCCACGCCGACACGTGCTACGTTGCAAACAAGCACACACACACACACACACACACACACACACACACACACACACACGCACACCATAACACACAAAAGACATCGCTCACACAAACACACCCACACACACGCACACGTGCGGACAGGAAACTTCTTGAAACAAGATTTCGTGCACTTGTGAAAGTGGTTTTGAATGACCAGACGCCGATAGTCCTTGCACAGCTGCTGCGACCACTCGGAACCAGACAGTGCATCTTCCTTGCGGCAGCGGCGAAGATATGCCGGTCTCAGCGAATTATAGCAGCCCGTCAATCGCAAAGGTGCCTGGTCGGTACTCTCCGTGGCCGCAAGCTCATGCCCGTCCGGCTCCTTCTCTCCCAAAGGAGCCCCCGCATACTGATTGCCCGCAGACGCCTTTAGGCGCTCGCCAAGAGGCAGGGGCGCGGCATCGACGGACAGCTGGGCAGCCAAAGCAAGCTGGCTGTCATATCGAATGCGGCTTGCGGCCTGCAAGACTTTCTCGCGCCAACGTTGGAGCTCGGTCACGACCTCACCTCGCGCAGCCCTGGCCATCATGGAGCGCAGACGACTGCCCAGGTCGTGGCCCAACAGAACGATCAAGATGTGGGATGCATCGAACCTCGTCCTTGAGTCTCCAGAGGGCCGCAGAAAGCGGCAATGTCACCGAAGCAACCTGGGAAAGTCGATGCCGCGAAACCATCTTCGTAGAGCTGAGCCTTTCCTGCACGAAAACTCGCTCGAGTAAAGGGTGGCAACGTTCCCAGCACCTCTTCGAAAAACAAAGTCATCATGAGATCGAAAAACCTCGCCTGCGACACGGGATCGGCTGCCAACATACGCCTCATGGCGGCCAAGGACGGCAGCGAGGGCTCTTCCAAGTCCCATCGCAGATCGACGTCGAAGTTTTCGACCTTCCCTTCCGCGCCTTGAAGGTGCAGCTGCAGCAGCAAAGAAGCACGGGAATCCGCCAAATTCGGCGTCACGAAGACGTGAGAAGTCCCGTAGTGCCAACCAGCCGCATGGCCTCGAAGTCGAATTTGACTGCGGTGTCCTTCCGTGCCCAAGACGTTCGCGCTCGCCTGCAGCACGCTGCCAAGCGCGCGCTTCAACGACACGTCAACATCCGGCGACCGCAATAACTCGCGAATGTCGGCCTTCTCGCCGTGCAGGGCCATGGCCTGCAGCAGCTGTTCCGTGGTCACCGACGCAATCTTCGCACAGTGTCGACTGAAACCACTCCGCTTCACGTAGGCTTTCGATGTCCGCATAAGAGAAAGTCTGCGGTTCACATCGTACATGACAGGCAAGAGCTGCTCCTGCTGCGAGCCCCTTCACTTTCACAAATCCGCCAGCTTTCGCAAGACAGCGTCCACTGGCGGAATTATTTAATGTCGATTCTTAACTCCAAACCCCGTCTTGAATGTAACACTGCCAGGACACGGACATACTACTTTCACATATCCGCTAGCCGGCGGAAATATTTAATATCCATTCTTAACTCCGAACCCGGTCTTGAATGTAACACTGCCAGGACACGGACATACTCCACCGAGGAAGGGCCGGCGAAGCAATCGTGTCGCCATAAACCAGCTCTTCTCGAAGCAACAAATACCGAAATACCTCGCCCGCCTCCATGCCCGTCTCGCGCCTGACGAACGGAACGCCGTCCCCCCAAGGAAAAAGCTCCGGGAACGCCATCGCCCAGGTGGCCGGCTGAAACATGTTCATCGGTTCGTCACGAGAAGGTACCACGAGCTTTTGCGGCCGCACTTCAAACATCTGCTTCTGGGCTCGTCGCTCCTGCTCCACACCCTTGGCCATCGACTGCACCTTTTGAACACGGCGCAGCACTGCCCGCTCCTGCTGGCCCTCGCGCCCCAACAAGCCCACAGCATGCGGCCGATCCGGATCCACCTCGTTCTGCACCCGGCTGCGAAGGACGGATTCCGCATCCGTGTAATATTGCGGAGGCCTGCGACGACATAGTTCTTCTACATCGCTACACACTCGCAACCAGCGATTGCCGTCATCCGACTGATCGTTCAATCCAACGATGCTGGATACCAGATGGCCAGAATCCGAATCAGCACCTGAACTTCGCAAGACGGCGTCCTCCAAGTTGCTGGCGCCGGCAGCTGGACTTCGCAAGACAGCGTCCTCCGAACCGCCGGCGCCGCGACCAGGATCCGGATCAGCAACTGAACTTCGCAAGACAGCGTCCTCCAAGTTGCTGGCGCCGGCAGCTGGACTTCGCAAGACAGCGTCCTCCGAACTGCCGGCGCCGCGGCCAGGATCCGGATCAGCAACTGAACTTCGCACGACAGCGTCCTCCAAGTTGCTGACGCCGGCAGCTGGACTTCGCAAGACAGCGTCCTCCGAGCTGCCGGGGCCGCGATCCAGATTCTGTTCGTCTGGCTCGCCCTCCTCATCTTGGCCTTGCGCATCGGCCGGGCCCTTTTGCAAAAGTTCGCGGGCCAAGTAACTGTCAGCGGCCGTTTCCAAAACGCAGCCTTCCAGTGCGTCGACGTCGTCACCAGGAGTTAGGCCGGCCTCCAGCACGACCGACCTGTAGTAAGGCGACGTCTCGCGCAGCTTCTCAACAGCGGCACATTACTCCTCTCTGGGAGCTTGCAAAAGCTTGCTGGACCGCAGTTCCTGCTTCTTCTGCCCAACCAAAACGAACAAGATGCTCTCGGCCATGTCTTGGTCTTTGGGAGGCAGAGTAGCCTGGATGGCGCTAGGCCCAGCCTGCGGCAGGAAGATCGTGTTACCGATGTATCCCTTCTGCCTCTCGTCTCGCGGCAGTGACAAAGGTTGCAAGACGGTCACCTGCATGCAAACCCGCACGATGGGAAGCAGCCGTTTTGTTCCAGCCGAGAGATTGCTGAGCTCGGGCAATACGCGTCCGATCCAAAGGTCGTTGGCCAGCGCATGCCTGGGAAGCGTGAGAATACTGCTCTTCAAACTCCTGCGACAGTCTCTGCAAACCGTACAGGGGTCCGTGAAAGATGCCGGCATGCGGCGGCGATGCAGCAGCAGAAACTCGCCTTCAATGTACGGATGCTCCACAGCAGAGGCCTTCAGTTCGGAAAGAGCTATCTGCGGCCAGCGCTCCGCATACCGAGCGACGCCCAACAATCGGCAAAGACGGTGCTGCTGATTCGGGGCCAGCGTCTCGGCGCCGGCAGGTACCTCGATTGTCGACGCATCTTCATCCGGCCTCTGAAAGAGAACCATGGAAAACAACTCGTTCATCCAGAAACGGCGAGCGCACACCACGCAGCCTCCTTCCGCTCGGCCACCGTCCATTTCAAGAGGGCATCGCAGCTCCTCGTCGAAATTGGCAGCGATTGCACGCTGACGACTCATCCCAGGCACCTGACTGTGATCGTTCCTAACACGTTATTACGCACGTCGACCCTTTACCGTAACCGAAAGCAAGAAGGCGCAGCATGCGACAAGAAGCCATCGGACCGGCATGCTCCACCATCGCCAGGATTTTCTTGCGGTATTCAACGAAGGCGAGCTCCACATCCAGCGGCCGCACGAGATGAGTGTCCACGACGTGTTGCTTCAGCTCCGATTGCTTCCGGCAACTGAAGTCGCATAAGCGGCAGCAACACCGTTCGCACATCACCGAGGCATCGTCCGAAAAAGTCTGGAGCAGGCGACGAGCTACCGCCTCGCTTACGGCAGGTACGCTCCGAGAGCAATTCAGCAGCACAGCGACGCGATCCAGCTTCAAAGGCAACGACACCTCGGAGTCTCGCAAGATCCCGAGCGCTTCCCGCCCCGCCTCGTCCGCGTTCCGAAGCAAGTCTTCCACGGGCCAGAAACGTTGCTTCATACGCCTGCCCTCACACCAGCCGGGGACGGCGAACAGCACTGCCCGCTCCACGGCCGAACGCCAGAGAATGCCGTCTAGCGCCTCCGAGCCATCACCAAGGCAGTCAAGTGCCAGCCAGCACAACGGATCGAAATCCGGCGGATAAGCCTTTCTCATGGCCCGGGCCCTCGCAGTGGCACCGTCAGGGTAGTACGCTTCAACACCCTTGGCCAGGACTGGATTCTCCTCTCGCGAAGGCAAACGGTAACACCCTTCAGTCGTCTGCCAGTCCAGAAGCTGATTCCGCAAGGTGAGCGTGTCTTTATCTATGCCTTGCTCGCTAGCCCTGGCTGCCGACACTGTGTTAGGATTGTGCAAGTCACGAATGCCGATGCCAGCCAGCGGGTGCAACAGCTCCGTCACCAAAAACCAAGCAAATTGCGACCAGTCTTCTGACTTCCGCACGTGCCCGAAGGTCTGGTACCAGTAGCAGGGTTCGTCCGGCTGTGCTTGTCGCTCCCAACCATACCGACGCATCAGCCCCCGAAGCAGTGTGGTATCGGCCCGATCGAACTTGCGAGTCCGAAACTTGTGCTGGATAATGCTCAGGACAGCCTGCCAGGACCCGGTGAAACAAACATGAGCGAGAAACGCACAGCAACGCGTGCGCACATGAAGCTACAGTCCAACTTAATCCTCATTATGTCCATGACCCCATGCACGATCACGTCCCAGACTCTCTATGTTTCGGGACGGCTTCGCGCGGGTTGCCTCCAACACCTCTTGGCGATCTTCGTACCCGTCCGTTGCACACGCTCGCGGCTCCGCCTCGAGGTTGGCCAGATACCAGAGCCGGCGAGCAACGTCCACGGGGTCCACTCGCTCGAGGCAATCTGCAAGACGCCACCAACCTGTTTCCCGAACTCACACGCACAACGCACGACAGCAACACGGCATCCAAGACATTACACGAAGATCGTGATTTGCGATAATGCTCGCCTGTCCGCTGATCCACGTGATCTTCCAACACGGCTGCAAGAAGACAATGCTGCATGGAAGAAGTCAGACACGGCACGGTCGCGTCTCTCAAGCCGGCAACAGCAACCTCCCACGTAGAACTCACTTCTCGAGACAGCGCCGTGTCGACCTGTGACCAATGCTGCAGACTGTCCAGAATCTTTTGCGCAAGTAGATCTCTCTCCGAATCGGAAGAATGATGTCTCGCGGAAAATGATTCTACCGTAATGTCCAACGAGTAGGCAGCCGCGGATTGGCGCACGTTGGCATCCTCGAAGATGTCGCAAGCCGCTGCAACCACCGCTGCAGCATCCCGTGCTCCGGCTCTGCGAACCGCGTAGAGGGATCTCCACATTAGGTACTTAATGTCACCGTCTGCACTCGGAACGCGCAGGGGGCACAACGCCATGACAATCCGCTGAATCAAGACCTGCTTGCTCACGTCCTCAAACGCCACACCCAGATCTTCGGCCACTCGCTGCATACAGGGTCCATCGGCCCGCAAGGGCAAGACACGAAGCCGCGCCCGAATTCGAGGTGGTGCCTTTTCCCCGAGCTCTCCTGCCAAGCGCCGCAAGCCATCTGCCGTGAAGAGGTCCTCGATATTCACCTGTAAGCACGGAAACAAACAGACACACACACACACACACACACATGCACGCACACGCCCCCCTTCCCCCCGTCATACCTCCTCCTGGACGATGCCCAGCGAAAAAGCTTCCAACAGATCCGCTTTGGAAAGCGTGTGCCCGGCGCGGTGTCGTCGCACACTCGCAGCGACACAGAGCCCAACCAGCTCCGCCCGACTCTGCTTCCCCAACTCGCCGCGGAGCCAGGCTTCGCCCTGCTCGGCATAACCCGTGCGCAGCTCCTGCAGCCTTTGCTGCGACGCCGCTTCATCGGCCTGACACCAAGAACTGCTTCACTGCAGAGCACTAAACATCCCACCCGACGACGACGCTGACAGCTCACTGCAACCGAAGCTGACATGGACAATCCTAAAAAACGCCGCTTCCCCATGAAGCCTGCTCCCCGGCAATGCTCTGTGATAGAGCTTTCGACAACTCCGGCTTGGTAAGCGTGCACCCGGCACGGTGTCGTTGCAAACCCGCAGCGACACAGAGCCCAACCAGCTCATCCTTGCCGTGCTTCCCCAACTCGCCGCGGAGCCAGGCTTCGCCCTGCTCGGCATAACCCGTGCGCAGCTCGAGCAGCCTTTGCTGCGACGCCGCTTCATCGGCCTGACACCAAGAACTGCTTCACTGCAGAGCACTAAACATCCCACCCGACGACGACGCTGACAGCTCACTGCAACCGAAGCTGACATGGACAATCCTCAAAAACGCCGCTTCCCCATGAAGCCTGCTCCCCGGCAATGCTCTGTGATAGAGCTTCCAACAACTCCGCTCTGGAGAGCTTGCGCCCGGCTGACTTCTGTCGCACATCCGCAGCGATGCAGAGCTCAGCCAGCTCCTGCCGGTTTTGCTCGTCCAGCTCGGTGCGAAGCCACGCTGCGCCCTGCTCGGCATAACCCGTGCGCAGCTCCTGCAGCCTTTGCTGCGACGCCGCTTCATCGGCCTGACACCAAGAACTGCTTCACTGCAGAGCACTAAACATCCCACCCGACGACGACGCTGACAGCTCACTGCAACCGAAGCTGACATGGACAATCCTCAAAAACGCCGCTTCCCCATGAAGCCTGCTCCCCGGCAATGCTCTGTGATAGAGCTTCCAACAGCTCCGCTCTGGTAAGCGTGTGCCCGGCAGACTTCTGTTGCACACCCGCAGCGACACAGAGCCCACGCAGGTCCTGCCGGTTTTGCTTGTCCAGCTCGGTGCGGAGCCAGTCTTCGCCCTGCCGGGCATAACCGGCGCGGAACTTCTGCAACCGCGAATCCATGGGATGGAAGAAGGCGTCCACGCCGGCCCTTTCGCAAGACAGCGTCGAGGCAAGCAAAACACTGTCCCAAGTATGTTCAAATGCAAAAGTGTCTGCACCGACCCTTTCGCAAGACAGCGTCGAGGCGGGCAAACAACTGTCCTAAGTATGGTCAGCTGAGAAGATGAGAATAAGCTGAGAATAATCTCCACACCGGCCCTTTCGCAAGACAGCGTCAAGGCAGGCAAGGAAGCGTACTAGGTGTAGTAAGATGGTAAGATGCTGCAATGTGTGCAAAATACTGCAACGCGTTTTCCCTTTCTTCCCTTTCTTCTGCCTTTCGAGCCAAACGAGGCAGGCAAACGTGCAAGGAGAAAGCCTTTACAGAGCAGCAAGAAACTCCGAGCCTGCAGAAGTCATCGGCCAGGCAGCCTGCGAGTCGAACGTGTGCAAGGAGAAAGCCTCTACAAAGCAGGAAGAAGCTCCGAGCCTGCAGGTCATCGACCAGGCAGCCTGCGAGTCAAACGTGTGCAAGGAGAAAGCCTCTACAAAGCAGGAAGAAGCTCCGAGCCTGCAGGTCATCGGCCAGGCAGCGGCGCGTTGCGCCGTCGCAAGACAGCGTACGCGCCGTACAGGCGCATGAATATATGTCTATCTATCTATCTATCTATATATCTATTATCTATCTATCTATCTATCCATATATGGATAGATAGAAAGATAGATATATATATATATATATATATATATATATATGTGCGTATATTATCGATATATGCATCTGCCAATCCCTCTGAAGGGTTGCCAATTGCACCTCGCAGAGATGCAAGTTCCTGCAATCGACCACGCCACTCCCTGTGGAGAGTTGCACGGCGGAAAGGATACAAGTAGTAGTTTGCACACACGTTTCAACCCTGGACCACGCCAATCCATGCAGAGGGTTACACGCAGCGCCCAAAGACCATGCAACAGTACCTGCACACCTTCCGATTAGAACATTCGAGGAAGCTAATCCCTCTCAATGAAGGATTGCGCGGGCTCCGAGCCTGCAGGTCATCGGCCAGGCAGCGGCGCGTTGCGCCGTCGCAAGACAGCGTACGCGCCGTACAGGCGCATGAATATATGTCTATCTATCTATCTATATATCTATTATCTATCTATCTATCTATATATGGATAGATAGAAAGATAGATATATATATATATATATATATATATATATGTGCGTATATTATCGATATATGCATCTGCCAATCCCTCTGAAGGGTTGCCAATTGCACCTCGCAGAGATGCAAGTTCCTGCAATCGACCACGCCACTCCCTGTGGAGAGTTGCACGGCGGAAAGGATACAAGTAGTAGTTTGCACACACGTTTCAACCCTGGTCCACGCCAATCCATGCAGAGGGTTACACGCAGCGACCAAAGACCATGCAACAGTACCTGCACACCTGCCGATTAGAACATTCGAGGAAGCTAATCCCTCTCAATGAAGGATTGCGCGGGGCACCGCAAAATGTGTAACTTTACCTTGCGTTCGACCACTCGACCACCCCAATCCCTGTGAGGGGTTGCAAAATTCATTTCAATGCTCATCAAAAATTGCAACTTTACCTCGCGTTCGAACACTCCACCACGCCAATCCCTGTGAAGGGTTGCAAAATTCATCTCAATGCTCATCAAAAATTGCAACTTTACCTCGCGTTCAACCACTCCACCACGCCAATCCTTGTGAGGGGTTGCAAAATTCATCTCGATGCTCATCAAAAATTGCAACTTTACCTCGCGTTCGAACACTCCACCACGCCAATCCTTGTGAAGGGGTTGCAAAATTCATCTCAATGCTCATCAAAAATTGCAACTTTACCTCGCGTTCGAACACCCGACCACGCCAATCCCTGTGAAGGGTTGCAAAATTCATTTCAATGCAAATCAAAAAATGCAACTTTACCTCGCGTTCGAACACCCGACCACGCCAATCCCTGTGAAGGGTTGCAAAATGCAAATCCCTGTGAAGGGTTGCAAAAAAAATTGAACTGCACCCAAACCCTGTGAAGGGTTGCGCGGCGCCCGCAAGAAGTGTAACTTTACCTCGCGTTTGAACGCCCGAGGAGGCGAATCCCTGTGAAGGGTTGCGCGGCGCCCGCAAGAAGTGTAACTTTACCTCGCGTTTGAACGCCCGAGGAGGCGAATCCCTGTGAAGGGTTGCGCGGGAACCGCAAAATGTGTAACTTTACCTCGCGTTTGAACGCCCGAGGCAGCGAATCCCTGTGAAGGGTTGCGCGGGAACCGCAAAATGTGTAACTTTACCTCGCGTTTGAACGCCCGAGGCAGCGAATCCCTGTGAAGGGTTCACCCGGGCGCCTAAAATGTGTAACTTTACCTCGCGTTTGAACGCCCGAGGAGGCGAATCCCTGTGAAGGGTTCACCCGCGCGCCTAAAATGTGTAACTTTACCTCGCGTTTGAACGCCCGAGGAGGCGAATCCCTGTGAAGGGTTGCATTCCCGATGGACCCCGACGGTGCCACCCCCGCCTTTAAAAGAAATATTAAGATACCGAGATGTAGAGAGTAAGTCATAAGTCATAGTAAGTCATAGATGCATAGAGAGTCAGTCATAAGTAAGTAATAAGTAAGTAATCATAAGTAAGTAAGTAGAGTCAGTAAGTAAGTCAGTAAGTAGTAAGTATAGTAAGTATAGTAAGTATAAGTAAGCAAGTCAAGTAAGTAAGTAAGTATAGAGATAGCATAACATAGAGTCCAGTGTCAAGTGTCAAGTGTCAAGTAAGTTAGTAAGTAGATTGAAGTAAGTAAGTAAGTAAGGAAGTCGTAAGCATAACATAGAGTCAAGTATCAAGTGTAGAGTCAAGTATCATAGAGTCAAGTGTCAAGTGTAGAGAGTCAGTCATAGGGGTCAAGTAAGTAAATAAGTATCAAGTGTAGAGTCAAGTATCAAGTGTAGAATGTAGAGTAAAGTATGGAATCAAGTAAGTTGATTCTATGTCTGTCATCTATGTACTCAGCTGCGGCGTTCCACACGGAAGAACCCTTCGCGATGCTTTCGGGAAAAATGTGTGTCGGAATGGGGTTCTGTGCACATTTTCAAGTTAGCACGTCTCTTAGCATCTTCCGTGCTGAGCAAAAATGTGTGTCGGAATGGGGTTCTGTGCACATTTTCAAGTTAGCACGTCTCTTAGCATCTTCCGTGCTGAAGCAAAAATGTGTGTCGGAATGGGGTTCTGTGTCAATTTTCAAGTTAGCACTTCCTTAGCATCTTCCGTGCTGAAGCAAAAATGTGTGTCGGAATGGGGTTCTGTGCACATTTTCAAGTTAGCACGTCTCTTAGCATCTTCCGTGCTGAAGCAAAAAAGTGTCTCGGAATGGGGTTCTGTGCACATTTTCAAGTTAGCACGTCTCTTAGCATCTTCGGTGCTTAAGCAAAAATGTGTGTCGGAACGGGGTTCTGTGCACATTTTCAAGTTAGCACGTCTCTTAGCATCTTCCGTGCTGAAGCAAAAATGTGTGTCGGAATGGGGTTTTTTGCACATTTTCAGGTTAGCACGTCTCTTAGCA
>CAJNDT010002924.1:0-71712 GCA_905221615.1 Symbiodinium sp. CCMP2592
GGGGACATGTCGCTTAAGGTCTAAGTTTAAGGGTCCAGGGCCTCTGATCTTCTTAAGCCCAACAAAGGCAATCATGAACTTTCCCAAAGCCCTAGGTGTTCCTGTTCTCAGGATAGTATAAGAATCACCCAAAAAACCTTCTTCTAATCATATCCATAGGCCCCATGGTAGTTCCTTGTTGGGATCACCTTATAGGATTCGATTTTTGAACCCCCGAAGTAAGAAGGAACTAGTATGGGGCCTGTGGGAAAGGCCGTTGGAGCCCTGTAAAGGATCCGTTTGAGGAGGCCTTTAAAGGGGTCTATGGGCTATTGTAAGGCTTCAATCTAATTAGAATAGGGCTCCGTTTAAAGGTGTCTATAAGGGCCATCATAAGGATGTAATATAGGGGCCGGGGCCTTAATAATCAGAGTACGGTTTTGGGGCCCATTGTACGATAGTTATATTAAGGAGCCCCCCAAAAATAGTAAAACTAGTATTAGTAGTTATTTCGGCGCTTTTAGTATTCTAACAATGAAGGCTCCTCTTGATGTAAGACCCAAGTCGCAAGTTGGGCCCAGGTGGAGATGGACTCGGTGACGCCGCCCGCTGCGGGGTGGGGATCACGGATTTCCTTGGCATTTAAGGTTCGGGAGGGTTTGGGTTTGGGGGTTGAGAGTTTGGAGCTTCTAGTCTCCATTCAGTGTGGTACACACGAATTGCCAATTCCCACCGTGAAGAGTGAAAGGAATATCTTAGAAGCTGCCCCCACCCTGTAATAGTGACCATAAGGATTATATTCATATTATATTAGGGCCCTATTATATTCCTATTATACCACTATTACAGGGTGGGGGCAGCTTCTAAGGAATATCCAGTCTAGCCTCGGCTCGGCCCCTGGGTGCGGTACTAACAGGCATGCTGTGCACTCTACAGTAGAAGCCAGAAAGTTGGAACATCATTATCCCCATGCCCTTAAGGTAAAGTATAAGAGATCCTAGCACTAATCCTCCTAAATCCATGTTCCAACTTTCTGGCTCCTACTGTATCATGGAGTCCATGCAGCCGGCCCCCGCAAGGCAAGAACAACGGTACTCTCAACCCTAAACCCTAAACCCTCAACTCTTTTTGGCTGCAAGTTTCAGGTGTAGTGGTTTGAGGTTTAGGAGTTAGAGGGTTTAGGATGTTAAAGGCCCCCGTCTTTCGTTCGTGTTGAAGTTTCGGGGTCCAAAGCTTGGGGGTATACGTTTGGAGTTAAATGCTAGACCCAAAAGTAACCTAGGAACAAAAAATGTACCCTTTTTTCAGAGATTGCGATACGCATGCCCGCTCAAAGTGGGTGTTTCTAACGGGTTTGGGTGCTCGCTCAGCTTTTTCTTCTCCCCGAATGCCCCACGGTCCCCGACGATGTTTCGTGCTGCTGCAGGTTCGCCCGCAACTATTTATCTAATGAAACATCTATTTTATCCAGTATGTGAGTTCTCGAATCACTGAACACGAAACATCAGCCAGTTCGCTTGCGCTTACTGGCCCGCCCCCGTTGGCTGGTCGTGGCATTTGTCAGCCAACTGTACACGATCCAATAGGCCTGATCGCGATTCCTCTTCTGAGGTGCAATGCCCTTCAGCGTCTTTTTTCGAGAGTCATATCCGTGAGGAGGTAGCTCGGGATTGTAGGAGGCTGCACAGGAATTCCTTGGATTGTGTTTTCATCATACCTCCCGCTGAATCTCGCTCGCTCTCTGTCTCGGTCTCTCTCTGTCTCGCTCACTCTCACTAGCAGCAGACAAGAGTCTTGCCCTCAAAAATCGCCCCATTGCACAGCTTGCCCTGGAAGTGAGGTAGCGTGCGATCCTTGTGGATGACCATATGCATCATTGTTCCATCGGGTAAAGGCAGCTTCTCCACAAGCTCTGGCGGAAGGGCACACGTGTTGGAGAGTAGGGCCCTGGAAGCTCGGGCATCAGGGGGCGCCCCTCTTTCATCCCTCGAAGCCCCATTGGCCGGGGTTTCTCCGGTCACCTGAGATGCAGCGAAATCTTGTTGGAAGATACGGGGGTGGTGCAAGAAAGAGAGGATCACAAATGCAACTTAGAAGCCTCATCATCGTCATCAGGAGCATCCTGCTCCTTTTCATCCTGCTGCCCAAGCAACTGCCGGCAGGCAGCCGTAGCAGCATCTTCTTCGAGCTCTTCCCAATGGATCTCTCCCTGATCAGGGCTGTTACTTTCCCAAAATGTCCTTTGAGGAGCAAAAACCTGAAGCGAACATTGAATGAATTGTGTGCCTCCTCCTTGGCTTGCTCGGCTCCTGTTTCGTCTTTCTTTCTTCTCTTCTCTTCCTGCTGCTCCAGCTTCTTCAGGATCGCATTGAGCACATTTTCACCGCATTCTTGCTGAATGTCGTCCATCGAGAGAATCTTTCGGATGCGTTGTGCCTTCGTGGTGTTCTTCGGCATGCGGGTCCCCCGTGAATCCATGAAGTCCATCAAGTTCTTGACGGTCAGCTTCAGGATGTCTCCGCTTGTCACCAACCAGCCCATCAATGACAAATCTTTCATGCCCCGTCGCAGGATGAGGCTGGTACCACACTTGTCGGACAACGAAGGCTCAGCCAGGTGAATGCTGTAATCAAAGAATCGCACCTGCAAGACCCGCTACTAGCTGACTCGCTAGCTAGAAGCAACGAAACGACATGCAATACCCTTGGCAATCAACACTTCGGAATCCGTGAGCTGCCTCATCAGGCCTCAAGAGCAGCTTCTGCACGAAATTCCTGCAACCAGGTTTGCAAGGGATTAGACCTCGCATGAAATAACGAAGCTTTTAACTTGTAGCGGAACCCCGCCTCCCAACATCCAAAGTCAATGCATGGGTGCTCTGATTCATGGATAGGGGATCAGCCATCACAGCGGCGTCCAGCGGGATGTTGGTCTCATCCACTTCCCTCGCAGGCAAGGGGCCTTTGAAGGAAAACGGCAGCTCCTTCAGCTTCAGGGCCTCAGAATATCACCCTGCTTCAAAACTTGGGTCAAGGGCACACAAACACCCCATGCGTTCACGGTTTAAGGCGGTTGGAGGATCACAATTCAAAAGCCGAGCTGCGTTCAGGATCCCCGGTGTTCGACCGCAGGACAGAAAAAAGGTTCCCTCGAATCGAAAAAGCATCTTTGCAAAGATCACCTCTGGCATCCAGAAGAATTGCATTTCCTCGATCGGATCTCGCTCCATCCTTGACGATATCAGCTGTTATTGAGAAACTGTTGTCTTCAAATTGTGCCGGCGCTTCTTTCAATCTCTCTTTTTGTATTTGTCGTCACTCACTGTCACTCACTCACTCGCTAGATCGCTCGCTCGCTCCCTCCTCCCTCGGTCGCTCACACACTCACTCACTCACTCGCCCACTATCTCACCCGCTCTCTCCCTGACACACAGACTCAAACACACACACAAACACACTGGCTCCCCCTCCTGTGCCTCTGTCTGTCTGTCTGTCTGTCTGCTGCTGCTCTGAGTCTGTGCGTTCCTGGCAAGAAGCGAATCTGCAAGCATCAGCCCGGCCATGTAGTTCAGCGAATGATGGCAGTGATGAAAAGCCGAGGTAGAGGGGAATGGCTTGCTGATGTTGTCGTAGGACAGATTGTGGCCTTGCAATCGACTGGCCAAACACGATTGTGACCACACTTCCCAAGCAAAACAAACAGAGAGAGCACCAACCCTGCCGAGAGAGACTTGCTGAAGGACCATGTGATCTGTGAAAGAAAGTTGCAGTTGTGTCGCATGGTGGGGCTGACGTAGGATTGAAGATCTTCGTCTTGAGTGCTGAAATTTGGGATCCAGACCAATCCTCCTTCTCGAGTGACAAAGCCTGCGGGCTGTCGTCGCCGATGCACAAACGACGGTGGAGGCCCCTGATCGCCACAGCCATCAGGTTCGGAAGAGAGCCCACATCACTCTGGCCACTCCGCTTCACAGCTGCTGTCATCTCCTTGAACAAGGATTCGATATTCGATGACCATGCGAACTCCGGGAACCAAGCCAAAGTGAGGCTGAGGGCTTCTGGGTGGACTGTCCAAGCGTGTTTCTCCCACACAGCCATCACTTCCCGAAAGCAGTGGTAAGTCACGTACCCTGCAGTGCTCGTGCAGCTCACAAGCCGAAGCGGGATTGCCTTCCAGCCGCAGCACCAGTTCCCATTCGGACTTCATCTGGCTCAGGACGAGCTTCTTAGTTTGCTCACTGTTTTCATCTGATTGCGGTGAAATCAAGGCAGCGGCCTTCGACGGTGAGCTGCGAAGATATCGAAAGTGTTCAAGAAGCTCCTGCGTTGTAGCCAAGAACATCCCCAATGCTTCTGACAGCACCGTCTCGTCTGTAGAGCTCCGGCGAAACTTGACTTTCAACTCCTCGCGGTAAGATGGGTGCAACAGCTTGAGACTGTCAATTTGTGATGCTCAGAATGCTCGGCCCGTGATGCTTTTAATTCTCGCTAGTAGATTCCCCGATGATGATCGTGATGCCCAGTTTCTCGTAGAATCGTGCTTTTGTCGAGCGGATGAATGGAAATCGGGATTTCGAACCCTAAGTTCCAGTTGTCTGCACAACTGAGTCATTGAGGACCAACAGCCGGCCCAACAGCAGCAATCAGTCGTGTGCACATATCGGCCAGTGGTTTCGGCGTCGAATGCTAGCTACAGCTGTAATTATTGTAATTCCTCGAAGACTACTAGTTAGCTGACCATTGATTCTTGATGCCAAAGCTCAGACCGATGAGCCCTGAGATTTACACTTGGTTGCACTTGTGCTCAGTTTCGGGTCCACGAATAGGCTATGTAGCGGGCTAAGGGGTTGGAGTCTTCATTATCTATCCTGCCGGAGTGCAGGACTGCAGTGCAGCGGAGTCAAAAGCTAGGCTAGACTCAGACACTTCACAGCTATGTCAGAAGAAAGATTCATTAAATCATTAGATGCTGGCCTGCCCATTCATGGCCACGTCCGGCGGCATGTCGAACACCTTCGAGGAGAGGCACTCTGTCGCGAGGGCCGAGATCTTGTTCTCGAGGTCGCTGGTGTTGGCTTGCAACGTGAACTTGTGCAGGGCCATCTTTTTGCTTTGCTCTCTTTGCTTAGTTGCAGACAGAAGATGCAACTACAGCTGTGGTTCCGTTCGGCAGCCTGCGTACACCAATCTTGCTGCAGCTGAAGCACAAGCTCCAAGCAGATATCCTTGAAAGGAGTGACCACTTTGCGGGCGAAGCGGAAGATCCCAAAAAGCTCCTCGTCCATGAGAGCCTGTCCAGAGTGCAGAATAAGCAGGTTCTGGGTCGGGCTTCTTGTGATTTGTTGCGAGCAACAGGCTAGGCAGGCCTTGACACACTTTTGCACGGTTTTGTCTTGACTGGATTCACCTTTCTGCTGGATGGCGTCGAGGCTCAGCGGATTCTTGCCCACCTGTTGCATGAGCTTGCGTATGTCTGTGTGGTGTTCAAGATTGACTGTGTCGGAGCACACGTGCTTGTGAAACCGTGTTTGTGTGCGTGAGAGAGAGAGAGAGAGAGAGAGAGCCTGAGCTAGCGAGAGAGAGAGAGAGAGAGAGAGAGAGAGAGAGAGAGAGAGAGAGAGAGAGAGAGAGAGAGAGAGAGAGAGAGAGAGAGAGAGAGAGAGAGAGGGTGAGAGAGAGAGAGAGAGAGAGAGAGAGAGAGAGAGAGAGAGAGAGAGAGAGAGAGAGAGAGAGAGAGAGAGAGAGAGAGAGAGAGAGAGAGAGAGAGAGAGAGAGAGAGAGAGAGAGAGAGAGAGAGAGAGAGAGAGTGTGTGTGTGTGTGTGTGTGTTTGCGGCGGCGTGGGTGCAGGTGTGAGGGTGGGAGTGTGTGTGTGTGTGTGTGTGTGTGTGTGTGTTTGTGCGTGCGTGTGTGTGTGTGTTTTTGTGTGTGTGTATAGTGTGTGCGTGTGCTTCTGTGTGTGTGTGTGTGTGTGTGTGTGTGTGTGTGTGTGTGTGTGTGTGTGTGTGTGTGTGTGTGTGTGTGTGTGTGTGTGTGTGTGTGTGTGTGTGTGTGTGTGTGTGTGTGTGTGTGTGTGTGTGTGTGTGTGTGTGTGTGTGTGTGTGCGTGGCGGGCGGGTGGGGTGCATGCGGGGGTCTGTGTGCGTGGTGCATATGCGTGTCTGTGTGTTTCTGGGAGATTAATTACAGAGCACGGAGCTTGGCAGCAGCAGCAAAACTGTAGCTACCAAACCCGTCCTCAAGGGAGCTCCAGAGGATCAACAGCAATGTACTCGACATCTGGAAAGTAGCAGAAGTGTGTGCCCACGAGCACCAGCGGGACCACGAGAACGACTCGCTGTTGTACCTAGACTGCTAAATATAGGGCACGACATGAACCATCAACTCCTGCATCCCAGCGGCTTTATGGTCTTGCCAAGGATTTCGACCGTCCTCTCGAAGTTCAGCTTGGCATCGGAGGTGTAGGGCAGGCTGTTCCTCGGATGGATCATCATTGTCAATTGGGGCTCGTACAAGCGATTCAGAGTTGAGAAATGCGATGACGGATCAGGCAGCTTAGTCTCTCCCTGAGGATGTCCCTGCTGAAGAGCTCCATTAAGAAATCATCTTGCTGAGCCTTAGTCGTAATCCATCCGACATCATAACGGTTCCAGCAACTTGTAAAGCACAACCATGGTATCAAGTTTTCGGTTGAGTCACAGCTTCCAAGTACCTTTCTCCGGCCTCCTTCAGTGTGGAGGCAAAGTTGCTTGTCCCCCAAGGAGACTTCTTGGCTCTGAAGAGCCAACCGCTCAAGAGAGTCATTCCTGATTTTGGGGACACCAGCTTGAATTGAATGTGCAGAAACAGAACAACACAACAAAACAAGGCTCAAGGCAACGGGCAGATTTCCAGGGCCGAGGATCTCTTGATCACCGGGCTGCACGACGTGACACGTCCCATATGGTTGTTAATCTTGTGCCTCAGACATGAAGATCTTCAAGGGTCACACGAAGCACCACAGAATGAGCTGATTACATTCTCGCCGAGCTACAACTCATCGCGTATGAGGTTCACAGATCCGCCGCAGTGGCACATGTATTCATACGTCGCGTAAAGTGCACTCCCTTGGTCGGGGCACAGGACTAGTCGCAATCCTTCGGCCACGGTGTCCCAACGGGCGTCGCCCGTCGACTTGTTGATCACGTAGCCATACAGCATATCACCGACACAGTGCAGTCGGCGCTCTTCGCTGTCAGCATCTATGGGGGCACAACGGGAGCTTGGAAACACCTCGGCCAAATCGAGGCCGATGTGCGACAACACATTGGCCACTGATTTCAGCTCCTGCTTCGCAGCCAGCCGATCTTCCCTGAGGGAGCTGAGTGCCTTCGGCCTGAGTCACCATGGTGAGTTATCCGTGATTTCGGAATTTCGTGCTAAGGGCAAGAAATACATTCAATCGTGCATAAGTATAGGTTAGGGACAGCTTCTTTCTTTCTTGTTTGGTTGTGTACTCGGCAAGCATTGCTTTCGTGTGGCTCTCGGCCACCAAGCTTGCTGCTCCCAGCTTCTGCGATGCCGTAGCAGTACTGGGCAGCAATGTCGACAGTCGCTGCAAAGTTCCCACACACAGGCAATCCGGAAGCCCGAACACTGGAAGCCACACCTTAGTCTCCCCGTGAACACAATATGTAGTCCCAATGCAAGCTGGAGGGCCACCCCGATTTGCAGCCTAGGCTCATCGTGCTTCGCTTTGGGGCTAGCGTCGCATATCAATGCGATGGACTTGTGCTGCAGGTCCGCGAGAACCTGGATGCAAACAGAAGCGAGGGTTGCGGGCTTGTTGGAAGCTTCGGTTTCGGTAACCTTCTCCGTCTTGTGCTGTATCTTGACAAGATAGCGGTGCACGAAGTCGGCCGTCGTCCTGATATCATGTGTTGCACACGGAGGATTTTGATGCTAGTTGCGGTCATTTCAACAGGTTCATAAGATTATTCAGTCCTGTTGTAATGCGTGGGGCATAGAGCATCGAGCCCGACCTCCTTCAAACTTGCGTCTGCCTGGCTGCTGCAGAAGCCACCACCACGTGACAAGAAGCGGGCTATTGCCAGCTCCGACTTCGGCTTGCTTTCCAGCTTCAGGCGTCTGCCATCCCTGGTCGCAATGGAACACCAGCTTTCAGCCAAAGCCAAGAGCCCTCCCACTCCCCCACCCGCCCCCCGCCCAGAAGAATTGCAGCTCAGGAGCTTGGTCGCCGGATGGAATGCGTGTTCTGCGGAGAGGGGCGGCAGCACATTGGTTGTCAATTTCTCCACCGAAAGCTCAGCAGCTTGACTCAAGAGATGTATCGCCCGTCGTTGCAGTCGACCACATGTGTGCTTCTCCTGGACTGCAAGCTGCAGGAGTCGGTTTTGGGATTTAGTATTAGGACTGCTGTCGCTGCCAAGTGGCATCGAAAGAATCCGCGTGGGGCAGCCGAAGCAGGAACCACACGACCAGGGGCAGGCGAAGGCCTAGGATTTGGGGGTTCCGGGGTTTGGGTTGTTCTGTGGCTTAGAATTAGAGAGGACAGTTTCACAACGGGCAGGCCTGTGTCCACTGACTGCTCTTCCTTCGAGAGGATCTTGCACTGCTGCCACCTTTGCGGGATTTCTGCGTTGTTGTTGATGTTCAGGGCATGATAGCAGACCCCAGTCAGTACAAAATGTCCTTTCGGGCCTCTGCGTGAGATTCCCATACTCCAAGAAATCATTCCAGGCGGCCAGAGACACATAGCCATTCTGGACTGGAAGCAAACCTGAGATAAAACCCGAGTACAGATGTCGCGTCAGAAACCAGCGACAGCAGCAGCAGCAGCAGCATCTTGAGAATCTAAGGTGCTAGGAACTTTAGCCCGGCGACATGCTTCGTTCTTGGCGAGCAAAGCTAGTTCCAGGCTTCCCACAACAGTGGTTCCCAAGATGACATCCAAGGTCTTCAAGGCAGCTGTTTGTATCTCTGGCTTGCAGCCTCGGCCCTGCAAGACGTACGAGGCCTGTTTCGAGACTGCAAATCAGTTCAACATACTTCTTTCGGGACGACAAGTCAGCACGAAGATCTTGCAGACAAGTCACGAGGAAAATCGCCCCCGGAAAGGTAACCCCGTCGAAGGGCAGGCGGATGCGATCAGGGCTTTTGTTGGAGTTCTGCCCCCGATATGAAGTTTTCCTTATGCAGTGGACGTTGATGAAGTCAACTTTCCAAGCCTCAGCAATATCCATCGCGAGTCCCTCTTGCCTTAGATCAGAGAATGTGGCTAGAGTTGGGACAGTAAGGGTTTCGGGTAGGGAGCAAGCAGAACCTAGGCCAAGATCGATTGCAGACTGGACACAGTTTGGAGAAGCAGTTGTGGAAAAATTGAGATCGCTTGGTCAGCGACCACAGCTCTTCTGCTCGGAAGAGCACTCTGTAACCCTGGACGTGCTGATCCACCACCTTTTGCACGTGGGTTCCAGCATGATTCTTTCTGATTCATTAAATTGACATTGAATGAAACATGCTTCGTTGCAATGCGAAAACCCAGCTTGCCCAACGTCTGTGCCTTGTGGAGCTGCAGCACTCCCTTCACGGCTTTGTTGCAGGACAAGTAGACGGTCTCGTACTTGCTGTAGTCTTGCCCAGGACTACAACTGCTATCCGAAGCCGCTGCCTCCGCCTGGGCGCCGTCTAGGCTTTCTTCAGCGGGAGCAGCACGGCCGAAGAGTCTTGGACGAAATCTGAGGCCGAGAGAAGTTGCCGTTGCACGAAGGCTGTGCAATGCATCCTGCCAGACAGCACACTAATGTCGCAGCACAACAGAGGCCAGCCTTGACAAGTCTTAAGATGTAAAGCATGATGCTGTATCTAAGCGGGGGCCTCCCAAGCTTCTTGCGTCACATCCAACATACCGATGGGCCTGCCGTTCTGGAAGCAGGTGTCGACATATTCTATTTTTTGAGGATGTTCTTCAGCAGCTCATCTCTCTCTGTTGTATCCACAAGCCTTAGATTTGGCTTTAGGCTAACTTGGCCACACTGAGTGAGCACGGTCACAATCGAGCGAGCACGTTGCAATCGAGCGAGCACGTTCGGGCCCGGGGACCCGGAGAACTGCGGCCAAGGATCTCTCGCAGCTTCTGTAGCCGCCCTTCTAGCCAAGGGCGGGCTGCCATGGTCGCCTTGGATGCTCGCTCGCGGCGTCGGTGCTGGCTTGTTCTGCGGGTTGCGACACTGGGTGACAGCAAAAGTCGAGCGAGCACGCATTCCAGCAAACGGCTGGCAAACGAGCGAGCATGCACGATTCCCATGTGTTTGTCCATTTAACCGCGGTTTGGGCCGTCTAACAGAAATGCATGCTCGCTCGCATTTTGGTGCCCGCCAGGTGCGTGCACTGGGCAAAAGAATCGCGTTAGACGAGCACGGTGGGTTTCAGCGAGCACGTAGGCTCTGAGCGGGCACGTTGTGCTCGAGCGAGCACGTTCGGGTCCAGCGAGCACCCAGCAGCACGACCCAGCACCATCACTTTTACAAAAAGGACTAGATTATGCAAAAGACATCGACTTTACCTTCTAATCTCTCTTCCAGGAATCCGGCCGAATCCCCGGCCCGGCCCGCCCGGCCCCGTCCCCACCCTCCCACCCCCACTCTGTACTCCCAGCCCCCTCAAGGCCCCGGCTACGAATCCCCACCCCGGCTCCCCCCCAGCCCTTTCCCCTTGTGCAACTGAGGAGCAGCAGGGCCAGCTGGGCACCAAAGGCGAAACCACGGCAGCAAAAGCGATTTGGAAGGGCTCCGTTAGTAGGGTTTCGGGACAATGCCGGGCAGTTTCATTTACTGGGGGCTTTTCTAGTCTAAGATTGCGGGTCCAGCTTGCATTGTTTCAGGAGGCTGGGTCACTTCGTGCCAAGCTGAGGCTTGGGTTTGCGTGTAAGTTGGTTGAAAGGCTCAGGCGTGTTTCGGGAACGTACGGTCTAGTCCAGGACTAAATATTGGTTTATTATACATTGCTAGCCTAGGCCGAGCTGAACGTATTCTAGCAGCACAGCAGAAGCTCCACAGCGAAATCAGGAGCTTTCTTCCTATTAGCCTATTAATAATTTAGTCAGTGCTCAACCACCTAATTTAAGCTGGGGCTGAGGGTTTAGGCGGTCTAGGGATTCACAAGGGCCCTTCCTTCGGTCTATTTAATTTAATCATCTAATTCAGACTACAGTAAGTAAGGCATGAGCTTAGAAACGTAGACATAGAGTCGGCGTGTAGGTATGCCAGAACAGTTTAAGTAAGGAAGGATCAATACATGCAACTGAGGCACCTAATTGCATGCATTTATGTTCCTCCTAAGGTCCTATGTATGCATATATATTTATATATGTAGGTAACGTGTGTTTCTGCGTTTGTATGTAGGTAGATATGAGTGTATGTGTGTGTGTGCATCTTTTTATATGTAGCACATGTCATGTGTATAGCTTGTCTTCATGTACACATACATCTCATCAGGAGCCGTGACCTCGCAACAAATAAGAAGGGTTCAATCTCAGCAAGAATGTAGCACACGAAGCAAGCTTCTGACTTTCCGACAGCAAGGAACAAAACTCCCAGACCCGTGTTTTTGCAGCACCCCGTTGCAATCACTGATCAAACAGTCTCGGAGCCTGCAAGGCGGATGCCAAGATGGCAAAACGTCTGTCTAGATGATCCTCGGTGCTTTCCCCTGTAAACAGCAGCCCTGAACCTTAACCTGGCCCTGGCTTTCAAAACCCGCAGAATTCATCCATCACACCGGGAATCGGCCACTCAGGTGGTTGGCTTCGCAGCAGCTGTGCGGCGGCCCGGTGTCGACAACGGTTCCGGTTCCTCGGAGCTGGTACAGGCTGCAAGCTTTCGAGACAGTTTCGGGGTGAAGGCACAACGAATGCTGCCGGCATGCGGAAGCACGGGTAATCACACCGGGCAGTTTCTCGGCCCAGGAATCAAAGAGCTTTCGGGCCCTCAAAGACATCTTTGCAAAGTGGGGCTTGCCCACTCCCAGGTGGTTCGAAAGGCAACCTCCGAAAGGCAACCTACGTCCCTACAAAGAAGCAACAAGAACGGCTTCACATGTCAAGCTTACGTAGCCCGCCTTCGAGCCCGAGTTCGAAATGATTCATCTCGAGCAAGCCCTCCTTCTCCAGGCAGGCAACCCAATATCCAACATCGGCCCTTAAATTCAGTATCATTCGGATGAGGCAGAAACGGGCCAACTCACTGTGATTCACAAACCACACGGCAGCCGAGACACTGGGAGAGATCCGTGGGCAAAGTGTCCAGGACCTCACGGCTAATCTTCTCAAGGCTGGCCTGCATTTTGGCCGGGAGCTTCGGCAAGGCGCTCTCCCCGGAACCCTTAGGCACGGCGAAGTCCCCCTTGAAAACGTCCTCGTCGTCCGACGGCTCCCCATCCGGCTCCCCATCCGGCTCCCCCTCGGAGCTGGCATACGGTGCAGCCTCTGGGCTGGCTTCCTCCCTGTCTTTCTCATTCTCAGAATGATCAGGGTCAGCTTCCTCCTGCTTGTCTTTGTGCCCGGTGCCACGAACAGGCTTGGGGTTCTTGCGGTCCGTCTGCTTCATGTGGTTCTTCAGGTCCACCGAGGCTGCCTGTGCGGCAGACATAGAATTGAATGCTAAAGTCCATTAATCTCAGAAACAGCAACAGACCTGTAACCCCAACAGGACAAGCACACCTCGCGGGCATCCTTCATGATAGTGTCCAGTGCCTTCATCCAGGCAGCTTTGCCCCCATCACACTTCCTCAGATAACTCTTGTGTAAAAGCAGTGCATGCTTTACTTGATTGAGCTATTTCTTACTGAGGCTCTTCATCTGCCTCTTGCACAAGTTGCGGAGCACGGCCGAGCAATCGAAGAGGGTCTTGGCGGCACAAAGCCGCACGGAGGTTGCCGGGCGGCCGGTAACTGCAGCAAGGCTGTTAGGACTTAGGAGACCGAAGGTAGGGGTCGCAGCAGCTAGGTGATTCTGCTGTTTGTTTGTCGTTGTCGTGTCTGCCCTCACAGGCAACATGTGTATGGTCCTTGAGGCTCGAGGCCAGTGAAATAGACTAGCAGCACCCTTCTGAGCTACTCCTGGCCTAGCTGCACATTATACTAACGATACAATGAACCACCTATTCCGACAAAGTCCAATAGAGTGTTTGCGAACATTTCACGACACAACACAACACTCCCTGCCACCCCTCTGCCATCGAAAAGACGTGAAGGTTTGCAGCCCGTGCTAAGTCATCCAACGACAGATATGCGAGCCAAGGCACGATGGTGGGCCAAATCGGCCATTCTGCGCTTCCACATCGTGCCGGCGGCTTTCATCTGGGAATGCAGAAGCTGGGCTTATCGTAGCGAGGTTCAATATAGTCCTGAATAGTACAACAGACTTGAATCGAAAGGAATGCTGTGTTTTCCGGGCTCACTTGGGGCTGGGGCTGTCTTGACTTGTACAGGAAGGGCTCTTGCGGGATACTTACATGCTGTGTTACAGAAAGAACCATCAGTGTAAGCTAAGTATCAAACCCAAACACCTACCAACCAGCACCTTACCTCGTAGAACCCTAATGTCCCCACCGCGACCCTTGATGGCCTAGCACCTAGAACATGTTCTAGCGAGTGCCTACCACCAGGATAATTTCGAGAACAAAAGAACCAGCCTGTTTGGGCAATTACGATCGCACTTTTAATTCCCGACTACCCCAAACAATGCACCTGAAAAACGGCGTCCGTGTGGTCTTTCTTGGCCCTGTTCTTCTTCGCCGTCAAAGCTTTGTCTCGCAACAACGACTCCTGAGGATTGCAGGGGCAATTGAATCAGGGAAGTAAAAGTTGTCGGCCCAAATGAACCTAAAAGCCTTCAGATAAGACTCGAGTTCTCCACCCATTTCGAAGACATCATTGGCTATGACCAGCGGGGTTACCGAAGACAGCACCAAGCCCAGCGGCCTAGGTTCCAGCTCCGACAACGTGGCAATCTCCATGCTGCGGGTCATCTCCTTCTTCGACAAGCCGAAGGTCGCGGAGGAGTCCTCGAAACCATCCACAGAGGGCTGTGAAGGGCAGCTGGCCTCCGACGAAGACGAGTCTTTGGAGCTGCCTCGGATTTAGGTCATAGCACGAGTCCTCAACATAAGCCATTGAATAGGAGTGCAACACTGATGCAGTGAGTTGCTGGACTTCTTGCTCTTCTTTTTGCCCTTCTTCTTGTCCTTCTTCTTCTCGGTTTTTTTCTTCTTCTCCTTGTCACCAGCATCCAGTCCTTGGGTGCAGCAGATAGCAGTGTGGCTGTGTGGATAACTACAGATGTACCTGCCTTACTGTAGCACATGCAAAGACCATGCGGAAATTTCGCAAGCAAGGGTGGGTAGGTGCGTGGACGGGTGCATGGGCAGAAGCAGGGGCGGGCGTGGGTGGGCGGGCAGGCGAATGCCTGGGTGGCCGGGTGGGTATGGGTGAGAGAGGAAAATGGGTCAGAGCGAGTGGTAGTTTCTGCATGAGAGGCAGCGAGAGTTAGTGAGAGGATGAGAATGTGTGAGAGTGAGTGAGGCTGTGTGACACTGAGTGAGAGCGAGCGAGAACGAATCAGAGAGTGAATGAGAAGCAGAAGGAGTGACCGTGACAGTGAGAGGTGAGAGTGCGAGTGAGTGTGAATGAGCGAGGGCGAAGGGAGTGAGTCAGAGTGAGTGAGAGCGAGTGGGATTGAATGCGTGAGAGTGAGTGAAATTGGGTGGGGGGTATTTGAGAATTCGTGAGAGTGAGGGAGAATGAATGAGAACAAGTCACGTTGAGAATGCCTGAGACAGAGTGAAAATGCGTGACCAGTGAATGAGAACGACTGAAGGCAGAGAAAGAGAGTGTGTGAGAGTAAAACAGAGCAAGAGTCTGAGGAACATAAAGGGAGGCCACGGATAGATAGATAGATAAGACAGATAGATCGATATGTGTATCGGTGTGTGTGTGTGTGTGTGTGTGCGGGCCGCCACGAATAATATGAGATCTCTGCACTTCCCACAGTCAGCGAAAACAAGGATTGTAGCCCCAGAAGACAACCCAACGTGACACCGAGATTCCGAAAGCTTCGTCCAAACTCCGCTTGGCCGTATCCAGGAGGAAGCTTCGTGGATTGGGTTGCGGCGTCTCTGCCTCCACGGATGCCAAGCTCTTCGTAGAGAGAGCCCTGCCCGCATAGTTGGTCAGGTGTTGATTTGGGTGATGGATAGGGAGCTAATCCAGAGTGTGGCTCGCGGCTTGATGCAACGGATCCTGTACTACAACTATAATAATATTTCTGACATCCAGGAATTCCTAGGCCAAAAGCCCCAGAGCATAGAGTAGCCTTGGGTCAATTCGCGATAAATAATATACCACCTAGTCACAGCCGAACTGACTCTGACAGAGAAATAATCAATATAGACTAAAGTCGTAAAACTAGGAGACTCAAGTTGTACAGCTCGGTAATTGGGTTCAGGGCTGGGGCTTTTATAATTTTAATGGCTTCGTACCACTCAGCAAAGTCAGGTGGCCCTGGTGCAGAAAAACCGCCAATGCATGCCAGCATCCCCGAAAACCCAGGGTTGCTAATAAAGCTGCTGTGTTTCCAATGACCTCTGAAACCTGGGCCCCATGAATGCAAGCTTTGCAATTGCAATGAAGACCTCTGGTTCGGAGAGACTGCGAGTTTTCCGCCGGGTTTCGCTGATTCACTTTGGGTGTTCAGGAACTCAACAGGTCCTACCTCCGCCCGAAAGAGCAACCCAGTTTATTTATTTCAAACCAACCTCCCGGTTTCCAAAGGCTCGGGTCCCCAAAACACTCGGCGTGAGAGCCCCAACCAACGGAAGCAGCCGTCCTCCTCAGGTTTTTGGCAGGGTCCGCCTTCTTCATCGCCGGCAGCTCGCAAGCACGGGGGCAGCCAAGGATCTAAATAAGCGGGGCCACCCTCTTGTGAGAGAAGGCAAACAGCATACATATCGCAGGTAACAACACGGCTCCAGTCTGTTGCACCCAAACTCAAGGCAGCACGAGCTATCGACTTCCTGTTTTGCCCGTCTAAGGACCTCGCTCGCAGCCACTGCGGATGAGGGCTTTGCCGTGAAGTATAAGACTTTAAGACTCTAGTTTATGAATGTCAGTGGAGTTTTCCACATCAAGCAGAAACCCTGTACTGCAGTACTCTAGTAGTTAGTCTATAGCACTCACCCATCCACGAGCCCGACCCCTGTGCATCGAATTTGTTATGTGCACTCCCGGTGCTTTCAGCGGCTACTGTGTAAGGTTGGTGGGCTTATTGTTGTTGTCGTTGAGGTATCACAAATCTTACAAGGTAGAACTAATTACTGGGAGGGGAAAGCAGTATAAAATTTGCCATGAACCAATGCACGAACCGTCCAGCACACTTGCAGCCAGGAGCTCTTGCTGTAAACCAAGTTGCCAACGATCATATGCCACATCTCCAATTGATAGAATCGATAGACTGTATCATCCGTTGATTGATTTGGCTGCAAATGGCAAAGACCACGGGCATACCAATCATGGTGTGCCTGGGACATCGAAGCGTTGGCAACGGGCTCAAAAGTCTCTCAGGTGTTGAGGCTTTGGGTGTGCAAGCGGGACAGCCACTTGACTTAGCTCCACAACCAGTGCACAATGATAGAACCATTGAGTCAAGGCACGAAGCTCATTTCCTCCCATAGGCGATTTGGTATCGGGCAGCATAAATCAAGATTGTCCTGAATCAATTATTATGATGGTAATGTGTTCCTAGACTGCACCCTAACAACCACAGCAAGCGGCCACAGCGGGTGGAGTGTGGGTGCAGTAGACCCATGATGTGCACACATACACACACACACATGGCGATGACACGGTGCACAACGGCAGCCATGGAAACTGTTGCTTGAGACATTCCCAACCAAGACTCGAGTCCGGCTTCACATCAAGCCGTTGCATTGGCCAGCGGCTAGCAACTAGAGCATCTCCCACTCCTGATCAAAACGTGAAAGAGCGGATCCCCGCACACAACCGATGATCGAAACCACAAACCACAATTCAGCCAAACTCGAAAGGTCGGGGCTCCCCGTCGGCAGTCATCATCAAAGGTCCGGGCCCAACCTCGGCCAGGCAATTTGACTCCCACACAAGGAACACACACATACACACGATAACCTAAGTTTTCTTTGAACTAATGAATGAAGCTGCCATGGTACCGGTGCTGCAGTCGGCCGTGTGATCTTCACATCGCGGTTCTGCAGGGTTTGGATTAATTCAATCGTAGCACAAGCGAAACATCAAGTGGAAGGACTCGAGCCTGGCCTCGAATCGCAGCACGACCACCCGCCTCCGCTTGGCGAGCCTGCCCGGCCGTGGGCCGGAAATCAGCACCTCGTCCAGATCCTGGCCACAAACAATTAATAATCATGGCCGGGGCGAAATCAACACAATGCGGATGCCCGTCCTGGTCCACCAGGTTCTTGCAAACCCGATCAAGAAGTTCCGCCATGTCGCGAGTGGCCAAATCGTTCCGCCGGTGCCGCAAAAGGATAAGATCTGTCACCTCAAAAAGCGGCCGAAGCTGAGCACTCTTCTAATGTACCACAACCTTGCATAATTGCGGGTCAAGTGGCGGCGTAAATGTACGACCCCGTTTGCCCGCGGACCAAGCAAATATCCGGCACGTCGGGGTTCAGCATGCGAAACCTAAGAGATTGCCCGGGTACACGAGCCGCAATGCAGAATCGAGAGAAATCAAAACGCCCTGTCTAAATTCATATCCATAACGAGCGGCATCGGCCTCAGACGGGCCGACATGTACTTCAAGCAGCGGATCAGAAACTTGTCGTTGCCAAACAGCGCAATTGGTGACCTCGAACAATCAACAACAATAACAACAACCACTGACCGCCCCAATGCACAATCTCAACCGAGCACAAGCCGACCACAATGCACCAAGAGGCTGTCCCAGCTGTCCCTGGGCACCAAAGCAGGACATTGCAAAGCTTTCCTGGACCACCGTGAGCTCAGCGAAAACCTCCTGTGCTCATAGAAAACCACAAAAATGGAACTGTGACATCTGAAGCAAACCGGCTTAGACCCTCTCCTGCCACATCTTTTGGTGCTTCTTGAAGGCTCCGAGGAATTCATATGGCATCTGCACCACAATCCGAACATCTATGTTTTCGCACAGAATAATCAGGCCAACCACGAAATCCTGAGCCCAGCAAGACACAACTCCTCTCCCCACGATTTCCGATCAGTGAAAGAAAGCATGAACCCGACTGCCGCGTAAAATAAATGATAGTAAGTCTCCACCACTTTGGAGACATGGTGCCTGGCCTCCTCCCAAGCAAACGGCCTCAGAGAGAACAGCCGAAATCGCAATGATGCCCCAAGCACGACAACATTACTGCAGCGAGGCACATGATATAGCATACCCCACCGGGATACAATCTCGAGCACATCTGCATGCCTCAGATGAAACTATGAAAGCAACTACCCACTACCCTTGGCCACTAGTACCCGCGGTGATCAAATGCAATGCAGCGACAAAGAGCTTGGCCATCTTCAAGAATGATGCTCTCATTCTCCAAACCGATGTGGCTCCATACATGAGCAGCCCGCAGCCCCTCCTCAGACGAGTAAATAACATGGGCAAAAGCAACAGTGGCATGTCACATGTCCTATCCACAATCGCAAATCCTGAGCATGGCACTTCTGTGCAGCCCCGGCAAATAGCTGAAGACCCGATTTCAAGGATGTCGACGAATCTCTGCCGCACAAACACAGGGCTGTTGGGAGATTTATACCCATCGTCAAATATCCACGGGGCGGTCTGCTTCACGCGAGAAAACCAAGAATCATGGCTGGCGCCGGCTGACATTGTCCAAATCTTGCTTGAAACTATGTGCATGTAGCCTCCTTTGCACATGTTCCTCCACGATCATGTTATGTCTCTCTGCTTGAATCGACAATCGAGCGAGCACGGTCTTTTGTTAGAAGCACGCTGGTTTAGCAAGCATGCAAAACGAAAGCTCTGATTTTTGGTTCACAAGGACTTATAAGTGAAGCTAAACCCTGAACAAAGGGCATAAGGCCCCACTCTAGGTCCTAGAAGGGGTTCGAAGTCGAGAAATTAGAGAAAGCGGCCTGCAGTATCAGACCTGGGGGCAAGCTGGGCAAAGTGCAGCTTTTGTGCTACTAATGTAGGAAACTGATTAAGAAACCTTGGGCCTTTCTTAGGGTTCTACAAGGTTTCCTTTAAAGGGTACTACGAGGCTACTATGAGGGGTTTGGGGGTTTCGTGTAGGAACCTGATTAAGAAACCTCGGGGGTTCCTTGTATGAATCCTACTATCTTGGGATTATAAGCACAGGGTTTTCTAATCAGGTTCCTACAATACACACAGGAAGTTACAGTTGGTCAATCCAGAACTCGCTCAACTGCAAGTAGGATTCCGGAGACATTCCCCAACAGTCAGCAGCCACTTTTCGAAAGGGTCTGCCTGGCGATGAGAAGAATGCTTCGGGCCAGGACAATAGGGTGCGAAGTGCTGAGAGAATCAAGATCCGACCACCTCGGTCAAAACGACACAAACTCCGGTTTCGGTGTATGCATGAAGAGTTACAGCATCCTTCAGGGAGGTTCAAAGGGGGAGGGTACTAGGGATGCTTAGGGAACCTGAAAGGATGTGGGGGGCATTAAGGGGAACTGTGGCTTAAAATCATACCCTCCCTCTTGAGCCTTGAGCCCCATTCTGCTTGAAAACGGAATCACACCAGTTAACTCGAAATGAAATCGTTAACTGCGAGCGAACTCCTCGGCAACAGAACCTACATGAAGACATAAAGAAGCTGGCTAATTAATCTCGTGTAACCGCAATCCAGCTATGCAACAACGGCAGCCAAACCTCGTGCTCCAGCCCGGTGTCAGAAGCCTAAACCCCTGCTGCTTCCTCATTGCTCTACAATCCAGAAACCCCAAAAGACCTAGACAATCGGTACATTAGACTACTTTTTCAGCCCTGCCGCAACCCCTAAGCCCTAACACCCCCCACGCCCTTGTTCCAGGCCTCTTCAACTCCCTTGGTGGCTGAGGGCCCTAGCAGCTCCTGCGAATAGTTCTACTGAAAATGTAGGGAGGTTTAGAGGCTTAGGGGGTTTTAAGGGTTTTAGGGGTTTTGGGGGGTTTGGGGGTTTTAGGGGCTTTAGGGGTTTTAGGGGTTTTAGGGGTTTTAGGGGTTTAGGGGTTTTAGGGGTTTAGGGGCTGAAGATCTTGGGGCTCATGGGCTGTCGGGTTATAGGGATAAGTGCTGGGGTTTTAGAGTGTTTGCAAGACTTGAATATATACAGGTACGACGTGATAACTTGATAAGCGATTCTGACAGCTAGAAGTAGTTTGTAATGATTTGTCTTGAGGTGTTGGGGTTGTAGAATGCCTTTCAGTTTCTCAGACTTGATCAGAGCATGACGAGGCTGGTACGCAATTCTGTCAGGTTGTTGCCTTCGGGAGCGGGTTTTCCAGCGTGGTTCCGGGATTGGGTTCAGGCTTCAGGCTCAGCTTGTCAGCCCTTCGGGTGTTTTGTATGGGGCAGGGGGATTAGTTTGAGGCTGGCCCTGCAGCCTAGAACCGTGGGAAGAGGAGCGTAAGACCTTCTTCAATGCAGCGGGATCAGCTGTCGGTCCGTAAGGAGAAACCGAAAGCCAGCCCCGCGTCAACTTCTCTGGGCCCCTGCAAAGCCTCTACAGATTCCCCCAAACCCAGGAAGACCCCACAAGGCCCAAGAACAGCTCGGTCCTTGGCCTCTAAGATAACCAAGGATCAAAAAGTGTATGCGTTTATCCACAATTAAAAAGAGTCTATCTGCATGGTGCCTGCAAAACCATATTCTATCTGCACGGTCCCCACTATATTTCATAGTGATCATAACCTTTGCTTTAAGGAACAAGTGCCAAACAAGTTTTTCAAGCATGGCACTCCACTTGGAGGTTCAGGGGCAGCTATAAATTTAGGGTTACAGGTCCCTTAATATGGGTTATAAGTATATCGTTACCCTTCTCACAACCCTACTGACAACTGCCCATGAACCTCCAAGCAAACACCCGGTCCTTCATGCCCGCGGACATTACCGTCGGCGTGAGCCGCAGAGGCAACGCGCCCATGTCGGGGTCCACCATTCTCGGGATGCAAGATCTTTGGGGGTATCTTAGACTGTATAATTACTGTCAATATAAAAAGGAACCCCCAAAACAGTATAGGTAATTTTTTAGGAGACTGCAGAGTTGGTCTCTTATCCCACAGGTTCAGGGTTTAGGGCTTAGGGACTTTAATAGGACCTACCCAGATGGGTCTGGGGTTTAGGGCTTTTGGGCTTTTGGGGTTCCTTCAAAGGGTACTATAAGGGTTCTATAAGGGAACTATAGGGATACTATAAGGGTGCTAGAAGGGGATGCAGGAGAATGCAGAGTTGGTGACTTACCCCATAGGTTCAGGGTTGAGGGCTTAGGGACTACAATAAAAAGCTACCAAGTAATCTCCATGGCAGTACAGCCATATAAGGACTAAGGGCATATGAATAGTAAAGACTAGCCCTATATACTATATGTATATATATATATATGTAGATATATATATATATATATATATATATACACATATAATCGGTATATATGGCCGGATTCAGGATGATAAAGGCAGCAAAGGCCTTGTAAAGGCAGGGTTTTCGGAGAAAGCCTTCCCCCATGACCTAGTGTCTGAGAGCAGGGATCCGTGACTATTGGTTTAGGGCCTGGTGTTCTTGCTTGGGCTTGGGGTTCCGAGCTTCATCGTGACAGGGTTTAGGGTTTGGGAGCCGAGCATCGTTGAACTTTTCCGCTTGGGGATGTGAAATATGGGGTTTAGGTGTTTGGGCTTTCGATGCAAGAACCCTGGCCACAAAGAGCAAAACGAGCACGCTGTCATCCCAAGCATCGTCGTCTGCAGCGCCCCCTTGTTGCTATACACCTCAGTCGAGCGGGCTAGTGAAGCTGTGAAGCCTTGATCTGAAGGATCACCCATCCTGGGATTGAAGTTTATTGGAATATGAAACGCACAAAAGCATCATATAAAGAGCCCTAAACCCTAAAACCCCCTACCCTAATCCCTACAGAAGAGGACGCTGTGGGAACCTATGGTTTTGTAGTTTTCGGTATCGGTTGCATGGTTTTCCGAAGTCTCACGGCGTTCCCTTCGGTAGCATATAATAGTTAGCTTGCAATAGACATGGAATCCGAGATTTCCCGAAAAACTTTCTAGAGGAGGTATCTTGGATCTTGGATTCCGGGGGGGGGGGGGGGCTATCCCAATCCCTAAACCTCCTCAACCCACGGTTTCAGACATCGAACGTGTCTTCGGATGGGAATACTTGGAGGATCATGGGACTTAGTAAGTAAGGTTATAAGTACCCTAATTGGGGTTATAAGTAATTATAAGTATAGTTACCCTAATTATAACCCTTGTTACTAAGTCCCATGATCCTTTAAGTAGTTGGGCTCGGGCAGCTCTGAGGCCCAAGGCTATGAGACACATGGGTGGTTGTCAAAACTATGGTCACTCTTTGGCTACCCTAAATATTAGGTGCCGTATTATAATAGGGACCCAAAAAGGAACCCTAATATTGACAACCAGACACATAGCGGGTACTGCGCCTCCCCGACCCTGTATTATTCTATATTGGGGGTCATATAGCCGTACTAGAAGTACAAACTGCTGGTAGGTCGTACCCAAGACGTAGATACTATGATTCCTATGGGGTGCTGTTTGAAGCGACATTTCGGAGTATGCGGCTGGAACTATCCCCCAGGGAACAAGGAAAGCACAGGTGCCTACAGATAAGACAAGAAGTACAGGAGCAAACATATGACTGGATAAGCATAAGTGCATGTGTGCATGTACGTATATAAAGATTTCTATACTTATTTATAGTTCATGTTGGTCTAGCGTGTCCCGGTGTCCTTTGCCTCCAAACTGCAAGTATCTACTATGTATAGGAACTGCGGAACTGCATCCACGAAGGCCAAGTCGCGGGTAATCGCCGCCAAGCAATTCCGAAGGAGGCTTTGTTCGCCAGGCTGTTGGCGATCCCTTCTCCATTCACCTTGCGAAGACTTCGTTCCGGGCTGGGAACCCGCACTGAATCTGAAGTAAAGTCTTTCGAACATGCAAGACTACGCAGTGTCTAAGGAATATTCTTGCCTAGGCTGTCCGGGAGGTTTTACTGGGGTCTGCCCCACAAGAAACACAAGGGTTTCGTGGGGTTTGCACAAGGCTTGATTTGAGGGTGTTGTGGGGTTTATTGCTATGTAACTTCCGGATGTCCGAGAAAATCTGCGGAAGTCCTATGATATCCTAAACGGTTACACCGCCAAACCTGCATTTGTTTCTAAGGCACTCTGAAGTTTAAGATTTGGTTTAACCCCTTCCAAAAAATTGCTTTCTCTACGTGAAAACGTAGCCCTGCAGCCCTAAATCCTTACCTACATGTCGGGTATCATGGGGAACTAAAGGTTAACCTCTTTGGCTATATAGGGATTATATAGGGACTATACTACCCCCAAAAGGGGTTAAAGGTTACCTACTCTACTACTAGGCTTAGATTCAACCCCCAGGTTCAATCCAAACCGACAAGCACGAGACCCCGACCCGAATGTCGGACAGCAGGCTACTCTGAATCCTTGAAGTACCCCCCCCCGTTTTTTTTGACAAGAGAAGAACATCATCCGAAAAAATCTCCCTTCCCTCAACAAAAAAACCCTTGAAAACAACAAGCAAGGCAGGAGAATCGACGCTCAGCTAAATTTCGAGTTCAAGCGGCCCTAGGTGGCTTCGAACGAACGACCGTCCTCTCGCCGTGGCCAGTCAAAACCGATGCAGTCTCTGTAGTCCTTGGGTCCGGACTCAAGGGCAGCAAAACTATACCCCCGTTGGGACCATAGCGAACAGTATGTTGAAAAGTTGGTTTTCTTTGGTTTGTATGAACAAAAGTAGAAATAATTCCTTAGGAGACTGTAGAAAAGCCTGGGCAAAGAATAAGATAGGGATCTCCCATAGAAATCTCCATCTGATGAAGCCATTTCGGTTCCTAAAAGGTAGTCTTAGGTTTAGGACGGTTTAGGGCCTCTTTGGGTCCGGTCTTAGGCTAGGGTGCTTAGAAGCGCACATAGTAGCGGACTGTAACGGGGCTACTCTGAGTGACTTTTTCCGAGTGGCTGCGTCCTACAAGGCTCTGGGAAGCTTAGTAGAAGTTTAGGGGTGCTACTAAGGGGATACGCCCAGGTTGAGGGTTTCGATAATGTAAACCTCAGGAGGGCTACGTCGCACTTATCGTCTACCCCAGCTAAAACTTAAGCCTATACGAAGAATCTAACTACTAAATCCCCTGAGCCTTGAACCCTCAACAAGCCACCAAAACCCTGCTCTCAAGTGGTCCCGCCCGAAAGCCTTAGCGCCAAGGCTCCCTGTTTTCCTGCGCCGGGTCAGACTGTGACGGGCGACGGCCACCCGAACCAGTGCCTTTCCCACGGGGATAGCGGCAGGTTTGGGTTTGGGTTCGGGCTTGGTGTTTAGGGTTTCCCTAGGAGTCTATGTAGGAACCCCTTGATGGCTTAAGAAAATTCTATGTACCGGTACATGGAGCCTGGAGCCTCAGGCCCGCAGCAAACATTCATCCTACCTTTGTCTTCATAAGCATAGAAATTCCTAACCATTTCAGGACCCCCCCCAAAGTGTGCAAATGAATGGACAAATACCTATAAAAGGCTAATGCTCTAGGTACTTTTGCGGTCCAGGTTGCCCTCATATTCACAAACATCCCCTAAACCCTAACCCTTCAAAATCCCCAAACCACCCGAGTGGCTACTCTCCTTGTCGCTCCATGCAGCTTCGACACCCTTATGCTCCGCTGAAAACGAGACTTCAATACCAAACCTACCCCAAGATCCTATTCTTTGTTAAGGGTCTCGAAAATTTTAAGATTAGGACCATGAGAACATTATGATATACTCAAAACCCTTTCCTAATTATAGCATTAAGCCCAAATCCTGAACTCTGAACCCTCAATTCAGGGGGCCGGGCTTAGACACATACAAAAATCGTCCAAGCTCGGTGATGCCTATATAAGCTGTGTGGTGAAGAGCCGAATGCACCAGATCCGTCGGATTATGTTTGGTCCAGCTTTGACATTCACTTGGCAATCACTAGAAGAAAGGCCTTAGTAATTAGAATAGTGTTTTGGGGCCCGCTATACTCTAGTTATAATAAGGGACCACCAAAATGGTATTGGTAAGTATTTAAGCCCCCATAGTAGTCTGATGGCGTCACACCAAGCCGTACTCGGACACCTTGACTACCTTGGCGTCTTGCGCAGACAGCTCTTCCTCCAGGCTCTGCCATAATCGTGTGCCATGGGAGAAGCGAAAAATATGGGTTATTTTGGGGTCCTTATAACAAGGATCCTACTATTTAGGATACTATATTAGGGTCCCCTTATTTTCGAAAACCCCCACATCACAAGCCTCTATGAAGCCCAGCGCTCTGACTGCTCTAATCCACAATTTGTCAAGATCAAATCCGAAAACCCCTGAAGCCCTGAAACGACTAAATTCCCAAACACTAAAGAACCCTTCTAGAACCGTTCTTACGAATCCTGAAAGGGGCCGAGCCTATGAAGCCCATAAAGCCCCCAAAACCCTTATGGCGCCCCTGATAGAGCCCGTAATGCCCAGTATACTATAGTTGTAATAAGGAGCCCCCACCTTAGTATAGGTAATCATTAGGGCCCCTTTCTTAAAGATCCGCCTCCTGTACCATAGTTGTAATAAGGAACCCCCATACTAGCATAGGTAGGGCCCCTATATCAAAGCCGGGCCTCCGGACTCTCAACCCTAAACCCCTAAACCCTCAACCCCTAAACCTTCAACCCCTAAATCCTCAACCCCTAAAGCCTAAACCCCTAAACCCCTAAAGCCTAAACCCCTAACCCCTAAACCCTAAACCACAAACCCCTAAAGCCTAAACCCCCCCCCGGCCTCCGGACTCTCCGGGATGCTTCCGCACTTCAACCAGTTGCCGCTGGCAGGGGCGAGCTTCGGAAGCGTGGACTCCTCCAGCATTGGCCTCGGATTAGAGACCCCAGGAACTCAGTAAGGCTCTTTAAAGAGTTCTTTACAAGGGATCTATGAGGGTTCTAGAAGGGAGGGATTATGATTACTTAGAGGCCCAGGGGACTTAGTAAGTAGGCTATAAATAGGGTTATAAGTACCCTACATGGAGTTACCCCAATTATAACCCTACTCCAGCATTGGCCTCGGATTAGAGGAGCCGTGTATGAGTTACCTGTAGCCGAAAAGACTTACATTTTTAGGGTTCCTTATCATGGTTTCTATGTAAAGTTCCTTAAAAAGGTAGAGACCCAGGGGACTTAGCAAGTAGGTTATAAATAGGATCATAAATACGCTAAATGGAGCTGCCCCAATAATAACCCTACTTGAAACCTACTTACTAAGTCTCCTGGCATTGGCCTGGGATTAGAGGAGCTTTGTAAGGGTTAGGGTTTACGGTTTACAATTAAGGTTTAAGGCTTAGGGTAATCTCGGGTTTGAGGATTTAGCTTTTAGGGTTTTGGCCTGACGTTCTGTGAGCTTCGTAAGGGTTAGGATTTAGGGTTCACTAGGATGCGCAGTAACCTACGAATAAAAAGGGCTCCCTTTGTGGTGTTAGGTGGCTTTATAAGGAACCTAGGACTGCAAAGCGGGAACGAGGGTAGAAAGGGGCATCCTAGTTTAGGAGATTATCGGAGCCTCATCGTCTTTGGGAAATTATACTTATAGGAGCCTTTAAGAGCTGGGGGTTCAGGGCTTATGGGTTTGAGGGTCTAGAGCTTAGGGTTTCATGCGTATAGGGTTTTGGGTTTAGAGGGTTATAGGAGCCATATTACTTAGACTAGGGTTCCTCTAACAAGGTTCTTCAATAGGGTGAAAGGCTCGATCATAAGGGCTGTATCGGCATATGAAGGAGCCGTAGGAGCTTTACCAGGTGCTCTGCAAAGGTCTCGATAAGGGTTAGTTTAATGATGGCTTTGCGTGTTTCGGGTAGGAGCCGCGATATTGAAGATAGGCATTGTAAATATTGCCTCTGTTTTGGATCTTCAGTCTGTTTCTGTTTGATGCGCCGATTGTTAAAGCCGAGATGCTAATTGTTTACAGTTTAAGGCCATGGACGTTTCAAGGGTTTGAGATTTAGGGTTTACATATTCAAAGTTTACTTCGGTTTAGGTGTAGGTTTTAGGGCTGAGATGTGCAAGGTTTGGGCAGGTTTAGCTAGAGTTGACAGGCTGGCTTTAAGTTTTGACATTGACTGCGACGTAGGTATAATTGTAAGCAGTGGTAGACCAGACTGTTTGACAGGGCTTGCGGGAGATAATCAGGGTACTTGCAACTCACTCACATATAAACTGCAACCTTAAACCCTAAACCCTAAACCTGAAACCCTCAACTTGAAACCCTAAACCCTTGTCCCTACACCCTCAACCCTAAGACCTAAACCCCAAACCTGAAATCCTAAACCCTCAACCCTAAACCCCGAACCTTAAGCCCTAGAACCTCTGGGAATAGAAGAACCCTCACCCCCTTGTGTGGCTCTGGAGCTGGAAACATCTCGCCGGCAGGGATGTCGAGTGGACAAGCCTCCTTTTCTGTTTAGCTACAGGGCTCGGGGTTTAGGGTTTAAGGGTTTAGGGGGGCTTTACAGTCCAGCATACTTGCAGGACCTCTAGGTGTTATAAATGCTTAGCTAGATAAGTAGATGCTACCTTCTGTAGCTAACGCTGATTTATGCGAATCAGAACCCTACAAATCCACGTTCACTTAAAACTCTAGGGAACTACAGTCTTCTTGTTTGACCCAAAGGACAAACTATGCCAGGCTTGGGGGTTTTTATCAGCCGTAGAAGCAGTGAGGATGCGGATTATGCCCGAACCACTTTGACCCCATTTGCTTAAACCCTATGGCAGGCCCTATGGTCTACGTCCCGTAAACGTGGGCGGGGGGGGGGGGGGGGCATATGTTTTCGTCGATCAAACACAAAGATCCTAACCCTGCTGAACGGCCCACTGTTGCTCAAGATACGGCCTTTTGGGGTTGGATTTATCAAGCACTAGTCGGGGGTTCATGTCTTGGGGTTTCTGATGAGCTTAACCTTCGGGTTCCATACGCAAGCCTACAGGGCTCCTTTAAGACTTTAAGGGTCTGTAGCGGTTCATTGGGTCTGAAAGGGTTTTCATGCATACAAGCCCCACATCGGCCGTCGGCCAGAAAGCTGGCATACCATAGCAACAAAAATTAAACCAACAGTTCTTAAAGCCACATGCCATACCCCTAAGTGCTCCGACATGTAACGCCCTGTCACCCGAATCAAAAACGTCAAGGAAAGCTTAACGGAGCAGACCATCTGGGGCCCTGGCAGCCTCCTTCAAAACTTAACATCAGATAGGTTTTTTTGTGATTAAATCGTCTCCCCAGACTTTCAACCCTCCCCCCACTTCCACCCTTAAACGGAACCCCTTAAACCCGTAACCCTTCACCCCTAAACCCCCTGAGCTCTAAACCCGTAATGAAACCCGACTTATCAGGCCCAGGTTCGCATCCGGCGATCGCAAGGCTTGCCTTGCCCCGAGCTGTCCCCAGAGAGCCCAAGGGGCCCCTTAATTCAGGAATATGGCTTGAATTATGTAGGGCTTCATATTAAGATTTAAGCTAAGGGGTATTGGGCTCTCTGGGCCCCTTTAAGGGTGGAAAAAAGCTGTTTAGGAATCAGAGGTCTAGGAGTGTAGGGCGTTGGGGGGGGAGGGTCCCTCTAAGATCGGGTTCTAGGGTCCCCTTTTAAGAGTACTACTGTAATTAAATTATCAGGGGTTTACGAGTTTAGAGTTTGAGGTAGTCTTGGGGTTTAGTAAAGCGGCCTCAGTACCAACGAGCTCGCATGGTTCGGCTGCAAGGCCTCGTGTCTTCTCCACCCTCCGTCGCACAGAAGACACGATTCTCCCAGGAGCGGTTTAGGGTTTAGGGGGTTTAGGGTTTAGGGTTTAGGGTTCAGGGTTTAGGGTTTAGGGGATTCCTCTTGTGCCATTCGTGTGGCACATGCTTGAACTACTCGTCCATGGCGTCGCGAGAATCCAATTCTAGCCTTGCCAAAACACGAGTGCGACAGAGACTGTAAAGAGCCTCTGGAGGTGATCTTACCCTAAATCCATATCACATGGATAGTTCTCTAAATTCGGGTTTGTCTAGGATCCTGTCTATAAGGGTGGCTCGTGAGGCTGATGGATACCCTGGGTAAAAATAAGGGTGCCGATTTTTTTTGGAAACTTTAAAAGACCCACCCTAATTTAGAGAACGACCCATACTCTTGATGATATAAACCCTGCATTACCCATAGTAAGGAATATACCATAATTCCCATGGTTTTGGGTCCTTAAGGTAGTGCAGGATTTATATCATCAACCGTATGCCACAGCTGGGTCTTCTCAACTCTGAAACCCCTAAGTTAAGAGTTTGGAGTCCACGGGCTTGGGGCCTACTAGAGAAGCCTCAATCCTTACCAAGATTATGCCTGAAGGTTTTCTCAGGAGTTTATAGCAAAAGATACCACCTTGAAAAAGATTCAGGCCCCTATATTAGGAAGCTCGGGCTGAAGGTTCAGAATCTCTGGCCCCAATACTAAGGAGCTTAGGGTTTAGTGTTCAGGGCTTCGGGTTTAGGCTCTGGGCTTCGGGGGGGCATTCCGAAACTCCCGGAGCACTTAACACCCAGGTGGACAAGCTCAGACTCGTTGCGTGGGAGACCCCAAACGCTAAACCCCCAACCTCTGAACCCTAAAGTCACAAATTGAGTCGCAAAGTTAAGATCAACAGAAGTACCCAACAATTTGACAAGCACCGTCTTCCACTCAAAGTTGCAAGCAAGGGCCGGATTCAAGCTACGCTTGAACGCCCTTAATATAGGGGCCTAAACAATTACCTATACTATTTTTTGGGGGGTTCCTTGTTATAGAATAATGAGCACCAAAACCCTATTCTAATTACTAAGGCCCCTATATTCAAACCCAAAATGCTCTAAAACCTATGTGTCAACCCCGACGGCCAACTGTGAAACCCCCAAGACCCGATCCTGAACCGCACACGTTTGGAGTTTCGAGCTTAGGCTCCTGAAACCGGGCAACTAAAGCCTGCAATCTCCAATTTGATGTAATTATGGTTCCATATATATATATATACACGTAATGCTGATGCTACTATATGCATTATTGATGGATGAAACAGATTCAGATTTAAGACAAAACCCAAACGCCAAACCCTGCACCTTTAACTCTGTAACCACTCGACCTGGGAAGCGAAACATGGATCCCGGTAGAACCCTGATACAACCCCTAGACAATCCTCAATCGTAAACCACCATTTAAAAATCTTTTTAGAAACGTATCAACTCCTATACCAAAAATCCACATGATACTTTCGAGGCCAGCCTTCACGAAACCCTAACAATTTAAGCCCTCTCGAAACGCCAAAACCATCTTAAAGCAATTCCAACCAAAAGCGAACACAACCCCTCTAAACCCTTGACCTGACCCCTAAACCCAACATTCTAAACTCTAAGCCCTAAACTCTAAACCAACCCTAAACCCTGAATCTTAAATTCTAACCCATAAACCCTGAGTCTTAAAGCCCACACCCTCGCATCCCATGCCTCATGGCATCGCCACCACTCATGGCCATGGAGGCCGGGCTGTGCGCTCTGCCTCGATGGGGGAAGGATGCTTTTCGCTTGGGTGGTTTAGGGGTTAGGGGTCTAGGGTTCAGGGATTTAGGATGTTAAGGGTTTAGAGGCTGAAGGGTTTAGGGGTTTAGAGGGTGTGGCATGTATGGCTTTTAGGGTTTCGGGGTTTCGCGTTTAGCGGCATTTAGGTGTTTGGGGTATAGGGGTTTTCGGGGTTTGGGCTTGAGAGGAAGGGCGTAACAAAGGGGCCTTCAAAATGGAAAAGGCTTTTGCACTATACTACGGCGTTACCATAGCTAGGTGGGGCGTTTAGAGCCTTTGAAAAATATTAGTAAATAAGATCCTCTTAAACCCAATAAGGGGAAATATAAAATGTCCCAAAGCCCTACCTAGATAAGGAGTTAAGGAGAGGGGGCGGATTTGGGGATTCAGGGCTTTGGTGCCATCCAAGTAGGTTTTCTGGGAGGCGCAAGGGTACTTTGTAAGTCGGTTGTAGGTAGGCTTGAAGTTGGGATAACTCCATTTTAGGGTGCTTATAACTGGCTACGATCTGCAAGGGGGCGAACACCCAACGTGGTGTCCGCTTGACTGGCAAAAGCAGCTGCGGCAGTACGAAAGCTACAGTCTACACTCGCAAAGGCAACTTTTAAAAGCTGTCTACTACCGCTCTCACTTGAAGAAGGCGAAGCGCGGCAGCGGGAGTCGTAAAAACACGCGAAACGTTCGCGGCTGGGGCAATGCGTGGCGGTCAGCGCGACGAAGCTGGCGGAACGGACGACCCCGCTGCTGGTGTGTTGGCTCGAAGGCGACGATCGGGCTTTGGAGCATGGTCGATCACACTCAGGGGCGAGATGTCCCACAAGCGATTAAACATCTCTCCTAGGCCCCGTGGGCAACTAAGTAGGGTCTTACGGTTCAGGGTTTAGGGACAGTGACCGGTTCGCTCTAAAGGGCGGTTCCATAAGGGCTGCTTTGGCAGCAGGGTGCTGAAACCTTCTTCCATAAGAAGGGTTGTATATTAATTGGTATGGGGAATCCATACAAGGGCCTTTGATGAAAAGCGGTGGCTTGAGTGCGGTCTGCATTACGCTTAGGGCCTTTCGGTTGTCCGGGGTGTACATGGGGCCCTATACCCTGAATCCTACTGCCCCGAACCAGCCATCTCCAAACCGATTTCCAGATGTCGTGTAGGTATTCTTGCTGTTGCCACGCCCGTAACATCAGTAAACATCAACCGCAAACCCTGAGGCCCTAAACCTTGACATAAGCAACAACAGGCCGAGCTGGCTAAACCCTACTTGGAGGTTCATGGGTATAGTTATAAGTAGAGTTATAAGTCCCCTAATGTGGGTTATAAGTATAGTTACCCTACTTATCACCCTACTTATAACTATCCCTGGACCTCCAAGTAAGCCCCCTAAAGTAAAAGCCAGAAAGTTGGAATATGATTATCCTAAGCCCTTTATGGTAAATTATAAGGTATCCTAGCCTGAAACCATATTCCAACTTTCTGGAGTTCCCTTTAAACCCTAAACTGCCTGCACACTGTCGAGCTCACATGATCGGGATTTAGGCTGGAATGTAGGTTTTAGTTGGGTACTGCCCCCATAGGCCTACTTTTAAGGTCCTTAATATGTCTTTATTATGAATATTATCCAACTGTTACTGAGTGGGGGCAGTATCCAAGTTTTAAGGTTTACCCAAAGGGTCCGAGCACCTCATAATCATATACTCTCCCAAACGGTAACCTACATAACGACTATCCGAAACCTAAGTACTTCATTATTGGGTCCTTTGGACCCTTAGGGTTACAGTTCATCCGGAATGTGGTGACTTTAGGGTCTTTGGGGTTTTGAGATTTAGGAACTGCGCTGCGAGGTCTCGGATGTAGGGCTTCAGGCTTTAGGGTCTGGGGTTGAGGAATGCAGGTTTCGGGGCTTTGAGGTTCTGGTTTCTGGCGTCAGATTTTGGGCTATGAAGTTTGTTTTTCGGTCGGTTGCCTACTTTCGAGAATCGGCAACAGATGGTGGAATTGTAAGGTGGTGGTCGAAAAGTATTGGTAAGACATGGTAATGCTATTCCTGAGGATTCCCTTTTATGATTAGAGTCGACTATTCCAAACCTAGGACAAATACCGCTATTAAACTCATTAAGGCCACATCTCACTTTTGCAGGCCAAGAGGCCACGCCGCAGAGGGCACTCTGCCTGCAGATTACAAGACTAAGCCTTATTCTCGCCGAGGGCTACAGGGTTTAGGGGGTCTTGTTGCAAGCATTCTAGCGGCCAAAGACGACCTGGTGGAGATGCACAGGACTGGATTCCTAACATGATGGCCCCTAGAAATTCCAGCATTCGAGGCAACGACCTTAACGCAGAGTCCATGAAGCTGCGGGAGATGGCCGCTCCCGCTCCCATGGGGAAAGGTCTTCCTTGGGCATGAAACTCTTCAACCTCGATAGCTCCATCACAGATACATTCAGCTCCTTGCTTGCTTTGCATTTCATGACTTCTTCTTTTAACCTCATAAGTAATTCAGGTTGCCCAGAGTTGGGATCTACCTCACTCCATGATGGTTTAAGCCTTATCGCTTTAAAGCTTTAGGGCTTGAGGTTTAGATGTCAAGCCGCTTTACCAGTGGATGAGCATGCACAGTGCGCAAGTCCTCAAACCACACCCTTTTCCAATACCCTGCACCTTTCTTCCCCGAGCCTGAGCCCCCTAGGCCATTCTATAAGTGCATATTAGGGTTTAGGGTTTAGGGTTTAGGGGTTTAGGGTTTAGGGTTTGATAAACCCATGAACATTAAAGTGCCTCACAGCCACATAGCAAACCCAGGGGCATGCGCAAGGAAACTACTGCGTAACTGTCAGAATATCGCGAATTTGGACGACCAACAAAGTTCGAAAACATTATGGCAGACAACTAGGACTAGACAAAAACCTACAAATCAAGCCTTTGTGAAAAAAGCACTGAAACTCCGACCGGAGAACCAAGCCCCAACAAAAGGCTACCTCAGACGACACCCTAAAACCAAGACCTGAAACCATTAAAAACAGCTAAGCCTTGTCTACACCGAACAACCGGAACCCTAAAACCAACTAAAACCTGAAAACCTTATACCCAAACCCGTAAACCACGAAAACCCCTAAAACCTCAAAGTCCCCTAAGCCAAACGCCGAAGGGCCCATGTACCCAAACAGCATTGACTTTGACCCCACAGGGCCTACCCGTACTGTTTGGTGAACCTAAACAGGAATCCGTTGGGCCCCTATATTAAATCCTTATAATAGCCCTTATAGAGCCCTTCATAAGGAATCTCTAAGGATTAGTAATCTAGGTGGGGCTTTTAAAGCTTTTGAAAAATATTAGTAAATAAGATCCTCTTAAGCCCAATAAGGGAAAATATAAAATGTCCCAAAGCCCTACCTAGTAATGATTAGTATAGGCAAGTATTAAGGCCCCGAGAAGAACCCAGAAAGCTCTCCGAAGGCCCAAACGAAGGCCTTCGTCCAAAAGTCCGACGCAGAGGAGTACTGCTGGGTGGAAGCCTCGGCCGAGGGTTTAGGGTTTAGGGTTTAGGGGTTTAGGGTTTAGGGTTTAGGGGTTTAGGGTTTAGGGGTTTAGGGTTTAGGGGTTTAGGGAGATGAAGTATCTCGTAGTAGTACTTGGAGGGTCGGGGGACTTAGTAAGTAGGTAAGAAGTAGACTTACAAGTACCCTAACAGGGATCCTAATTGGGGTCATAATACTTATAAGTCTATAAAATAAGTATATACTTACTAAGTCCCCCGACCCTCCAAGTATAGTTTGTCAGCTAACAGTAATGACCATTCCTAGTAAATTTGTCTTAGTATATTCAGGGCTCCCATGCAGCACGGTCTCCATCTTCTCATCGGGTGCAATGCAAAAGCACTGCAATACAAGAGGGTCCATATAGACTACCTTGATGGAGTTTGGCCGCAGAAGACCATCCTAAATATGGGTAGTTGTCAAAATTATGGTCCCTTTTTGGGTACCCTAAATATTAGGTGCCGTATTCTATTAGGGACCCAAAAAGGAACCCTAATTTTGACAACCCCCCTAAACCCTAAATCCTAAATCCTAAACCCTAAACCCTAACCATGGAACAACCCCGAAGCCCCGGTTGAAAAGGTAGAGCTACCCAGAGAGCCCAATACCCCTTAATTAAGGAATATAGCTCAAATCATAATATGAAGCCCTATATAATTGAAGAACATTTTCCTTAATTAAGGTGTATATAGGGCTCTCTGGGTAGGTAGAGCAATGAGCCACACGGACGCCGAGAAGCATGATCAGATCGAGGAGAGGACCTCGCAGAGAGGGTCAGATTCGGGGGGCTTCTAACCAAAGTTTTCCGGGAGGATCCAAAAACTACTTGGCGGCCCAGGGGACTTAGTAAGTAGGTTATAAGTAGGGTTATCGCTGGGGTAACTCCATTTAGGGTACTTATAACCCTACTTATAACCGACTTAATAAGTCCCCTGGGCCTCCAAGTAGATCCGTTAATGGGGGTTCCGATAAAGTACCCTTGGTAGTATAGGGCCCCAAACTAGGGGATCTACTTTCTGGATCCTCCCGGGGGTCTGGGTAACAAGGGTCTAGGGTTGTGGGGGGCTGTAAAAGCGTTATAGCAGTTGTAAAGGCTTTCGAGGATCCAAGTATCCGATAGATGGCTCGGTTTGGATGCGTTTGGATCTACACCCTGAGTGTATCCGAAACCTTGCGATTTGGTAAACTCTCCAATCTGCACGAGCGTTCATGCTAGGATCACGCACAAGGTGTTTGTTGAAGGAGGGGCATGTTCGTCAGGGAGTCTACGCTAGAAAGCATCCATATCAGCCTACAGTCTTACATTCCAGTCTAGGGCTTCTGGATTAGTTCTTTTTCCTTACACCTGGACTTGCGGTTTAGAAGATTGGCCAACCGAACACGTGTTGACTGAAGCCTGCGGAAGGCTTAACACCCCTTGCAGGTGTATGGCTTAGGACTGTAGGGTTCAGGGATTTAGCGTTGATCAAGTTTAGGGTTTGAGGGCTGATAGGGCTTGAGTTTTAGGAGTTAAAATGGTTCAGGGTCTAGGGCAGTTTAGGGTCAATTTAAAGGACGACCAATACCTTGAACCGTAGACCCTCACCCCTCAACCCGAAACTTTAAACCACAAACGCCCCCACCCCCCCCCCCCCTCCCCCCAACCCCTATAATACCCTACAGTATCCAATATAGATCCCTTGAAAGGAGCCCCTAAACCCCACCCAAAGCCCTAAACTCCTAAACTCCTAGACCCTAGCCCCCTAAACCCTTGAACCCTGAACCTTAATGATGCCTTACAACACCCTATAGATCCTTTTAAAGGATCCCTTACAGGATCCCCCACACCAAGAACTCCGGGAGGATCTAGAAAGTAGATCCCCTAATTCGTGGCCATATACTGCTAAGGGTACTTTATGGCAGCCCCCATGAAGGGGTCTACTTTTTGGATCCTCCCGAAGGTCTGGGCAGGAACCCCTAAACCGTTAAACCCTAAACCTTTATACTTTATAATGCCTTACAGCACCGTATATAGATCCTTTTCAAGGATCCCTTAAGGTTCCCCTACGCAGGAACCCCTGAACCCGTAAACCCTAAACCTTTATCACTCCTTACAACACCCTATATAGATCCTTTTAAACGATCCCTTAAAGGATCCCCTAAAGGCTCCCCTAAAGGATCCCTGTAAAAGGATCCCTTAAAGGATCCCTCAAAGGATCCCTTAAAGGATCCCTTAAAGGATCCCCGAGTCGTGAGAAACCGGGAGCCGGACGGCTGGCTCCGAAAAAGCTCCAAGGGGCCCTCGTCCTGCGCAGGGCTTTGGGGGTTTCGGTTTTTAGGTGATCCTTTATCAAAGGGATCTATAGGGCGTTGTGGGCGCATTATGAAATTAGAAGGGTTTAGGGGTTTAGGGGGGTTTGCACCGCCATTTAGCCGACTCATAAGGCTTGTTACTAGGGTTCGTTTCTGGTGATTTCAGGGTCTTGAGGTTTGCGGGGCACATCGCCGAGGTCTGTTGGCCTAATGTAGGAACCTGATTAAGACACCCTGGCCCTATAATCCCCAATATGGTAGGATTCATACAAGGAACCCTTATAAAGGCCCAAGGTTTTTCAATCAGGTTCCTAGATACACTCATAGTATCCTTTAAAGGAACCCTTATAGAACCCTACTACAGGCCCGAGGTTTGTAAATCAGGTTCCTACATTATGAATTCTATGCAACGCTGCTACCGACATTCGGGTTTATCCGTGGCTTCGGTCAAGCGGATCAGATCGGGGTTCCTTTTAAAGGGTTTTTTAGGGATCTATATAGGTGCCTTAAGATAGGGGTTCCTTTAAAAGGGTATTATAAGGGATCTAGATTAGGTGCCGTAAGGCCATATTATACTATAGTCATACTGAAGAACCCCCACAATAGTACTGGTAATTATAGTGTTCACGTTGGGTTGTATACGAGGGTTGAGGGTTCAGAGTTTAGCGTTTCGGATAGAACCTATGCACGACCATGAACTCTTGCATCAAACAGCCGGAAACCAACACCTCAATGCCTGAAACCCGAAACCCTCAACCTGCCTGGATTTAGATCTCTGGTCTTATGGTAGCCCTTTAAGGTATAGTATAGGGGATCTTTTTTTTTTAAGAAAACCCTATATTCCCCCCTAGTATTTCCCCTTCATAGCAGTCCCTGCGCACCTCGTCGCCCGAAGGCTTCCCGGCGCTTCTTTGGGGGCTCTCCGAGCGGAGTCTCAAGCCCGGGCTTCGCCTGGAGGGTCTTTCTTTAAGGTTTTGAAGGGCTTTTAGGGGTATACGTAGAGTCTCCATTGTAATTAATTCCTTTTTTGGTGTTAACCAACATCTCAATATAGGATCCTAACCAATAAAAGTGGTTAACCAAAAGAAGGAACTACAATGGAGACTATAGGAAGGGCTTTTAAGGGCGCTTAGGGTCCAGTGATTAAGGCTTCTATGCGCGTTTACGGTTTTAGGGCTTTTACGCGCTTTTAGGGTCCAAGGTTTAAGGCTTTGAAGGGCGTTTGGGGTTTGAGCTCTTAGGGCCTTTAAGGTGTAGGGTTTAGGGGTGGAGGGCTTAGGCTATGCAGGGCTTAAGGTCTCTTGCTTAGAGGTTAAAAAACCCTATCCCAAAAAAGGTTAACATTTTCAATTATGGTGGGGTTATATAAACCTGAGAAGGTTAAAGGTTTCCTACTCAGCTACTAAGCTTTAAGGCTTTTAATGGCTTTTAGGGTCCGGGGTTCAAGGCTTTGAAGGGCCTTTCGGGTTTAGGGCTGAAGAGTTCAAGGCGTTTAGGGTTTTGGGCGTTTAAGGCTTTGCATTTAGGGTGTAGTGGTTTAGGTGTAGGGGTTTAGGATTCTTGGGGATAAAAGGTCTGTGGGTTTTGGGGTTGAAGCTTTGGGGCTTTTCGGGTTTGGGGGTTTAGGTACGGCCCTTCCGGGATTCTCACACCGTCCTGGTTCTTCTTCATGAAGCAGGCCGCCTGCACAAACAAATTCCCAAAATACGACCTTGCCTACACTTCCATGGTGCCACTGGCAGGCTGATTTGAAGTGTGCCAGGCCTCCATGCTCAAGTAATAGCAACTCATAGTTGGCTGCTGGCAGAACTCGATCGCTGCAAGGTGCTCAATGGGATGGATGCTCCGGCAGTGGTCGACTTTATCCGCGACTTTGAGCGCCGCTCTGAGTCAGGCGTGCATCCGGAGGACGCTAGGCGTCAAGAGGGCGGCTGCTTCGAGCAGCGCCGGGGGCAGGCAGCCGGTGCGCACGGTTGATCCGTGCAGAGCGCTCAAGGTTTGTGAGGGTTTGGGCTTAGGCTTTACGGGGATTGGGAGGTTTATAATAGTGTTTAGGTGTTATAGGGTTTCCAGGGTTTGGGGGGTTTAGAGTTGAGGTTCTTAGAGGAATTTGGGAGCTATCGGGTTCAGGAGCTGAGGGTGAAAAGGCTTTGAGGGTTAATGAGTTGCTTGTGTTGCGGATGAGGGCTTAGAGAAAGGGTGTGTATGGCTGGTAGGGTTTTAAGGGGCTGTGGGTTTCTGTCGGGCTAAGGGTTCCATGGAAAGAGAAGTTGTCATAAGAGGGATCCATGAAGAGGGTCTTGGGGTTTAGATGAGTGCTGTCTTATCCTGGACCCGGAATCCTAAACCCTAAACGCTAAATACCAGACTCCTAAGCCCTGAGCCCTATATCCAAAAGCCTAGGTGTAAACCCGAAACCAGAAGCCTAGATCCCTAAAAACCATTACAAATCCCAAACACGAAACCTGTATCCGAACCCCCAACTGGCCCCTCCGCCTGGCTACCCGTCGGCCATCCAAGTTGAAGTCCAGGTAATCCTTGAGGGTTTAGAACTCTCCGGGGTTAGAGTTGAAGTTTACCTGTGGGTTTGTAGGGCCAACTAAAGCAATCGTTCAAGTTGAATGAGTCCTGTAAGTGATTGCATCAGGCTTTTGTCGTTGTCGGTGTAGTGTTGTACATAACTATCGGTCTTCTTATGAATCCCTTTGCCAGTGGTGCAAGAAGAGTATACCCAAAAGGCAGCGGCTTGTTGAGTTTATAAACGAGTTTCGCAGGCCTTTACTCAGCTTTAGGGGTCCTAGGCCCTAGAGCTATAGACCCCCACGGTCGTCCGGCCGGGAGAGTCAAGCAATTAAGTTGCGGGTATGTTTAGGGTTTAGGGGTTACGAGCACAGGTATTCCTCGAACTGTGGGCTGAGCATTAAGGGGTTGAGTACAGTAATCCTTGAAGGGAAGGCTGGACTAGACAGTGAAGGTACGACAGGACTGAAAAAAAACCGATCCCTCTTCTCCCACTAGACGTCTCTCCTACGCGGGCGATCATCTTTGAAGACTGTGAAAGCTAGAACAGTACAGAATCTGTCTCACCCGCGTCTGTCTACATAGGTCAGACAATGCTGCGTTAATCCCAAGCTCACTATCCCTAAACCGCCACAAGGGCCCTTCTACATGGCCACCCAGGACAGGCTCGACGAACCCCTCGTTCTGCACAACTGGAGTTTGCGGCATGAGTAGAAAGTTCTCCGCTCGCTGCTGTCTGCCTACTTGGTACAACGGGGCAATCTTCTCCTCGTTCTGCAGACACGGTACTCCTCCAAGAGCTTCGAAAACTGCTCACCGATGGGTCCAAAGCCGGCGTGTGGTATGTCGATCATTGCCGTGTCCATATTGTAAATCGACGTACAGAAGTCGTCCAAGTTGGCCAAGGCAAATGGATTGTTGTTGGGACCAAACCCAGTCGTGCCGTCCTGGCGATACCCTCTATATCAACCTCAACCTCAAATAACCTACGATGACACACAACGACTTCATATTACGGAGCCCCAGAATCGTAGGTTTCTGAGAGTCCATGTATCAAACACTACACGCCACGATACTAGGATACCCAGTAACCTAAGAATAAAAAGGCCTCTCTTTTTGGTATTGGGTAAGTTTATAAGGAACCTAGGACTACAAAAAGGGAATAAGGGTACTACTGGGCATCCTAGAATACGAAACTTTTTTGCTGAGCATCTGCAGATCGGGCGCGCACTGCGCTGCTAGCGATACCTCGCAGGGGTTTAGGGCTTAGTGTTTTGGATATGATAAAGGGGCCTTAATAAGAAAATAATAGTGTATTGGGGGGTATATTATACCAGAATCATAAAAAGGAACCCCCCAAAATAGCACTGATTATTTAAGCGCCGGTATTATAGGGCCTCGTTAAGAGGCATTCCACAGGGTCAGTTAGGGTTTCTATCAGCATGTCGGGCTTACGGTTTGGTTTAGGGGTTAGTAACTGGCTATTTTAAGGACTTATATAAGTACCATAAGCCCAATTAGGGTCCCTTTTAGGGTACTTATAAGGGTTTGCTGGTTGAAAGAACTCCCAAGACTCATCCGTAAGGGCTCCCCCTATATTAGGGACCCAAAAAGGCACATAAGCATAAGCATTTTATGGGGATATCCCTACCTTATTGGGCTTCCTCATCAGGGGGTTGATATGGGATATCCCTATCCTAATTCTTGCTTATGTGCTTTTTTGGGGCCCTATATATAATGACCTGCAGCAAGCCGCAAGGATGCATGAAGTTGCGTTTGTAGCTTAACGATAGACCATTGAATAGTCAACATTCCTCCCTTCGGAATATGGACTTTATGTCGGGACCATCCTGTTACCGCCTGCAAAGAAGGGGTGGCTGCGGAATCAGGGTTCGACATTACGTAAGCAAGCGTTACGCATGGTACGGCTTGGTTTTTGCAGACCTTTAGATACATACTGTCCCGAGCATTGACCGATCAACCTACATTACTACTGTCCGTAGGACCCGTAAACCCTTGTACACCCCGACAGTCCCCTTCTAAACCCCTTATAGCTAATTTTGTCCTTGGGATCCGTAAGTGATTCGGGCTCCCACTGGTAGGACCCCATGAAACCCGCTGAAGACCCAGTAAAGCCTCATGAACCCTATTTAAGACCCAGGAGGTCCCAGAGAGCCCAATACTCCTTAATTCAGGAATATGGCTTAAATTATATAGGGCTTCATATTATGATTTAAGCTATATTCCTTAATTAAGGGGTATTGGGCTCTCTGGGGATTTCTAAGCCCTACACCGAAAAGCTCCAAACCCTAATCCGCCCCACGCTCTAAACGTAACCCTAATCCGCCCGAAGCCTAAACCCCTAAATCCTATAATACTCTACAGTACCCAGATCCCTTTAAAAGGAACCCCTAAACCCCAAACCCTTCCTAAGCTCTAAACTCTAAAGCATACGAGCGCCTGCAGCCGGCGGACCGAGCATGGAGCCGCTCCCCTCGTCCTCCCGGGCGGAGTTCCCAGAGAGCCCAATACCCCTTAATAGCCTTAATTAAGGAATATGGCTTAAATTATATAGGGCTTCATATTATGATTTAAGCTATATTCCTTAATTAAGGGGTATTGGGCTCTCTGGGTTCTCAATACAGAAACGAACCGGCGTGTATGTACAGCCATATAGATATAGCGATATATAGGTGTATGGACATATACAGACTAGATTTTATACAAGGCGCACTTAAAGTGTATAGATGCGGAGTTGTACATCTGTATGTATATATATATATGCACACACATATCTACATATACATCTACATATAAATTTACCTGAAAGCATGTAGGGCTTTTCTATTCGCAATTGCTTGGTGACATATGTATGGTGGTTGGCGCCTTCGGGCTTTTTGGCTTCAGGGCGTAGGTGTGTGGAGGTGGCAGGTATATATATATATATATATATGTATATATATGTATACATATATGTACATATTATATATTATATATTATATATATAATATGTGTATAGCATTCAATGGTAGAAGGTTTGCAAGTGTATGTATTCATTTCAAAGTCTTCAACAGCCCTAACGCCCGAAACACGTGAAACCCCAGTAACTCTAGACTACTAGACGTCCAAACCCCCTCAAGCCTAGACCCGAAATCCCGTCAACGATAAACCCCAAATCCACTCACAACCCGAAACGAAACCTACATCGCATAATATCCTGATGGCAAAGCCTCCCAGGCTTAGTCTGTGGAATCTGATATTTCCTTAAAGGGTCCTTTGAGGGATGCTTAAAAGGTAGCTTTAAGGCTTCCTTTGGAGGGTTCTACAAGCTTTCTATAAAGGCTTCGCTGACAGATTCCTATAAAGGGTCCTCTAAAGGAGCCTAAGGGTTCGATAACTGGGGTTTGAAGGTTTGGGGTGTGCATACTTCAACGTCCTGAGCAGATAGAATAAGGTTTGAGGGTATGATCGACTGCAATTCAACCGGCTTCCAGAATGACTCGAAGCAGCCTACGATCATCTTCACCCCTAGCCATATGGGAGTTTCCGAAAATAGGGGACCCTAATATAGTACCCTAAATAATACGATCCTTATTATAAGGACCCCAAAATAAGGTACCCCCATTTTCGGAAACCACCATATGAAGCCACCTTTTCAAAACTTTAGGACCACCAGAGTATTCTGATCAAGCTCCTTCAAGCCTTCATAACGCTTGCTGATATAAATCCTGCATTACCCAAAATAAGAAATATACCATAACTCCCATGGTTTAGGGTCCTGGGGTCATGCAGGATTTGTATCATCAACCGTAAGCACCCCATGCAACCTTCAGACAAGCCTAAAGATACCATCGCTGTGGGTCCTGCTTCTTGGGAATGCCGGGCCGGATGACAAAGCAAAAGCCCTGCTCGTGCATTCCCCTGCTCTACTCATGCGCAAAGCAGCTGCGGAAGAAATCGGCAGCGGACTCCTAGACCTAAGAGTAACGTAAGAACAAAAAGGGTGCCCTTTTTGGTTTAAAGGGGATTATAAGGGAGCCGAAACTCTCAAAAAGGGAATAAGGCCCTACTCTGGGTCCTAGACTCTCGACCTTAAACATCCTTAACCTCCGATTTTTAAAGCGCAAAACACCCAACAGCAGCAATCCTCCAAACCCGAAAGCCAAAGCAAAGCCCCCACCTCAAACTCTCCGAGTTCTCCCACACCATCCAGATCTTTCTTCCCGCAAGCCCTCAAGTCGTAGACCCCCTCAATCCCATCAAGCAGACTCCTTCAGGAACCCTTGTAGGAGCTTGGGGGTTCGGGGTTTCTCTGTGGGATTCAAGGAGGGAAAGTAGGATGATTCTGTGGCTCCGAAAACCTCTTCCATGGATCCATTAAAGATGTCCCTTCAATTTCGGGTCATAGCAGAGAGTCCCCTGCAGGACGGAAGGAGGTAAGCAAGCCTCCGGAGAGAAACTCTAAACCGTCGACGACGGATGACAGTCAATGCATAGGGAGTTTCGAGCGTAGCAGTTTAAGGATTCCAAACGGGTTCCTTTAAAGGGGTTGGCAAAACCAAGCACGTAATGTAGGTGTCTGGACAATGGCAATAGGATCCGGGCGGTATGATCCCAAACAAGTAGGTATAACACTTAATAATTTTTTAGCCGAGACACGACGAGTTGCCTAAGGACAAGATTGGGGTGGTCTTCAGCGGAAGTGGCTATGGGCGTTCAACGTGACCGCAAGCACCAAACCTCCAACCCTGTAGGTGCTACTGAGGAAACCCCAAAGCTGCTGCAGTTTGCGAGTGCCACATTCGGTTCTACAAGGATTCTACCTGGAGCCCGAAACCCTACAAAACAGAAGCCCTAAACCCTAAACCCTAAAGAAGGTTCTCAGCCCCTAGACAGAGGGCAGAGCCCGTAAAATAGTAGGCTCTTGGATCCCCTCACGCCTAAAGCGAAAAAGCTTGGGATCCCTATTCCCCTGATCCCGAAGCCCTAACTACCCAGACCCCCGGAAAGTAGATCCCCTAATTTGGGGCCCTATACTACAAAAGGGTACTTTATAGGAACCCCCATTAAGGGATCTACTTTTTGGATCCTCCCGGGGGTCTGGGTACTGGTAAACCTTGACTCCTTTAGCCGAACTCTAAAGCCTACCTACTGCAGCCCTCAACCCAGACCTACAGCACCATGAACTAAAAAACCCGACCTCCCTACGACCTGAGCCAGAAACCACTTGTAGTTCCATGCAGGCCCAATACACCATGTTAGCTTGACAATATTTGGAAAACATTTCCAAAACCGGACATAAACACCGTCCTTTGTAAACCTTCAACCCTAAACCCTGATTCAAACTCCCAACACCGGAGGCTCAAATTTTAGGGCCGGACGTTGACGTAGGCTCCAGAAGCGGTTTGGCCCAAGAAAAAGAGAGGAACGAGCTTGGGGGAGATTACCTGGGCCGGAGGGTGTGTGGGGTTTAAGGGTTTAAGGTTTAGGAGCTTAGCTAGGTAGGGCTTTTAAAGCTTTTAAAAAATATTAGTAAATAAGATCCTCTTAAGCCCAATAAGGGAAAATATAAAATGTCCCAAAGCCCTACCTAGTTAGGCTTTAGGAGTTTAGGGCTTGGGGCTTAGAGAGCTTGGGAGAGATTACCTGGCGCCGGATGGGTCTAGGAGTTTGTGTCAAGAGGAGCCTGTGGGAAGTTGCCTCTGGAACTACGGTTGATGATATAAATCCTGCATGACCTTAAGGACCCTAAACTATGGGAATTATGGTATATTCCTCATTATGGGTAATGCAGGATTTATATCATCAACCGTAGAGTAGCCCTAAGATGTACAAATGAACCGTACTAAGGTTAGGGGCTACGTTTTGATGGTCTCGGGTGTTATGACGGCTGAAGGGTGGGATAAGGCTTTAAGGTTGAGGGGTTCAGTGCTCAGGGCTTTAGGCTATTTACCTGTAGCCGAAAAGACCTACCTTTTTAAGGAACTATACATAGAAACCATAATAAGGCACCCTAAAACGGTCGGTCTTTCCGGCTACAAGTAGGTCATAATCATTGAACTTGTTGGCAGCCTTACTTCCTCGGGGCTTAGATCTTCACGGGTGTTATATGCGCATGATGCCATCCATATACAGACATCGAAAGACAAACCAGGACAGGCAGAGACAGACAAAGACAATGAAGACAAACGACGACAAATCAAGACAAGTGGAACCCCCAAAACCCTAAACCCTAAGCCATGCCTGGGATCCGGCTTGCGGCCCTACATGTAGGATATTGATGAAAAAGGACTTGATTCAAATCAAGACACATAAAAGCTGCCACTGTAAGATCTCAGGAAACCCTACGCACCCCGAACAACTTCAAAGGCTTTGCCCCCAAACCCTCGAACTCGTATGCATAAGGCTTCCCAACCCGAGCAAACCAGCATAATTAATTTCAAGTCCGCAACACTTCAGAACAGCAGCGAATCCTAAGACCTCTATAGGCTAGGCATTCGAAAACTAACCTTGAACCAAGCGTGAACTAAACCCTAAACTCTGAACCCCGCGACAGCTATGGGAGACCATTACTACTGACTATCACGATTGCTATTAGCATTGCCGTTGCCATGAACATTCCCATGACCATTACCATTACGACTAGTGGTGCGATTACTACAGCTCTGCCTACTACTATGAACTTCTACCCTAACAAAACCCGAATCCCTCAAAACCAGCCCTTGCCCTGAACCTTTAACAAATCAGAGGAGACCACAAATCCTCGACTTCTAAAACGACAAACTGAGTAGCTGTGGCAAGTTTGCCGGCTTCAAGCGGGGCATCGCAAAGAATAGCTGTGGCAGCCCCGAAACCTTACTATCTGCGGGAGGTCCGAAACTCTAAAAACCCTCAAACTGGGCCAGCGATCCAAAAGCAATGAAAAGCTTCAGGGTTTCAGTTTAGGGTTTAGGCTTAGAGTTTAAGTTTAGGGTTTAGGCAAGAGACCCTTAATCCAAACCCCTCAGCCCGTCTGAGGGCCCGGACCCCGAAGAACTGCGCGGAAGCGGAAGCCACAGACCCGGCTACGGCGCCCACCGCGGCGCCCAGCACGAGGATCTGAGAAGGGGCGGCTTGGCTTTGAGGGCTAGGGATTGGGGTTTCAGGTTTAGGGTTCAGGGCTTCGTGTTTGGGGATTAGGGATTTAGGGCTTTTAGGCTTTCAGGGTTTGGGGGTTACTACCGGGCATCCTAGATATAGGGCGTAGAGTTCTTTGGGCTTGAGCGTTTCAGAGTTTAGGAGCTTTAGAGTCAGGGTAAGGTTACTATATGGGTACCGTAGGATTGCTACAACAGTACGTACTGTAACACAGAGTTAAGTCAACGTCAGGAACGTTGAGATTAAGATTAATGGCCATATCAATGTTTGCATGAGTCTTCATATTACTATCAGTATGAACTATTAGAATTTTTGCATTCAAACCTAAACTCATATGGACAACCACCCATATGGGAGTTTCCGAAAATAGGGACCCTAATATAGTACCCTTAATTAGTAGGATCCTTATTATAAGGGCCCAAAAATAAGGTACCCCTAATCTTTGGAACTCCCATATCGATATCAAACTGATGGGAGGCCAAAAGGGAGGTTTAAGATTCTTGGGGTAGGGGTTCCTTGATATGAACCCTATGATGCGAACCCTAATCCCTACTAAACCCCCTTAGGCTAAAACCCCTTTTGGCCTCCGATGACAAACATAGTATAGATATAGTAGGACCTTAATAGTAGCCCTATTATAGACTCTTACTGTATGGGGGCCGTACCTAACATATCGATATCAAACATTTTGGGGGCCCGTTCTGTGCCACGCTGAGCGGGGAACCGTGGACTTGTTTCCGCCCCGAGAGCCGATGGTGGCGGCCTCTTCGGCATGGGCCATGGGCTTGAGACTTTTTGGCTTGAATTTCCGACAATTACGGGGTACCTTTATAAGGGGATACTTTAAGGGTTCCTTAAAGGGATCTATAAGGGTTCTGAGCAGGGTTTAGGGATTGGAGTTTAGGAGTTGCTGGATTTCAGGATTTAGGGTTTTACGGTTTAGCTTTTAGGTTTGAGGTTTTGCGGCTACCCAAACCATACATCCGAAGCTTCGCAGTGTCGTTGCGGGCGGACTTGGGGCTTTGATGGCTGTGTGAGCATAGAAGAGTGCAGGTTTAGGGTGGAACGGCATAGGGCCCACCATATGAGGGTGTTTGGCAAAATTAGGGTCCAAATTGGGTCCCTATTATTATACGGCACCTATTAATTAGGGTACCCCAAAAAGGGACCCTAATTTTGACAACCAGCCATGAGACTGAATATTTGGAATACGAGTTTGGGGCATAGTATCGTAGGACCAGAATGGGAACCCTGAGGAATATTGTTAACACTTCAAGCTTCTGTAGTAGCATTTCGGGTGTAAGGCTTCATACATTTAGGGCTTCAGGGGCTTCAGAGCTAGCGCTCCGAGCTTGTGGGGTTTAGGATTTGGGGCCTGGCCCTGGAGCTCAACATGGGAGTTTCCGAAAATAGGGGACCCTAATATAGTACCCTGAATAGTAGGATCCTTATTATAAGGACCCCTAAATAAGGACCCCTAATTTTCGGAAACCCCCACATGGCTCTAGAGGCCTCAGGGGGCTGGGGCTGAAGAGTTGGAGCAGGATGCCCAGTAACCTAGGAATAAAACGGGCTCCCTTTTTGTTATTGGGTAACTTTATAGGGAACCTAGGACTACAAGAAGGGAATAAGGGTACTATCCTAGACCCGGATTTCCGGGGTCTCATGTTTCGTTCGTCTATGATTTTTAGTCGTGTGCGGGGAACGGTCAGCCGCTGAAAGTAGACACAAACCTTGCGGCTTCGATTATGAGTCCTGCCCTGGCAGCCTTCTTTGCTGTAGAGAAAGGAATGACTAGACAAGGATTTCCAGAGGCTGCGCACTCCAGATTAGGAAGCCTCGGAGGAATGTTGGTTCTGCAGGCCCTCAACCTATTATATAAACCCGAATGGGTGGTTGTAAAAATGATTGTGCCCTTTTGGGTACCTGAAATACTCGGTGCCATACTCTATTAAGGACCCAAGAAGGGACCCTAATATTGACAACAACCCAAATATTGAATGCTTTGAGGATGCGGGTGCACTGCATCCTAAACCCTATATTGTTACAACCTAAAGCCTAAACACCTCAATATCCTAAACCCTAAACCCTATAGCCTAAAGCCTACATCAAAATGGTGAATACCACTAATTAAGCACTCACTAGGTGGGGCTTTTAAAGCCTTTGAAAAATATTAGTAAATAAGATCCTCTTAAGCCCAATAAGGGGAAATATAAAATGTCCCAAAGCCCTACCTAGCTCAGGCCTCAGGCCCTCTTTTTCTGGTCCTCCAAAGCCCTGAACCGGTGACAAAGGCCCGCTCACTCTAAGCCCTATTCCCTCAAGCCTGATCGATAAACTGCCCCAAGCACTCAACCTTGAACCGAAAAATCCTCAACCGTAATCACACGCCCGAACACTAAGCCCTGAACCCTTATCCCTAAACCCATAGCACCCTATAGATCCCTGTAAGAGAACCCTTATAGATCCCTTTGAAGGAACCCCTTATAGCACCCGTCAAGGATCCCTTGTAGAACCCTATAATACACCACAGATCCCGTTAAGAGCACCCTCATAGATCCCTTGAGGAGAATCCTTATAGATCCCTCTAAAGGAACCCTTGCAGATCGATCCCTTTAAGAGAACCCTAAACCCCACGGGGGCCCGAACGCTAAGCAGGGCCACCAGCAGCGCGCCGACCAACATGGAGATCGCGAGGCGGACCTGTGGAGGGTGCCACTTTTTGAGAAGTCTTGGGGCTTATGGCTCCCTTAAAAGGGATTTTTCGGGGTTTGGGGTTTAGGGCTCCTTTAAAAGGGATCTATAGGGTTTTTCGGGGTTTAGGGTTTAGGGCTCCTTTAAAAGGGATCTATAAGGCTTTTCGGGGTTTAGGGTTTAGGGCTCCTTTAAAAGGGATCTATAGGGTTTTTCTAGGTTTAGTGTTTAAGGCTTCTTTAAAGGGATCTAGAGGGTATTAATTATGGGGTTTGGGTTTAGGGCATCTTTAAAGGGATCTAGAGGATATTAATTTTTCGGGTTTAGGGCTCCTTTAAGGAAGGGGATCTATCAGGCTTCCTTAAAGGGATCTGTAGGGCTCCTTTAAGGGGATCGATAGTCCGGTATTATAGGGGTTTCTCCAGATTTTTGGGCTTCTTTAAGTATGGGGTATTAATTGTCGGGTTGAGGGCGTCTTAAGGGGATCTATAAGTGTCATGTAAAAGAGATCACTACGGTATAGGGGTTCAGGGCTACGGTGAACCCGAAGTCTGTCTTAACCCCAAGCCCCCAAACTGTGTTTGGGATGTCGGCGAGTGGGCCGCATGTTTCTGCACAGATTCTGGGAGTGGGGTCTTGGGGTCCTAGAGGTGTTGAGTTTACTTATTAGGGCTCAGGAAACAGCAAAATGAGCGGTTCGTTAATGGTTCCTTCCATTCAGGGTTCTCTAATCGTTATGAGGTTTTGGGAAACCAAACCACCTAAGCCCAAAAACTCCAACCTCCAAACTCCTGGGTAGAACCTTAGCATCCTTAAAATCGCATTTATACTAGACCTAAGAGTAACCTAGGAATAAAAAGGGTGCCCTTTTTGGCTTAAAGGGTGTTATAAGGGAACCTAAACCCCAAAAAAGGGAATAAGGGCCTACTCTGGGTCCTCGTATAGTAACCCCTTGCTGAACCTCGCAGAGAAACCCAACTCTGAACTGGAACCCTCGTTTCGGCTTCGACTCCTGGAATCCGGGCGTATCAGAACGAACCGTTCCTTTACAAAGCCCGCAAGGCCCTTACCCAAAGGATTTGAACTGCCTAGATTGTAGGATTTCTATATTAATGTTCGGAATGGTTAGTATATTTGTGTATCTGAGATTCTGATCATGCTACTCTGATGTGCAGGTCTCCCCCTCTCCCATGAAAGAAACCCTACTATAACACTCCATGGCAGGACCCTATTATAGATACGCGCACTACCCTTAAAGGCACCCTTAACAGGTACCCATAACCCTTAAAGGAACCCCGTGACAGGCTCGACGGTCGGCTGGCCTGGTAAACTTTTCGGAAGCCATAGTGCCGGTCAAAATACGGGTCAAGCCTGCTTTGGGGCTTCAGGGATTTAGGCTTCTTTTCAGGATTTTCTGCGGGTTCTGTAGAATAACTTAGGGTTTTAAACTTCGAAACTTATCATGGACTGTTCGTTTTGCACCCTGGATCCTCGGGTCCCAATACTTCCTATCACGGAATCTTTACAGCTGCGAACAAGCAAGAAAACAAGCAAGAACGCAATAGAGTGTGCATTTTCCGAATCCTGTAACCGTTGCCACTCACGGTGCAGCAACCACTTTGACACATAGCTTCATGACACTCTGCTTGCAATGGATTTTGCGGGTAGCCTTAGCCTATACTATACGTGTATAACTGCAAAAGATTATCTCGCACCATCATCTACACCACTTCATGACACATCAGCTTGAACTTGAAGTACATCTGAACCCAGCACCACCCGCCCCTCGAACAGTGAACTGTTTAACATAGACGCTACCTTGTGAAGCTAGTCTGTTGCTTAGGTACGGCCCCCACTCGGTAATAGTTGAATAATATTCATAATATATATATATATATATATATATTAGGACCTTAATAGTACTGCAAGGGGCAGTACCTAATCTGTTGCCCTGGAACCTCGACCTTAGCACTTAACCCCTGCAACCCTGGAAACCAGAAAGGCCTACGCCCAAAAAAAAACCGAAAGACCCAGCAACCTAAAACTCTCCTGCTACAGCTCTAGAAAGCCCTGAATCCTTATAAACAGCTTAAAAAACTGACGACCTACTTGAAAGGCTGAAGGGCCTACTCAAGCAGTACCAACACAAACAAAGCTCATCCACATCAACGCCTTAAGACAAAATCCCTCGTCAATACCGGGAACCGTACTATAGGAGCCTAAATAAATACCTATACTATTTGGAGGGTTCCTTATCATAATTATAGTATAATGCCCTAAACCTTATTCTAATTGAGGTCGCTATTTTGCACTCTAAGACACCAAACCCTGCGTCCCTAAACGTCCAAAGAGCTCCGAACAAATGCAGGTCGGCTCGACGCTCGGGCGAGTGCAAAGACAAGCAAAGGCACAACGTAGACCACGGCACACATCCTCAGGGGCATGTGCTAAAGAGGCTTTCATGATCAGAATAGGCCTTTGGGGCCCTTTGTGCTATAGTTATAATAAAGAACCCCCGAATAGTATAGGCAGTACGGGTAACTATTCAGGCCCCTATAGTAGGGCCTGAGCTCTGAGCCTTTTGGGTTTAGGCTATTGCCTGCGGGGCTAAGGGTCCAAACATCAAGGGCTTTCGGAGGTAACTGCATTATTTATCAAAGGATCTTAACAAGGTGTCACGAAGTTTCAGAAAGCCGCGTATACAAGGCTTTGGTGGCGCAAACACAGTTGGTCCGCCGCGGAGTGGGCCCTGAAGTGATGGGGCTAGCAGTTCGAAATTGGGAAGTCTCCGAAAACTAAGGAGAACGTTATTTTGGGGTCCTTACAAAAAGGATTCTACTATTTGGGGTACTGTATTAGGGTTATGTGGCCGGCTACTACAAGGCGGCCTGAAGTTAAAAAAAAAAAGAAATGTGCCAAAAATGTGAATCAAAATGTGAACGAAAATGTGACTGTACCTGAATGTGAAATAAATGTGACGAACAATGTGAAATAAATGTGCCAGAAATGTGAATCGAAATGTGACCCGAGAATGAGATTGTGTGGCACCTGTGACATAGATGTGGCCAAAAATGTACCAAAAATGTATCAAAAATGTGAAGAAAATGTGACCTGAAATGCATCAGCAAATGTGCCTACTCTACAGTTATTGGATGTCCTTAGCCGCCTAAGCCCCAGACTCTTTGACAATTTGCAGAAAATGCCACAGTAAATGTGAAAGAAATGTGAAACAAATGTGAAATAACTTGTGAGAAAAATGCGACATGCGTATGATATGTAGGATCCATCCATGTGCATGGCGGCTAGTGCATGGAAAATGTGCCAAATTTCTTTATTCACTGCACCTAAGGTTTGTTGCTGTGTTTAAGATTCCCGGAACCGGGGTTCAAGGCACTGCCAAGCCAAATCAGCCTGCCCTTTTATGTGGTTTTTGGCTTGGTTTTACAGTGCTCTCAGCTGCACTTGGACCTGCTCTTGGGGCTTGTTGTAGTGGTATTTTAGTGGTATTTCAGTAGTGGTATGTCAGTGGTAGTACAATAAATTTAAGGCACCCCAATGTCTGCCCCACCCCCTCCTGGCACTACTCGGCCCTACTCGGCCCTACCCGGCCCTACTCGGTCGTACTCGGCACTCCTCGACACCAGAGGCCGACCTCAGTTGCCCCACCCTTTCTATTTTAGTGATTTTAGTGGTATTTCAGTTGTAGTGGAATAATTTAAAGGCACCCCAATTTCTGCCACCCGGCCCCACTCGATCCTACTTGGCACTCCTCGGCACCATAGGCCGTCCTCAGTTGCACCACCCCACGTTTTTCAGGGGTCGGCAGCACTGGCAGCAGCCATTAAATATGTATGACGAAAAAAGATGGAGCTTCAGCTGCCAAGGAACTTCCAGAATGACCCTAGGTTTATCGGTTATCGAAATTTGCCGCTCACTCGTCCCAAGATTTGGGCTCTCATCTTGTAAGCAAGCCAAATCCTGCCAGGCACTTGTCCCGAGTTTCGGGCTCAAGTCGGCTTGAACAGCAGATTTGTCCAAGCATCTATCCGGTGATTACGGCCTCACAAGCAATTCTGTCCAAGCATTTGTCCGGACGATTTGCCTGGGTTTATGGTGGATTTGACCCAGATTTGTAAAGACCAATCTTCGTATGGAACTGGCCCTCCCAAGTTACATTGGCCGTTGGAAATAATCACATTGTCATGACATGTCTCTAAAGATATGTGCAGCAGGTTTCGAAGCTTTCGGCTTTCGAGGCGTTTGCTGCAATTTGGAATGCCCGCCGCCCGCCTGGTCCTCTGTTCTTGCCCGATAAACATTCAGAGTGGAGAACCACACGTGCGAGGAAAACTTGAAGTCTCGAAGCGGAACTGTTTAACAATCCCATATGTGAAAATCTTTTCAAGTGTATATATGTTCAGCAAGCAATATTTATTGAAATACAGAAGACATGCTCGGGGACAAGCGCGGAGATTGATACAACATAGGGATTTGTACAGGAGCAGACGGTCAGACGACAGATTTATCCAGTACGCCTTATAGACAACTTGGACAACTCTGTGCAACTCCTTGTTTCATTCCTGATTAACATTCAGAGTTGAGAACCACACGTGCGAGGAAAATTTGAAGTCTCGAAGCGAAACCGTTTAAAAATCCCATATGTGAAAATCTTTTCAAGTGTATATATGTTCAGCAAGCAGTATTTATTGAAATACAGAAGACATGGGTGCGGCTAAGCGCGGAGATTGATACAACATAGGGATTTGTACAGGAGGAGACGGTCAGACGACAGATTTATCCAGTACGCCTTATAGACAACTTGGACAACTCTGTGCAACTCCTTGTTTCATTCCTGACTAAGCGCCGGCCAAAATTGCAAACCTTGCCGAATGCGTTTGATTTCTTCGACTTTCCCTACAGGGGTACCCAAACCCCGAAGGAGAGATGCATATGAGTCATGAGCCCGGGGAACATGGGGCCAAAAACCAGCCTAAAGTGCAGTTGCCGCTCCAAAAACCAGGCAAAAGGGAAGAGGTGGGGCAACTGAGGACGGCCTATGGTGCCGAGGAGTGCTGAGTAGGACTGCGTAGGGCCGGGTAGGGCCGAGTAGGGAGTAGGGCCTAGTATACAGGCCATCCTCGGTTGCCCCACCCTGTCTATTTCAGTGGTATTTCAATTCTAGTAGAGTAATTTAAAGGCATGCCAATGTCTGCCCCGGCCCCACCCTCTCCCGGCAATGCTGCTTGGCAGACATTAGGGCAGGGTGCCTTTAAATTACTCGACTACAGCTGAAAGACCACTAAAAGCGAAAGGGTGGGGCAACCGAGGATGGCCTGTGGCGCCGAGGACTGCCGAATACGACTGAGCAGGGCCGGGTAGGGCCGAGTAGGGCCGACTAGTGCCGGGGGGGGGTGGGGCAGACATTGGGGTGCCTTTAAATTACTCTATGGTGCCGAGGACCACGGAACATACCACTAAAATAAAAAGGGTGGGGCAACCGAGGACGGCCTATGGTGCCGAGGAGTGCCGAGTAGGGCTGAGTAGGGCCGAGTAGTGCTGGGAGGGGATAAAATAGAATTGCCCCGGCATAAACACCCCTCCAGCCTAAATCTTTCGCCCTCACGGCTCGAATGCAAATGCAAACCACGAAGACGAACGCATAAACCTCACAATTTTCGGGAGCCAAACCCTAAACCGTTTTCAGCCAGACGCCCTGGCAAATCACCTAAACCCTAAACCCCTAAACCCTAGACCCTACCCTACACCCCAAACCCCTAAATCCTAAACCCCTAAACCCTTAAACCTCACATTTTCGGGAGCCAAATGCTAAACCGTTTTCAGCCAGATGCCCCCGGCAAATCACCCACAACACAGAAACCCACTTCACTGCATCCCGCTCTGGGACTTTCACACCTCGGCTTGTGCTTCGCCCACGTGCCAGCTGCACAACTAACTACACACATCCAACTCCTTCCTCATAAAATTGCTCCACGAAGGGCTGGAAATCAAACATGGGGCTCGAACACGCCGCGGCTTAGCTACCCGGCCGGATTTAACCCATATACTCATGCGGTGATGTGTGCTGCGCTGTGTGTGTGTGTGTGACTGTGCATGTCTCACTTGCAACGTCCGCCGCCGCCTCTCAGCGGCGTAGCGGGGCCAATCATGGTGGGACATGGCCATGGCATGTCACAAAGTCACAGAGTCACAAACATAGCTTCTAGATTCTAGATTCTAGATGCTTCTAGATTCTAGACACTGACAGCACTGCACAACACGTCCACTTGACACTTTCAGGCAGCGGCCAGAAAACTTTATTAGCCCGTGGGCCGGTAGCCGTAGGCTGTAAGCGGTAGGCCCGGTAGGCCGGTAGGCTGTACTGTACTAGGTTGCTAGGCTGTAGGCTGCAGGTAGGCTCAGGTAGGCAGGTAGTTCCGCGGGCCGCATTTTTGTCTCTGACTCCTTCGGCTGGCTTGTGCGCCCCTCCCCTACTACTCGTGCTGCTTTGCACTCTCTGTGCTGAGTGGGACTCCAGTCTCAGGTACCAGGATGGTTCACAACGTCGCCGATGTGAGAAAGGCTATCGGCCAGGCGCGGACCGAGGGTCCTCCTTTGGGGTGGCTGGGAGTTGGACTTGAAGTGTTGCATTGCATCAAGGCCATTTTGGATGGTGAGATGTCCCGTGCGAAGAAGGCAAGCACCTCAGAGCACCCCACAGCATAGGTTGCCGCAACTCTGACTTGACCTTAAATACCCTGAGCCCTAAACCCTTAGAAACCCAAAGCCTTAAGCCGTGCGAGCCAAGATTCAGCTCATCGATATGAACACGTGGACGGATGCCGTGTGGAAGCGCATCCTGCGGGCCTGGATCCAAGTCCACTTATATTAGACTTATTAAACTTAAACCAAAAAGATTCGGGCCGAGCCTAGGACCTGGAAGAGAGCCAATTGAACGTGCCAGATGCCAGGGGCTCAGCTGCCAGCCATTTGGAATCGATTGGCCTCGGCATTGACCCGGAATGCAGGTGCTGTGCGTGGTGGGGGTGGCGATGAAGACCTACAACCGGTCCCCTCCGACGTCGAGGTGGGTTAGAAGGTGGGTTCAAGGATGCTGAAAGTGTGCTGACTTGGCAGTCAGCTCCAGAGTTCCGACATCGGAATGTCGGAGTCCGAGGACGACTAGGCCGGGCATGGATCACCTTTGAAACACCTTCAGCTTGTGTCGCTGCTTACTGCTGATTGCGTGGAGGCTCTGGCGACTCTGGCGGCTGGTGGCTGGTGGTGAGCCGTGGGTCCACACTTGGAGGGTCGCGGGGCTTGGTAACTGGTTATTTTAGGGACTTATAACTACCCCATAACCGTAACCCCAATTAGGGTCCCATTTAGGGTACTTATAAGTCTACTTACTACCTACTTACTAAGTTACTAGGTCCCCCGACCGTCCAAGCAGGGCTGCAGTGCATTGCATGGCAAGGCTCCTTTGTAAGCGTCCGCTATAACTGTTGATAATAATAGGAAATATATGTGGGGCATAAAGTCATAGAGAGCGTTGCCTTTGCAGTGTGATGCGGCCGATGCGCTTCGATCCCTTTGCAGTGCCGCGGCATCGTCAATTTTGAAAAGAGCCTCTGATTCTGATTGCTGAGTGCTGCCTGTGCCGTGCCCTTCCAACCTTCGGCCCTGCGATCACCGATCAAGTGCGTGTTGAATTAGTGACGTAGTAACGTAGAAACTGGTAGTTAGCCGTTAGCCACGAGGAGTTTCAGTACTCAGCAGTCGTAGTTAGTAATGGCAGTAGGTAGTTGTAGTAAGTAGTAGTAGTACTAGTAGTAGTAGTAGTAGTAGTAGTAGTAGTAGTAGTAGTAGTAGTAGTAGTAGTAGTAGTAGTAGTAGTAGTAGTAGTAGTAGTAGTAGTAATAGCAGTAGTAACCTAGTAACAATAATTTTGTATTACCAGGACTACTGTAGTGACTACTGTGAGTGACTATCACCAATATCAATACAAAGTAACAATTCCTGCCAGATTTTGTTGCCTCAATCCAGGTTTGAAAACAACCATCAAACATCAGCCATGCTCGCATAGCCATTGGCTCATTGCGTGCGGGTGGATTGTTTTTTCTGGGCAGTGGCTGGAGTCCAGCAGGACTCATTGTGCGAGACGTGTGGCAGGACTGGTGCAGCTGGCTATAGTTGTGACTATAGTGTGCTGCTTCAGGTAGCTGTTGCATTGCGATAGCAGCAAGCCAGGTGTAGGCTGGCTGCTTTGCTCAGTTGCGGTCATAGAGATGACAGAGATGGCCCATGGCTGGGCTGACTTACAGGAAGAGTTGCTTTCTTCTCAAGAGTCTCTGGCCGAGTTGTCAGAGATTGCAGATGCTTGCAGATCAGAGACATCAACTTCAGATTCTTTGCCTGACTGCAGTTTGTGGTGGGTGAACCAGATCAAATGTCATAGCAGTGGATATGAAAGGCCACTGCCACCAAAGCAAGCGATAACATTGCTGTCAGCTTGCTCGGCATCCTGCGCAGAGTGCATGGTGCTCAAGGCGCTGGGTCGGGCGGCAATTGCAGATTCTAGATTCTGGAGAGCAGGGCTGGGTTTGGGTGGCAGTGTGAATGTTTTATGATTCATACGAGAGTCTGCAGGAAGCACTGCTCAGTAAACATGTCTCTGAACATCCATCTGTACATGCCACTTTCAGTTTCATGTCTTGACGCTGGCGACCTTTGTGGACATTGACACGGTAATGATGCTTCAACCCTGCTGTGCTGCTGCTACTGGTACTGGTAACTGGTAGCTGATAGCCGATAGCTGCTACTCAAAGCTGCTGCTTGTTGGCACAGTAGCTCAGTAGTTGTAGCTGCTCACAGGTTGCTTTGTAGTACACAGTTAGTAAGATGGATAGTGATTGTTCTTGTTACTGCTACTGCGACTGATCAATGACTTCAGGCTAGCGGCTTGTGACTAGTGAAAATAGTGTCTGACCCGTGACTAGTGACTAGTGACCAGAGTATAAACAACATGTACCAGCTTCACTCGACTCTGCGACTCTAGCTGGACCTGGACTTACTTGTACCGGCACCTTCCTAAGCCCCCTTTGACCTCTTGACCCTTTGGTGCTGCAGGCCTTGGGAATCCCCTTCACTTGCGTGAGCACGTCAGAGCCACAGAAGGCCTTCCGCGCTTTCCAGGCTGCAAATCCTGATTTCTGTATCCAGCACATGCATCATACAATGGGAGATCAGACGATGGGTGCGGCTTGCAGTTTGCATCCTGAGAATGAGGAGTGCCTGATTCCGGAAAGCCCTTCTTTGGCAGTGTTCGGCACTCCATGTCCCCCATACAGCATGTTTCGATGCAAAAGGGAGGTCGCAGGAAGTGTTCGCTCACACAGGGCATATGATGTGATGTTCAAAGACTCCATAGACTGGTTGCGGACTCATCAGCCAGCAGCTGCCATCGCTGAGCAAGTTGCCGGTTTCGCTGCTAGTGAGTCCAACGATGTCAGCGAAAGCCCCCTGGACAGGTCGGCTCCTCAGTCAGTTAAGTTCACTGCTGAGCTGCTGCTGCTGCTGCTGCTACTGATACTGCTACAGTACAGTATCTCAGTAGCTGCTACTGCTGCAGTTGCTCCTGCTACAGTGCTAGAGCTGCTAAACTGCTAGAGTGCTGCTACAGTGCAACAATGTACTACAGTGCTACGGTTAGCTAGCCGCTACCGGTTAGCTGTGTTTAGCTTGAGTTTGGTTGAGGCTCGGGTTTCAGATGTTTGCTGACGGTGACAGTTCACAGTTCAGTCAGTACTGACAATTCTCAGTCCTCGTCACAGCTGTCACTGTCAGAGTCAGCAAAATGCAGCAACTCGCCGCTACTCACTAGTCACTAGTCGTCATTAGTAACTAGTAAAAAGTACCAATGTTCTAGTAACTGTAACTCGTAGTAACTAGTGACTGGTGTCACGAGTGGCTGTCACTAGTGTTCACTTGTGATGATGGCTGCACGGCCACTGCGGCTACTGACTTCTGCGCTGTGGTGGCTACTCAGCTACCTCGCTGTGTTGCTAGCTGCTAGCTGAAAGCTGTCAAAAGGTCGCTAGTCATGCCTGTGTTATGTTTGGTTCTCCACCATCACGCACTGTTCACGATGCTAGCTAGCTAGCTGCTGCTGACCATGACACAAGCTGGCACATATTTGATTAATTGCACTTAGTTGAGTTTTGCTGTTGGCGTCCACTTGTTTCTATTGATTCTAGTGACTAGTGACTGGTGTTTTTTTCGTAAATTCTAGTGATTCGAGTGAGCTTCCGATGACCTCTGCCAACATACTCACTCCAATACATCTCAACTGATAGCTCAGCGGCTGCTTGAAGCCAGCTTGCGAGTTCAACAACGACATAATGATTCACATAATGACATGGATGACATAGGAGGTGTCCAACCCCGCAAAGCTTCCAGAAACTGAACAAGCTCCACATCTTAGTCAGTCTTAGAGTCTTAGCTCAGCAGGTCAAAAGCCCAATTCCTTTCCATGCAGGTACATGACTCTGCTTCGTGATGCTGGCTTTCCTCACGGCGGTTACCATGTCCACATCCAGCACATGGACATGAGCACATTTGTGCAAGTTTCGAGGCCAAGGACAGCCAGGGCTGCAGGTTAACGGTTAGTTAATAGTTAAAGGTTCAGTGCCATTATCATTATCATTATCAGTATATCAGTAACATCAGTATCATCCTAAGCTGATCATTAGCCACGCTGGAAGTCAACAAGCCTGCTGCTGCTAAGTTTGAAGGGCTGTGTGGTTTATACAGAGTCACTGAGTGGTGAGTAGTGACTAGTGAGACTAGTGAGCTGAGTAGTGAGCACTGACTATATTAACTGTTGTGTACTGGACACTCTGGGTTTCAGCGGCCTTTGGGTTGGCGAATACTCAGAAGTCTGAGTGTCTTGGCAGGTCCAGAGTCCAGGTACACCAGGTACAGGTATGGCAGGTAAGGTATGGTATCGGTACAGGTACAGTGCAGGTTTTCGGATATTCAGAGGAGAATGAGGGCTCCATAGTTCGACATTCTCCAGTTTCTACAGTGTAAATTGTACATTGTACATGGGTTCTCATGTTGTGCAGCGGTGCAGTGTCTGTGTGCGCCAGTGTGCGCATGTGGCCAATTGCTGTGTCACTGTGTGTGCAGGTGTGTGTGTGTGTGTGCCTGTGGGCCTGTGGCACTGTGCTGTAGCTGTAGCTGTGTGTAGCTGCAGCTGTGGCTCATCAGCTTGCTGAATGAAGGCCAGCTGAGCTCAGCTAGCCAATCAAGGCTTACCGGCATACCACAAGCCACAAGCTTGACTGCTGAGCACAACGGTATAACGAGCCTAACAGGGCCTAACAGGTACTCACACTTACACCTGACTGATTTCAGCAGTTAATGCTGTTATAGTGACTATTATAGTGTTACTGATTACTTACTGAGTACTGGTAGTAACCGCAGTAACCCTGGTAGTAACTAATTTGTTAGCAATATAGTTATAAACATACTGAGTTTACATAATGACATCGTGTCCCTGCTTCAAACGCTGCTGCTAATAACAAGCTGTTCATATGCAGGTGACTGTGAGTGAGTCCAGGTTCATGCTACTGCTATGAGGTTAAGTAGTCAAAGTAGTCGCACTACGTCTATCGTCCTTCACACTTCGAACTCAGTTGAGATGGGTCATGAATGATGATGGTTGGGCTTCTGTTGCAGAGCCTTTGCAGCCAGCTGCACCCCCGGCCGCCAAGCGAGCCCGGGGTAGACCGCGGAAGCCAGAGCAAGGTGTGGCAGCAACAACTTCCAGAGATTCCTGTGATTCCAGTGCTGTGCAGGGCCATGGCGGCTACAGTCCTGGTTCAGTGGTTGATCGTGTGCTTGCAGTGGGAGGCAACATCTTAGGAAGACTTGGATCGTTATTTCAACGCAGGCTTTGGAATGCGTTGTGCAAACATGTTGCTGCTCCGGCCATCCCCGAAAGGAAGCCGCAAGACAACCCTGCTGCCTTTCTGGTAGAGTCGATGCCGCTTTTAAATATCTCGACACAGCAGAAGGTCCTGCCAAGAGCCGGCAACAAGGAGACTTTGAGCTTGGACGAGAAGCGCGTAGCCACTTGTTCGTTACTGTTTGCAGGCCAAATGGTGGGATTCATGATGGCAAGATGCTTGGAAGTAACCTCCCTTCCAAACTGTAACTGGAAATTGGTTGCTCTGCTGAAGCGCAGGAGATACGACGAAACACCGACTCGCATATCACTGCGGGAGAAGAGGAGTGTCAGGGCGTCCGAGAAAGAGTTTGGCAAGCAAAAAGTCACAACAGAATGTGCCAAAGTCTTCCAGACTGAGCTTGGTTTGGGGCTTGTTTTGGCCAACAAGTCGTCAGGGCAAAGTTTGTTGATGCGGTTCACGATGCCCACAATCATGAGCTGCGTCGACAGTGCTTCTGCGGAGAACGTGAAGCGCACACAGCTGGAGGCAGAGGCATTAATTGCATCCTTGGACGAGATCCAGAGCAAAGTTGGCCATGTCTTTTCGCTGCCTTGTACAGATCGGGCATCCTCCAACATAAAGGCTGAGAATGACATTGGGAGCCAAAGCGCAAGTGCTGTGAACTGCCACTTCCTGTGCCAGGTCCACAAAGCATCCCAAGTTCAGTCAAAACAATTTGACCATTGCGAGAGACATATATCCGGGCTTCTTCACTGCGCCCTGGCCATGCGCGGGGCTGGGACCCGGGGTGAACTCCGGAAGATGCTCTTCGAAATCATCGAATCAAGGCTCAGCATTCACTTGGGTGAGGCACCACCCCAATATGCAGAGCATCGAAACTGTGTGTTGGACCTCTATGTCAATGGTAAGTACAACCAACATGGGAAATCTCCACAGAAGCGATTGGCATTGCAGAGATGCATCCTTTCATACTTCTTCCCAGGAAACATCCAGGATGAGAATGTCGTCGAATTCTATGTGAGGGAACCAACTTCGCGACAAGAGGTTCTTTCTTGGTACAAGCAATGGGCCATCCCTATGCTGTTGCCGAGCGTTTGCCCGATCTACCCTAGGTCCAGATGGATAGGTGGTGAGTGCAGCTTGAACTGGGCAGGCCTGCTCTGCTCCTTTCACAACTTGTTGAAACCCTTGATGCTGAAGTTCGGAGCTCCTCGTGGATTTCCCGCCCCAGCAGAAGCACCCAGGACTTCAGCAACCTTGCACACATTTCAAAGTGGCTGGGATTGTGTTGCAGTGCCTGCAGAGGTCCGGCCTGACGAGTCTCATGAGTCTGAGCATCAAACTGATGCACCTGATCTTGAAGCTGAAGGTTGGGCCAACTCAGTGGATTACAACCCTTTTCTGGCTGCCGACAGTGAGCGGGACTTGCTGGACAGGGCAACCGGCAATGTGGACTGGCAGCGCTTAAATGCATCAATGAAGCTTCGGGCCGCACGGTGGGCCGATCGTCCCGATGTTGGTGCTGCCCTCATCTGCATGAGGAGCTGCATGGAGCCGTGCCTCCACCTGATGCACAGTTTGTTGGAGCTGGCATCCTTGAAATTCGACAGGAAACAGCAAAGTCTGGTGGCTCGAGGCAAAGTGCGTGACTACCGAGTTGTGGCAGTTGCAAACTTGACAGTGAGGGTCTTCCAAATGATCAATGGCAAGTTCCGTGACACAGTTCGAGCTTTGCCCTTGCAGCACATGACACGCAGGACCCGAGTTCTGCTTTTCAGGATGCTCTCGAGGGCAGGTGGTGGGATCAACATGCTCATGGGCCGCGACCAAGGATATCCCTTCAGGCTTTTTCATTTGCTCCTGTCAGGGCAGGTGGAGAAGATCTTTCAAGATCCTGTTTGCTTGTATGATGAGCTTACCACCAAACTGCTCATGAAGTTTCCAGATTCTAAAGCTTTGACATCGCTGGAGGGATCATCTGTCGTGGAAGCTCTTGCAGAGATGATTTCTGTGGACATCGCTGGAGTAGAAGCTCGACATGCTGCTGCTCGCAGAATCAACAGCATTCGTTCATGCCAAGCTCACACGATGAGTTTCGAATCCTTATCCTCCTTGACAATCACACGAAGTCTGGTTAAACACCGCCTCGATTGGTTGGAAGCCAGGGGCCTTTTGCCTCCCAAGGAGAAAAGGAGAAGGCGGCGAGAGGCGAAGGAGAAAAAGTTCCATTGTGGTGGTGGGGCATGGAGAGCTTTTCTTCACCTGAAGAAGGGTGGCTTTGCCAAGAGCAAGGCCCTGAGTCCACTGTACCAGCAGATCAAATCTCAGGGTCTGCAAGAGTGGCAAGACTTGAAAGAGATTGGGAAGATGGGCACTGTGTCAAGCAGAGCCGGGCATGCCTCATTTGGCAAGAGGAAGTTTGCTGGCAAGAAGCAATTGCAAGCCATTGCTGCTCCCCAAGCCTTGGAGCAACAGCTATGTCGGGTGGCGCAGGCTTGCAGCCAGGAAGCTTTGCGAGACAAGGAGGATTGGCAGCAGACAGTGGCTAGTGTTGCAAAGCATGCAAGTGAAGAATGCGGCCGTCTTGTTTCGCTAGGCCATGCTGCAAATGATGGGGGGACGCCTGTGACCAATCCAGCAGCGCTGCTGGCCAAATCCATGGCGCCCTCGATGCTGCCTTTGTCTTTGTCTGGATCCATGCTTTCCAGAGGGCTCCCAGCTGCAGAGGTTCCAGACACTGAGGTGGATGGGTTGGATGGCTCAAACTCCGGGTCCAAGCCATCTATGCTTTCTGTGGAGTGCCTACCTCCAGTGGCAGAACTTGTCAAGGACGGGATGGTTTCGGCCCCAAGTTCAAGCAGCCTGTAGGCTCTAGACTCTAGACTCTAGTGTGTGTGTGTGTGTGTGTGTGTGTGTGTTTTTATGGCTACTTACTACAACCTGTCTTGGTTCAGTAACTGTAGCAACTGTAGCGCTGTAGCCAGTGTTTAGTCTCAGTGTGTAGGTGAGCCAGTGACTGCCAGTGGCAGAGGTTGACACCCTTCCCCCGACCTGAAACCTGAGCATATAGCAGGCAGCCATTCTCCGCCAATCACCAGTATGATCAGGACCCAACAGCTGAATAACTGGGACTAGTGACTAGTGACTAGTGGCTACTGAGCGACCATGACCAGGACCTAGACTCCTCTACTCGACGTGGCAAACTCAGACTTGGACATACTTTGTCATCTTTTGCAGCCCACCTATCTTGGCGGCTACTGAACTGTGCTACATAGATCTGATCTATCAGAATCTATCATCTATCAGCTATCAAAAGAGAGATTGACAGATTAACATTTGTTGACTGCTGATGGCTACCAGTGTAGACAAGAACGTCTACTAGTAGTTAGTAGAAAATCATGATTGTATTGGTTGTATTGAATTTTATTGATTGTCGTGTGCCAAAATTGACTTAGCCGGACATAGCCATGGAGTCGCAGACAAGCAGGGTTTAGGGAGTGTCTGATACTCGTTAATCCATTGTTGAAAGCATTTGTTGAATCACCATCTGGGCTAGAGTCGGCTAGCGGCTAGAGCGCTTGGCAGAGGTTTCTCTTGTTGTTGTTGTTGGTGGTGGTGGTGGTGGTGCTGTGCTGTTGCTGCACAGATCTAAACTAAACCCAATCCCCAACCTCTGACTCTACTTGATATCATTAAAATACAAATACCTCCTCCAGCCCCTGAAGGAATTCTTCAGCACTTTGCCCAACAGAAGTGGCTTGCTCAAAGAGCTCGTGGAGGTCACCCAGTCTCAATCTGCAATGCGTCTGCACTGCGATGCCCCATCTCTGTCTGGGGTGCACAGGGGGCTGGACTTTCATGAGCAGGAATGTTGCAAAGTTGCAGAGTGTGTTTGTGGCAAGCACGTGACTGCCCAAAGGATTCATGCCAATCTGGTGTCACTTTTCCGCCCTTTCCTGCGGGTCAAGCCTGCAGCAAAAGCCAAGCCAGACGCCGACAGTGCTCGGCAAGGATCAAAGCCTGCAGTGCAGAAGGGGAAGAAGCCTGTCCCGCGGCTTTTCATGGAGCAAGGGCTTCTGGTGTTCAAGTTCACAAAGCTGCCGCCAGAGGGACAGATGCCGAGTTTTGACACAAGTGCAGGTTGGGACACAGTCTGCCAAGAACCTCTTGCGGATGCTGATCAGGACTCCGGACAAGGCGTGGAGCAATCCCACGTGGACGAAAGCATCTGGGTGCATGTTTCATATGCCAATTTTCGGGACTGGCACTTCAGCTTCCTCCTGTTGGATGAACAGCCTGAGTCCCAGGTAACAACAGATGGTCGGCAACTGACTGTGCTGCGAGTTCCGGAGCCCTCAATTTTCTTGCGGGACACTGTGGCATTCAAACAGAGATTTGATCTCAAGTTTGCTTGGAAGGCTGCGATGTATATCATCTTTGTTGACGACAGCGAGCTGGCTCCATTAGACATGGCGCCTGAGGTTGTTGAAGTGCTTCGGCTGGCCTCTGTTCCGGAGCTGCTTGTGTGGAAGGCTACTGTTGGTTGCAGCGAAGTGTGTTTTCACATGTGGTGATCTCTTGTTGTTTCAGTGTCCAGTTATTAGACTGACTAGTTTCCGCTGCCACTAGTAGTTACATTAGTTATCATTAGTCACAGTCATTACCCAGTTAGTCAGTTAGTCACTGTTAGTTAAGTTAGTTAGCTAGGTCGCTGGGTTAGTTAGCTCTTATCAGCACAGCTGAGTAGCTAGCAGCTAGCAGTTATGTCATTTTTGTTACCGCAACAGTCATAACATTATGGAAGCAGATGCATAGGCTGCAAGTAGAGTCAAGTGCGCATGGAGGGAGTAAGGCTCGGTAATAAATTGAGACTAAATCACTAAGTCACTAAGTCACTAAGTGGCTCAGAAATACAATTTTCCGGTATTCAATAGTCAATAGTCAGGAGCGATAGTTTGATAAACATGCTTCAATTCTGCTGTTTTTTGCCTTGCAGTCTCTGATCAGGGTGCGATGGAGGAAAAGAGACTGCAGAAGCTGTATGGCACGAAGAAGCGCAGTGGTGGAAAACCGAGAAAAAGAAAGAACAAGAGTTCATCTTCTCGACCTTTGAAGAAGCCGCGCCAGCTTGGAGCAGCTGCTGCTGCACCTGACGATGCTGAAGCTGCTGATGGTGCCGACAATGCCGCTGCAGCCGAGGACAGTGAAGGAACTGATTCCCAGGCTTCTTCGGAGGCCGAGGCATTGTCCGATGATGATGCTCCAGTCGCTCCATGGATTCTCAGACAGATTGATGTGGTAGAGGCTGCCAAGGCTGCCAAAGCCAAGGCCAAGCCAAAGAGTTTGGCCCAGAAGATCAGCAAATGGCTGCCGAAGCGTGGGCCCAGATTTGGTGGCGACACTGGAGGGGGAGATGGGCCTGCAGGGCCAGCTGCATCAGCAGAACCGGCATCGTCGTCGACCGACCCCATGCCAGCTCGTGCAAATCCTCCTCCAGCCGAATCTGCAGAAGATGGCGATGAAGCCCTCCAAGTGGCAACTTCTGGCAGGAAGCGGTCCTACCTCGAGCAAACGTGTGATATTGATGGTTTTGGTTCCATTCACTTCTATCCACCAGCCCAAAACTTTGTTGCTTTCTGCCGCCAAAAAGGCCATGAAGACTGCAGAAAATCCAGGACATGCAAGCCATCAACTTTACCTGCCCGTGCAGGGCAGGGCAGACCTCTTGGACTGCTGGCTCAGTGGCTTTTCTGCGGCAAGGACCATTCCACTCGAGAGGCTCACCAAGCTCCTAAGCTGTTGTCATCCTTTACACAAGCTGAACGATTGTCGGCCCGGCAACGCTTCTTGAAGCTCCCTGGTGCAGAGGCGATGGCCCGCAACGAGCGGGTGAGAAGGGAGGATGAAGCTGAAGAGCCGGATCGAGTTCCATAAAGCGGCTCCCATGACAACATCAGATGCTCGGTACGCGTGTTGCAGTGCTTTGCCCATGAAGAGAAAAAAAGCAACTCAGCACTGCCAATTTTGCCAGATTCAGTGATGCTCAGCACTTGCCAAACTAGCAGCTAGCCGGGAATCCCCTTTGCATATGCAATCCCACCAATCCACTCTCAGATTAGATCAGATATGTGTTCCGGCAGGATCTACATGGTGCTGCTGAGGAAGGACATCTACTCTGCAGATGATGCGACCAAGCTGAGTTGCATCATGCAGGCGCTTTGGGCTGCAGTGATTGCAGTGAATATGAAAGTTGCCAGCTGTTTGAGCATGCAGCAGGTGGTTAAAGTTTCGGCCATCATGTCAGTTGCAACATGAGTCTGAGTACAGTGTACAGTGTAAAGCAAAGGCTAAGTCGGCTAAGTCGGTTGAGGGATGTTAATCTGCTAATCAGTGTGTTTGCTGCATATGAGGAGATCTTGGATGGCCAAAAGGAGGTGCCTCCAGCGTCTATTCGTGAGCTTATGATGCAGCCTGACCATCCACAATATGAGAAGAACCTGGAGATTCTTGCAAAGCAAGGGGCGAAGAAGGCCTGGCAAGCTGGGATTGGGTGGGCATGTCAAGGGTCACAATTTCTGTCACATTTCCTGCTGATTCACATTTCCCGTCACATTTTTCGAACCATGGATTTTCCAGTGCTTTCAGGGCCACATTTTCGGAGCTTTTTTTTCACATTTGATTCACATTTGATTCACATTTTTTTCACATTTTTTTTCACATTTTTTTCACATTTTTTTTGCATTTTCCCTAGGGAGTGACCACTTTTCGGCCCAGGCCAGGGCGGGCTGGCATGGGGGGTCTGGGGGCGGTGAACGGGGGGGGCCGGGCACTCCCCGCACCAGCCCAGGGGCCCAGGCCTGGGGCCCCGGCCAGGGCCAAGGCAACGTGAGGATTGGGGCCGGGCCGGGCGTGGGGTCTGTATTCTGGAGCTGTGGCCTGGGGTGGTTGGGGCGCCTTGCTTTGAGATGTTGAGGGAGGGGGCACAGGTTATGGGTGCGGGCCCGGGGCTTTGGGGCCCAAACTTTGGGGTGCACAGGTTGCTTACTGACTGATAAGTGGTTGGGGACTTTCCGGGCACAAAAGGTTGCTTATGCTGATGGGTGGTTTAGGCTTCAGGGTTGCAGAACAGCTCCATACAGAGTTTGATTTGGGTCCCTTTGGGGCCTGCATTGTCTTGAGGAAGCTTAGCGGCTTAGCTGCGTTGCATTGTTTGTTCAGTCTTGCAGCTTGAGTTCTTGGAAGCGTACAAGCAAGGCCAGGCAGACTGTGACTATCAGATCATGGATGATCATAGTTGTTCATGTTGTGCTGCATGTTTCCCTTGGGCCTTGGGCTGATTTGCTTCGGCATGCGTTGTCAGAGTCTGTCGGGGTTTGCCAGAAGTCAATGTAGGAATGTAGGCTGTGCAGGTCAGTGCTTTGTTGAACAGATGTGCATGCCCAAGAGTCCAAGTCCAAGAGCCAAAAATCAATAATTTAGAAGCTGCCCGCACCCTGTAATAGTGCCATAAGGATTATATTAATATTATACATATATATATATATATATATATATATATTAGGGCCCTATTGTATTCCTATTATACCACTATTACAGGGTGGGGGCAGCTTCTAATCAATAATCTATCAATATAAACAACAATCATTAATCATTAATCCCATTCACCAAAATTTCCTGGCCCTATTGAACTATTGATAATGATTACTTATAATGTCCAATACTTTCTCCAAATAGTATTATGTTAGTATGTTAAATCTTCTTATTGCCATTGTAATGTACCGCATTGGCGCCGCATTGGCACTAGTCGCTGTTCACTATTCAACACGGTCACCAAAGCCTTTAGCAGTCACTCGGGTAATTGGGCAATTGGGGGACTTCATAGTTCCAAGCAGATTCTTCTGTGCAGGATGCCCGCACTCGTGGCGACAGCGGGGGCTTCCCTGCCTGGAAGGCACAGGCGGTTCGGTGGAGCGAAGCCATTGGAGTTGATGTTGCTAAGCACCGTGTTTGGACAAGTCGGCGAGACTTTGTGGGACGGGGTGTTCCACAGAATGAGCGGGTGCAAACCATGCTTGATCTGGTGTGTCTCCAGAAGTGGTCTGAGCATCCAAACCGTGGGTACCTTCGTGATGTTGTTTGGCCTGACCTCATGTGCAATGTGTTCCTGGACTGGAGCCAAAATCCAGCTCGCAGGGCTTATTCAGGAAAGAATGGAGAGATGCGCTGTTTGACTACATCCTCCCAACTCTACTCCTTTGAAGCCGACCGGGCACTCTTTCCGATTGAGTACATGAGGCTCCAGGGATGGGGCTTTGACATTGCTATCCCTGAGCAGTGTGCAGGGAAGATGCGAGAGCTGTCAGGGCAAGGCATGTCGCTGCCGTGCCTCGGAGTTGTGATTTGGGCAGTGTATCTGCTGAAGGGCCTCCCGTCTTGTGCCGTTCATGCTGATGATGATGGTGATTGGGAGCTTGATTTGCGCTGACAGACCTCTTGCTTTTCTGAGCAACTTTCAATACTTCCTCCTAGGTCCTAAGTCCTAGGTCCTAGGTCCTAGGTGTAGGTCTAGGTCCTAGGTGCCAGGTCCTCACTGTCGCAACCCAACCCAACAAACCGAACCGTACCTACCGGACCTAACGACCTAACCTAAAGACCTAAACTATGCCCTAGAACTATAACTTAACTAATAAACTAAATTTACCTGAAGTATAAATTAATTGAGTGATTGACTGTTATTAACAGTAACAAACAACTACCTAAAGCCGCCAAGACACTGGATTGACTAGACACTAGTTCATGGGTACTAGGATTACTAGGATAGTAGGACTGCTAGGACTAGGAGTCTAGCGGTCTAGCGTCCTAGATTTGCAAGTAACTAGACTGGCCTGACAAAGCTTGACTAAGCGATTCAGTCATTTGTTGATCGTTGATTCCTTGGGGTGTGTCAGTCAGCTCAGATTTGTCAAGATGGTCTTGGCCGTAGCCTGTCAGGCTTTGTTTGTGGACATGCCAGGCAGCATCCACTGGATTGGTTTCCAGGGATGATGATCCTGTGGCCCACGGGTTGGTTGTGATATGTTTGTAGTCATTGTAATTGTAGTCATAGGTTTAGTATGTTTAAGTTTAATGGGAATACACCTACCTGTGCCCTGTGTGACAGGTGACCCTAGTGCCCTAATGATTCCTAATGGCCCTAGTGCCCTAGTGACTGCCCTTTGCGACTCTATCTAGATTCTAGACTCTACTAGCCTCTAGTGGCTAGTGATGTGCTGCTTCAGTAGCCGGGCCCCCCACTAGAAAAAAACCATGTAAACCTTCCATTCAGCAGGGGCAATGTGTAGGGCCAGTGGCGGCCAGTGTAGGACAGTGTAGGAGCGTAGGATTTGTGGGAATGTAGCAGTTCAGTAGAGCAAAGAGCAGCTAATGATGCAGCTAATGAGCTAATGAGCCCATGAATGTAGAAACAGTGTAGTGTAGCTGTGGAGCTTGTGTTCGCAGCATTGTTGCTGGCACCAGCGATGTTACCGTGTTAGCCTTTGCAGGTACTATCATCATATTGCTACTCAGCTGAGCAGCTGACAGCTGTCAGCTGGCAGTAGAATTTTGCACAACATCAGGTCCACAGGTGTGTTGCTGTGCTGTCCACAGATTCTGCCTTCACGCTTGGGAACATATCCTTCACTGCCTACAGGCCGCAGTGGGGATCATGTTCCAATGCTGCTGTCATTGCTGATTACAGTGATTACTGATTACAGTCACATCTTTAATCCCTAAGCCTAAGCCCTACGGTTGATGATATAAATCCTGCATTACCTTAGGGAGCCTAAACTATGGGAATTATGGTATATTCCTTATTATGGGTGATGCAGGATTTATATCATCAACCGTATGCCCTAAACCCTAAGCCCTAAACTTTTGCAAGGTCGGGAAGGACACGAGTCGGCATAGCTTGATCACCTACAATCGAACTAACACCTCAATCTGCCGAAAGTCCTTTCCGACTGTAGCAGGAAGGGCCCTTAAAAACTTTTGAAGCCGGCCCTCGCCTAGACTCTAGACCTAGCCGCACCTAGCCCACAGGTCTGAACCTACCCCTACCCGGTACTACCCCTTAAGCTTGAAACCTTAAGCTTAACCTGAAGCCTTAAGCCCTGAGCCTAACTGTCCTAACCCATACTGCCATACTGCTAATCATTGCTAATCGAGAGCCTCAATCCTTTGATTGGAGCAAAGTACCAAGTAGTAGTTCAAGAACAACAGCAGCAACAACAAGAACAACACCGTCGTGGCTTTCTTTGAGCAGGTATGTCTGCCTATGTGACCGACATAATGTATACTGCGTATGAGTGTATGGCTGCCCCAGTCCCGAGGTCCCCAGGCGCTCAGGGCTCTAGCCGCCCTGCCCTAGGTAGGTCTTAGGTAACCATTATCATTAACAGAGTGAGTGTCAAGCATACGCCAGGTACAGAGTTAAGTAGAATCTAAGTAGACTGGACAATGTATCAGCTGCAGCTGAAATCTTGGTCAAGCGAATCATGTGGGAACGCTGTTTTTTTTTTTTTTTTTGCTCTTGGGCTGGGAGGGGATGGCCGAATTTGAATAGCTGAGTATCAATACTTCAATACTAAATTTACTGTATTGGTGACTTCATTCAATCTATTTAATCGATTGGCATCAGCTTCAAAGACTCACATCAGTTCAAAGTCAAGTCTTCACTAG